>CM039138.1:14926253-15041359 GCA_022036555.1 Microstegium vimineum | reverse complement strand
TCGTCGAGGGGTGCCGTGCGTAGTCGGGCCCTCGAGCCCTTGAATGGCTAGGCCTTCACTACCTCATAGCGTCCTTCCCATGGATCCTTTCGCTCGGATCGTGGGGTGAAGAGCATCGAGCTATCCTCGTTAGGACGACGAGCCCGAAGTCTTTGGTGAGCTGTTCTCGGGCATGAGTCCATTAGAAATGGTGCCCTGTACGGGTAAAAATCCGAGTGAGAACTCGACCCGTTCGATAGGGATCGACTAGCGGCCCGGAGGCATTCTCATTGTTAAGCAAGCCGTACGGCTCGCTAAGCACGACCATATGGACCACCAAGGGGCCAACCCCGTTCGATAGGAGTTGGTGGCTCGATGCCTCCCAGCGTAGGGATCCTTAGGTGTTCCTAGGCATGCCTCGGATATGTCCCAGGGAGCCTCGAGAGTTCGTTCTCGAGGCTCCGGGGACATCCCTGACTCGTGTACTCGAGGGCGGCTGTCGAACTCCGTTCGTGGAGCCAGCCTTCGCTCCCTCAAGATTTGGGGGTGGACCGGAGTCCGATAACCATGGGTCCTTCCTGACCTTAGGTACTCGAGGGCGGCTGTCGAACCCTATGTAAGGGCCAGCCTTCGCTCCCTCAAGATTTGACGGATGGTTCATCATCCGACGCTATCCTCAGGAGGAGGAGTCCGACCTTGTGGACCGCCGAGGGGAAAAGCAGGTGGTTGTTGTATTAAACTTGGGGACATACCTGTGTCGGAGCTCTCAAGGGAGGCTGTCGAACCCCCGGACGGGCCAGCCTTTACCCCTTCGAGGCCATGGAACGATCTGCAGTTGACGACCCGAGGCCGTGTCAGGCCTCGAGCACTCGAGGGGGGCTATCGAGCCCGTTCATAGGCCGGCCTTTGTCCCCTCGAGATTTTGGGGGTGGACCGAGGTCCTAACCCGAGGTCATTTCTGGCCTCGGGCACTCGAGGGTAGCTGTCGAACCCTCTTTCGAGGGCCAGCTCTCGCTGCCTCAAGATTCCTTACCCTCGAAGACGACGTTTCTGGCCGCGCGCCTTTTTAGGGGTGTTCGTTCGGCGCAACAGTGCGGTTACAGCGCGGAGTGCGGCGCGGAACCCGATGATGGGACGTTACGCCTTATCCTGGAGGGAATACGAGGAAGGAAGTACAAGCGAATTAAATACGGAGATTCTCTTGCCTGTGCCGGATCCGTCCGTTGGCCTCCCGCGTATAAATAGTGAGGGCGAGGCGTCTGGTGCCCTTTACGCGCACTTGCCTTCCCCGCCTCCTTGCCTTCGTCTTCCTCGCCTTCCTCTCTCTGCCTCTGCCTTAGGCATCCCACGAGCAGGAAATCTGCGCGAGTGAGAGAGAAAGAGAAAGATAGGGAACGTACCCTCCGCCTCCAAGCCCGAGCAAACCACCGTTCCCATGGCCACTTTCCAGCTCTTCGGCGCCGACGCCTGGCGTGCTTCCTCGGTCCGCCAGTCGTATCTGGAGGGGTTGGTGGAGAGCGGGCTTCTCCGGCCCGTTACCTCGACGGAGAGGCGGAGTGGATAGCTCCGCCGCCGGACCACGCCGAGCCCAACCCGCCGGAGGGGTACGTGGTGTCGCTCGAGGCCTTCCACCGGGCGGGACTGGGGGTCCCACCCAGCCGCTTCCTGCGCGCGCTCCTCTACCACTATGATGTGGAGCTCCAACACCTCACTCCCAACGGCGTCAGCCAGGCGGCGGTCTTCGCCGCGGTGTGCGAGGGCTACCTGGGGATCGAGCCCCATTAGGATCTGTGGATCCACATCTTCAAGGCCAACCTCTTCACCGCCTCGGTCAGCAAGGGCGTCCGTCGGGAGGTCAGGGCCGGAGGCTGCAACATCTACGCCAGGCGGTCTGAGCTTTGGCTTCCTGCGAACCCATCCTCGAGCCACTCCGGGTGGCATTCAGGGTGGTTCTACCTGAGGAACGACGACGGTCTGCTCCCGGCGTACACCGGGAGGACACTCAACGCCGAGCCCGAGCGCTGGAGGTACGGCGTCCCGACGGACAAGCAAAAACACCTCAAGGGCTTGCTAGACGCGCTGAGGCGTATGAAGGAGAGGGGCCTTACCGCGGAGATTGCTGCGTCAGCGTTCCACCGACGGGGGGTTCTGCCGCTGATGGCTCGACCCCTCCGCCTCGACGAGATGGGTCCGGGGGTTGATCTATCAGGGTGCCGCTTTGTCGAGGAGGAGTTGACCCCAGACCATGTGGTCAGCCACGTCCGCCGCTTTTTCGCGGGGGGGGGGGGGGGGTTCGCCCCCAAGGATATCGCGAAGGTCCCCATGAAGCCGGACGAGGGCTTCTTTGAGCTGGTAAGATCCTTTCTTTCAGTTTAAGTCCTCGCACCCGCCCCCTCCGTCCTTTCTGCTTGTTCTCTGACCCCCTTGCGTCTCGCAGGGGAATGTGTCCTACAAGCGCTCGCATCCGCCGGTACCGGAGGACCGGGCCACGAGGGAGGTAAACCGCCTCCGCGCGGAGAAGCAAAAGTCCGACAAGGACAAGAAAAAGAAGAAGAAGACCAAGAAGGCTCTAGAGAAAGAGCAGAGGAAGCAGCGCCGGGCCCAACAAAAGTGGTTGGGCCTTGATGAGGAGCTGTCACCCTCGGAAGAGGAGGACGAGGAGGACAAGGAGGAGGACGAGGAAGAGGAGACGGTGCCCGAGCAGGCGGCCGCTGCTACTGGTGGAGAGGGGGGGTCGACCTCGAAGTCGGCCCCTCCTGTTGAAGTTGGGCCACGGGCGGAGCGCCCCGTGGCCTCGCAAGAAGTCACGCCGCATCATACGCGGTCGCAGACGCCGCGGCCCTCGTCGGGGGGTCGATCGAGCGAGCCCCCGACGCCCGCTGCGTCGAGCGCCCGGGTGCCGGGCCCGCCGGCGCAGGTGGAGACCGGCAAGAGGGCGAAGGTGGTGCTGCCGTCGAAGAGTCGATCGAGCGAGCCCCCGAAGCCCGCTGCGTCAAGCGCGCGGGTGTCGGACCCGTCGGTGCGGGTGGGGGCCAGCAAGAAGCCGACGGTGGCATCGTTGGCCCCTGCTCGGGAGAAGGTGGCGAGTGCCGCCTCGACCCCCGTCCCCCAGGCAGTGGCGTCCCAGAGCTCGATCAGCCCGGCGGGCACCGAGCCGAAGCGTCGGGCTCCGAGGGGGTAAGTCGAGTTCATAGTTGTTGTGTGTTTTTCCTTTTTTTTCGTCGGTGAGGACTCGTGCTTATTATCGCGTACGTGTTCCTTTTTCAGGTCGAAGCACCGGCTGGGAACTACGCTCCCCTCCCCTGCTAAGAAGTTAAAGACGGGGGCTGTGGTGCAAGCCGCCGCCGAGGTTGGTCCGGCAGCCCCGCCCCCTTCGACGGTCGCCCCCGAGGCGGCACAGGCAGCCATGGCCCCGGAGGTGGCGGCGCGGGGGGAGGCACAGGGGGCCTCAGCGCCTACCCAAACAGCGGAAGAGGCGGACCCACCGGCGGTGGTAGCCGTCAAAGCGACGGTCGCGGAGCCTGCGCGGCCGTCAGAGGGGGTCGCGTCCGGCGCCCCGGGGGGTGCGGAGCTCCTGCCGACAGCGGTCTCGGCCCAGGAGGTGGAGGTGGTCGAGGCCCAGGCTCCTGCGAATGAGCGGGGGGCCCCGGCTCACCCGACGCCGGGGCGCTGGCCCGAGGGTCTGGCGGCGCTGGAGGCTCGACTCCAGCTCGAGCGCGTCGAGGGACCGTCCGCGCCGGCTCAGGGCGGGATGCTGATGGAGTCCACCCCCGCCCAAGTGGACGAGATGGTGGCCGAATTGGTGGACCCGGCGGAACTGGCCATCATCGCGGTTCCTCGGGCGGAGCCGGAGGTGGCTCGACCTCCCGTCGAGGTTGGGGGGCCGGCGTCTCAAGGTAAGTCACACTTTGATTCGCTCGAGACGCGGTGGGTTTATCTCGCTGGGTATTTAATTTTTTGAGCTCTTTATCGCGCAGGGCCATCCTATCGGCCGGGATCTTCCTCCACCGGAGGCGACGGCTTGGTGGGGCCGTCGACTTCCTCGCGAGGTGGCGCTGAGGAGGAAGCCTTGCCCCTCTCCGATTACCGAGGAGGGGGGGACCTGCGCATTGGCGTCACCGGGCCGATGGAGCAGAGGATTGCCGCCCGCAGCGCAGCGTGGGGCCAGGAGGTACTCGAGGTGGCGGACCCTCGAGACCCCGAGCGGGTTTTCCTCACGCTCGACGATCAGTCCGAGCTCCGACGGTGGGAGAACGTCGAGGAGTACCGGGCGTTGTTTGAACACTCGGTACGTCGCGCTGCGGAGGTCGCCGCCGCGGACATACGCGAGGGAATGGAGGTAGGTTCTATTCCACCTTAGATAGTGCTTCGAGTTGTCTGGTTTCCGTTTGCTGACGATCTCCGTTTCTATCCTTGTCAGTCGCTGCGGGTGAGGTCGTATGAGAAGTCCCAGTACATTCTCCGGGTACAGGGGCAGCTCTCGACCCTCCACGCCTCTCTGGAGAAGGCGAGGGATGAGGCCGCTCGTGCGAAGGTGGAGGCGGCGACTATCCAGAAGGATGCTGAGTCGAGGGTCGCTCACGCGAAGGCCGGCTACGAGGCTGTCCAGAAGGAAGCCCGGGAGGCCTTGTCGTCGGCGCAGGCGAAGCTTGATGATGCCCTTCGGTCGACCATCGCCGTTGGGCAGGAGCGGGATGCCGCCGTCGAGGCCCAGCGCAAGGCCGCGGAGGAGGCCGCCCGGCTGAGGGGAGACCTCGACGCCATCTCCCGCGAGCGCGACGCTCTGGCCACCTCGGAGGAGAAGGCTCGGACCCGTGCGACCTCCTTGGGCATGGTGGCAATGAAGCAGAGGGAGGCCCTCGGGGAGGCATACAAGACCGTCGAGGGTCTCGAGGCCCAAGTCAGGGACCAGTCCTCCGACCTTGACGCCGTACGCCACCAGCTCGAGGAGGCCGAGCAGGCCTACTCCGCCTTGGATGTGCAGGCCCAAGGTGAGTGTTTCGGGTGTTTGCGGGGTCTGTCCTGCCTTGAGCCTTTTTCTGCTTTCGGGTTTTGACCGTTATGTGCTTGTTTCGGCAGAGCTTGCGGAGGAGAATGCCCGCGCCCAAAAGGACCTGGACAATCTTCAAGGCCTGCTGAGCGCCGAGGTGAACCTCAACGCGACGCTCTCGGCCGCCATCAACACCTTCTGCGACGACCTCTCGGTCGAGCCGGAGCCGGAGCTCGAGGGGGACACTCGGGGGGAATCCCTGCTGCGCCGCTTCTACGCCATGACGCGGGGGGTGACGAAGAACGTCGGAGCCGCCCTGCATGTGGGGGTGAAGCGGGCCCTCGCAGTCGTCAACTCCTTCTACGGCGTGGATCTCAACCTCGTTGTCGACGGGTTCACCACCGACCCGGATCTGGCCGAGGAGCAGAACGACGCGAGGTGTCAGGAGCTGATGGACCACGCGGAGGTGCCCGGAGGCCAGCTGGCGAAACTCTTCGAGCCCGACGTGATCCCCTCGGCGGATGAGTAGCCCTTGGGAGATGTCGACGGGTGGTCGCGGGCCTGCGAGCCATATCTGGACAAAAAAGGTCCATGTAATAGTTAGGCCACTGTACCGATACAATGCCAAGCCCCCGAGGGCTTTTTGTATATAATGCATTTTGATCGATGTGCACAGAGTTAATTTCATTTTTTCGAGCTTTCCCTGCTTTTCTTTGCCTGAGTCGACGCCTGTGAACTAAGTGTTCGACGCACGCTCTTATCCTTGGAAGGGGTGGGGCGAGTAGGGATACCGTAGCCCTGGGGCGTAGGTGAGTCCCTGACTCGACGGGACCCTCGACCCTTAGGGAACTCGAGGCGTCTTTACATAGTTCAGAAGCGTACTCGAGGGAAAGAACGAGGGGGAGAGTCGAGTTTCAAAAAAATGTTCGAGTTTTTCGGAGACCTAGGAGGGGGGTGCCCCCCCTGTTAGCCCCGAGGGAGGCCCAACTTTGGTGAGGCAAAGTCGAGGCTACCTTAGTGCTGTGGATGGGTTCGTCTCGTTACTTCTACTTCTCGAGCTCTCTCTGCCTTTCTTTGCCTGAGTCGACGCTCGTGAACTTAAGTATTCGACGCATGCTCTTATCCCTGGAAGGGGGGTGGTGAGTAGGGATACCGTAGCCCTGGGGCGTAGGTGAGTCCCTGACTCGACGACACCCTTGACCCTTAGGGGGTTCGAGGCCGCTTTACCTAGTCATGAAGCGTGCTCGAGGCGAAGAACGAGAGGGGGTCGAGTTTCGAGAAAAAGTGTACGGGTTTTTTCGGGGACTTAGGAGGGGGGGTGCCCTTCTGCCAGCCCCCGAGGGGAGCTCGACTTTGTCCGGGCAAAGTCGAGGCTACCTTCGGGCTACGAACGAACGTGAAATGTGTTTCGAGAACATTTTATTCATTCGAGAATTTGTACATAAATGCGGAAATGTACAAGGCCCTGGGGCCTCAGGGATAGAAGCGATGTAGCTGTTTGATGTTCCACGCGTTGGTGAAGAGCTCGCCCTTCTCGTTCTTCAGTTTGTAAGTGCTGGGCTTCAGCACCTCTGCCACGATGAAGGGTCTCTCCCAAGGTGGTGTCAGCTTGTGACGCCCCTTGTTGCTCTGTCGACAGCGCAGGACGAGGTCGCCGACGTTGAGGTCCCTTTTGCGCACGTTCTTGTCGTGGTAGCGTCGTAGCGTCTGCTGGTACTGGGCCGACTTGAAGAGGGCCATGTCACGAGCTTCCTCGAGCTGGTCGAGGGAGTCCTCTCGGGTTACTGTGTTGGCTTGCTCACTGTAGGCTTTCAGTCGAGGGGACCCGTACTCGAGGTCGGTGGGGAGGACGGCCTCGGACCCATAGACCAAGAAGAACGGGGAGAACCCCGTAGCTCGACTCGGTGTCGTTCGGAGACTCCATAGCACAGCGGGCAGCTCTTCGACCCATCTCTTTCCATGTCTGTTCAGCCGGTCGAAGATCCTTGGCTTGAGGCCCTGCAAAACCATGCCGTTGGCACGCTCGACCTGACCGTTAGTTCGAGGGTGGGCAACTGCAGACCAATTCACCCTGATGTGGTGATCGTCACAGAAGTCCAGGAACTTTTGGCCGGTGAACTGCGTGCCATTGTCGGTGATGATGACGTTGGGGACCCCGAAGCGGTGGATGATGTCGGTGAAGAATAGCACGGCTTGCCGAGACTGGATGTTGGCGATGGGCCGAGCCTCGATCCACTTCGAGAACTTGTCGACAGCCACGAGAAGGTGAGTGTGCCCACCCTTGGTTCTTTTCAGGGGACCGACCATGTCGAGCCCCCATACTACGAACGGCCAAGTTATGGGTATCATCTGAAGAGCTTGGGCGGGTAGGTGGGTCTGCCTGGCGTAGAATTGGCATCCCTGGCAGGATCGAACGAGTTTGGTGGCGTCGTTGACAGCCGTCGGCCAGTAGAAGCCCTGTCGAAAGGCACTTCCTACCAGCGTTCTTGGCGCCGCGTGGTGGCCACAAGCTCCCGAGTGTAGGTCCTTCAGCAATGCCCTCCCCTCCTCGAGGGTGAGGCAACGTTGAAGTACACCCGACGGACTTCGTCTATATAGTTCGCGGCCATCCCCGTATAAGACGTAGGTTTTGGCACGTCGAGCTACTCGACGGGCTTCCGTGCGGTTTTCCGGGAGTTCGCCTCGCGTCAGGTACTCGAGGTAAGGAGCGCGCCAATCCGTCGGAGGGGTTGGCGTCGAGGCGGCCCCGTCGATCTCCATGACCTCTCCCCCGCTCGAGGAGGGATCGGTCGAGGGGGGTGGGTCGACCCCCTGCTCGAGTGTGGGAGCCCCCAAGCCTAGGTCGACAGATGGTGTGTGAAGATCCCTCGAGAAGATGTCGGGGGGGACCGTGCAGACGCGATTTTGGCCAGCTCGTCGGCAGCCTCGTTGTACCGACGGGCTACGTGGTTGAGCTCGAGGCTGTAGAACTTGTCCTCGAGCCTTCGGACCTCCTTGCAGCAGGCTTCCATCTTGGGATCGTGGCAGCTCGAGTCTTTCATCACTTGGTCGATCACCAACTGAGAGTCCCCTCGCACGTCGAGGCGTCGGACTCCGAGCTCGATGGCGATGCGCAGGCCGTTGACGAGGGCCTCGTACTCGGCGATGTTGTTGGAGGCGGGGAAGTGGAGGCGGATGACATATCGCATATGGACCCCTGAGGGTGATACGAATAGCAACCCTGCGCCTGCTCCTGTCTTCATCAGTGATCCGTCGAAGTACATGGCCCAGAGCTCGCTCTGAACCTGCGCTGGGGGTAGTTGGGTGTCGGTCCATTCTGCAACAAAATATGCCAGTACCTGAGACTTGATAGCCTTCCGAGGGGCGTAGGAGAGGGCCTCCCCCATGAGCTCGGCGGACCACTTGGCGATTCTTCCCGATGCCTCCCGGTTCTGGATTATCTCTCCGAGGGGGAACGAAGAAACAACAGTGACCGGATGGCCCAGGAAATAGTGTTTGAGATTCCGCCGAGTGAGGACGACCGCGTATAACAGCTTCTGGATGTGGGGATACCTTGTCTTGGTTTCGGAAAGGACCTCGCTCACGAAATAGACAGGCCTCTGAACTGGCAGGGCGTGTCCTTTTTCCTCCCTCTCGACTACTATGACCGCGCTGACTACCTGCGTAGTCGCCGCGACATAGAGCAGGAGGGGCTCGGCCGGGCTCGGGGGGACCAAGACCGGGGGCGAGGTGAGCAAGGCCTTGAGCCTCGAGAGGGATTCCTCGGCTTCGGCGGTCCACGCGAAGTGTTCCGTCTTCTTCAGGAGTCAATAAAGGGGTAGGGCCTTTTCTCCGAGCCTCGAGACGAAGCGACTGAGGGCAGCAAGGCACCCAGTAACCCTTTGCACGCTCTTGAGGTCTTTGATCGGGCCCATCCTCGTGATGGCGGTTACCTTCTCGGGATTGGCCTCGATGCCGCGTTGGGAAACTATGTACCCTAAGAGCATGCCTCGAGGGACCCCGAAGACACACTTCTCAGGATTTAGTTTTATGCGGTTAGCCCTGAGGCACCCAAACGCAATCTCGAGGTCTCCGACTAGGTTTCCGATGGTTCTGGACTTGACCACGATGTCATCGACGTAGGCCTCGACGGTCGGCCCTATGTGTTTCCCGAAGACGTGGAGCATGCATCGCTGGTAGGTGGCCCCGGCGTTCCGCAAGCCGAAGGGCATGGTGAGGTAGCAAAACATGCCGAAGGGAGTGATGAAAGAGGTCGCGAGCTGATCGGACTCCTTCATCTTTATTTGGTGGTAGCCGGAGTACGCGTCAAGGAAGCAAAGGGTTTCACATCCCGAAGTGGAATCTACTATTTGGTCGATGTGAGGTAAAGGAAAAGGAACTTTAGGACATGCTTTATTTAAACTGGTGTAGTCTACACACATCCTATCTTTCCCATTCTTTTTCTTTACAAGCACGGGATTAGCTAACCACTCGGGATGATGTACCTCCTTGATGAATCCTGCCTTCAAAAGCTTGTCGACCTCCTCCCCGATGATCCTGCGCTTCTCCTCGTCGAAGCGGCGCAGGCGTTGCTTCACCGGTTTGGACCCGGCTCGGATGTCCAAGGAGTGCTCGGCGACTTCCCTCGGGATGCCCGGCATGTCCGAGGGACTCCATGCAAACACGTCGGCGTTCGCTCGGAGAAAGTCGACGAGCACGGCTTCCTATTTGGGCTCGAGGGTGGCACTGATCGTCAGCACCTTCCCATCCTCGAGGCTGGGGTCGAGCGGGACGGTCTTCGTGTCTTCCGCCGGCTTGAAGTTGCCAGCGTGGCGCTTGGGGTCGGGGATCTCTCCGGACAAGTCGTCGAGGGCCGCGAGGATAGCTGAATCCTCACGGGCTTCGGCTTTTTCCACGCACTCGACGTCGCAGTCGTATGCGTGCTCGTAGGAGGTGTCGACGGTGATGACCCCCGAGGGCCCCGGCATCTTGAGCTTGAGGTAGGTGTAGTTCGGGATCGCCATGAACTTGGCGTACCCCGATCTACCGATGATGGCATGGTAGGTGCCTCGCCATGCGACCACCTCGAAGGTCAGCTCTTCCTTTCGGAAGTTCGAGGGGACGCCGAAGCAGACCGGCAGCTTGATGCGGCCGATCGGGAGTGCCTTCTTCCCCGGGATGATCCCATGGAATCCACCCGCGCTGGGCAGGAGCATGGTCCTCGGGATCCCTAGGAGGTCGAGGGTTTCGGCGTAGATGATGTTGAGGCTGCTCGCCCCGTCCATGAGCACCTTGCTGAGGCGGGTGTTGAGGATGATCGGGTCGACGATGAGCGGGTAAGCCCCTGCGTTGGGGATGTGCTCGGGGTGGTCGTCCTGATCGAAGGTGATCGGCGTGTGGGACCAGTCGAGGTACCGTGGGGCCTGGGCCCGAACGGAAAAGACTTCACGACGTTCCCTCTTGCGTTGGCGCGTGGTGAGGCGGGTCGAGGGTCCCCCGTAGATCATGTAGCAGTCGTGGATCTCGGGGAAGCCTCCCTTTTGAACATCGCCCCTGACGTGGACGTCATAGGGCGGGTCTTCCTTGCCGTCGTCTCTCCTGGGACCAGGAGGGACGAAGTGCCTTCGAAGCATGCGACAATCCTCGAGGCGGTGGTTGGCCGGCCCCATATGGTAGGGGCAAGGCTCTTTCAGCATCTTGTCGAAGACGCCCCCGTCGGGAGGGGGCCCTCGAGGCTTCCGCTTGTCCGCTGCAGCGACAAGGTCGTCGGGGTCGTCGTCGTGCTCGACGTTGGGCTCGACGTTGCGCCGGCCCGGTTGGTTTTTCTTCTTCTTCTTCTTCCGGCCGCCGTTGCTGTCGTTGTTCCTCCTGGGCCCCTTGTTTCTCGTGGGCCTGTCGTCCGAGCCCCCGGGTTCATCCGCGTTGCCCTCCCCCTTCGCTGGGGGAATCTGGAAGAATGTGCCAACGGCCTCCTCGCCGGCCGCGTAGTTGGCGATGACGTCCATGAGCTCGTTGGCGGTTTTGGGGATGTTTCGCCCCAGCTCCCGCACCAACTCTCTGCAGGTTGTCCCGGCGATGAACGCCGTAATGACCTCGTGGTCAAAAATGTGAGTCAGTGCGGTACGCCGCTTCGAGAATCGGCGGGTGAAGGCGCGGAGGGTCTCTCCTGGTTTCTGCTTGCAGCTGCGAAGATCCCAGGAGTTGCCCGGGCGCTCGTAGGTGCCCTTGAAGTTGCCCTCGAAGATCCGAACCAGGTCGGACCAGTCCTGGATCAAGTCAGGGGGTAGCTCCTCGAGCCACCTTCGAGCGGTGTCGGAGAGGAACAATGGGAGTTGCCGGATGATGACGAGGTCATCTTTGGCTCCCCCCAGCTGGCATGCCAGCCTGAAGTCGGCAAGCCAGAGCTCTGGCTTGGTTTCGCTGTTGTATTTGATCAGGCTGGTGGGTGGATGGAAGCGTACGGGCAGGGAGGCCCGCCGGATAGTTCTTCCGAAGACTCGAGGCCCCGGTGGCTCCGGAGACCGACATCGGTCTTCGTCGCTGTCGTAGCGCCCGCCTCGGTGAGCGCTGTAGCCTCGAGCCTCGGCGTCGCCGTATCGACGTCGATTGTTCACTCGAGGGGGGAGGTCGTCGACGAGGCGTTCCCGAACCGGTCGTGGCTCGACCCGGCCCTGGGGCGCCTTGTTCTGGTGGACAGAGGCCTCCCGATTTTGTCGAGGGGGCGCTTCTTGCCGCTCAGAGGCAGCCCCTCGACGCCTCGAGGCCAAGCTCTCCGCCTGTTAGACGGCTGCAGTCTGGAGTAGCCCCTGGATTTCCTCCCTGATACGTTGTGCCTGGGGGGTCGATGGCGCCGGCATGTCGCGGAGCAACATCGCGGCTGCTACGACATTCTGGTTGGCGCGGTTGAATACTCGGGGTTCGGCGTTCCCCTCCTCGACGATCTGCCGGTGGACCTCCCGGGCCCACTCACGAGCTCCTCCACCCTGAGGACGCCCTCGATCCCACTCGAGGGCGTGTTCGAGCTGCTGAAGACGCAGGCGCTCCTCCTCGAGCTTGCTAAGAAGCTCTCGGACCTGCGTGATTTGGACATCGCGGGGTGGATCGGCTCTACGGGGACTTGGGGGAATGGCATCTCGAGGTGGTGTGGCGTTGGCCCCTCCCCCTTCTTCGGTGGCCACGGTGTCGTCGACGTCGTCCTGGAGGGCGGTTTGCTCGTCGAGATGGAAGCACTCCCGGGTGGAGTCGTAACCCTCGTCGGGAGAGTCCGAGTCGAAGTCGGCGTGGTAGAAGTGGGGGAAGAGCCTGCCCCTTTCTTCCTCCTCCAGGCGCCGCCGTAATGTGCCCCACGTACGGGGTAGTTCTGGCTCGCCCGGAGAAGGGGTGGTGACGGGATCGGCCGTCGCCCATGACTGAGTCCATGGAGACTCGTCATATGTATGTACTCGCTGCCCTGCGAAAGCAGAGTAGAGCCCGGCACTGTTGCGGAGCCCGTACGGGAACGGGTCGCGCGGTGGTGACGGGGTCGTGGGTGTCGGAGAAGCCACGGGAGCCTTTGGGGACGATGACGTGGAAGAGTCGAAGTCCCACTCGGGGAGACGCCCGCCCTCGGCCCACAAGTGTGAGTCAAGTGGACCCCTAGGGGAGGGGGCCGTGTCGCCAGCCGGGACCGAGGGAACGACATCCGGCACCCCAGAATTTCCTCGACGGCGAGTGCGTCGAAGCCGCTCGCGCCTCCTCCTGATCGCGGGCCAGAGTCGCAAGCGGAGGGACCGTCGTCTGATCCTGGGTGGCTTCGGCGCAGCGGAACTGCTGACGTCTAGGCCACGGGCGGAGGGGAAGACTATGAAGTCGCCCTGGTCCGTGGAAACGAACCCTAGACTGCCGAACCAGATGACGGTGTTGAACGGGAACGGTGGGATGGTGGGATCCATCTGAGAGAGTAGTTCGGAGTTGATCGACACGCGAATCCCCCTACCTGGCGCGCCAACTATCGGTGTTATGACCCGGGGGTCAAGACCACCAACGAGTAAATTTGTATATCGCGTGCTCCCTCTCTCAGACGTGATGCAAGATGGACACAAGATTTATCCTGGTTCGGGCAAAGAAGGCCCTACGTCCAGCGGGGGGAGGATGACTTGTATTATCTCGCACCCAAAGCGTGCTCGTACAGGGGGGGGGTACAAGCTGTGTTACACGGAGTCGGCCACCTGAGGGGTCGATCGAGCGGCTATGTGTGTGTGAAGCGTGGTCTAGGGTCCCTGAGAACCAAAGTCGGATCAGAGTCCTAGATGAAGTGGGAGCCGACCGAGAGAGACTTCAACCTCCTCTTGAAATCGGGAAGAAGAAGTCCTCTCCCTCCCTCTACCTCGGCATCCCCCTTTTATAGACCAAGGGGGAGACTCGAGGGTACAGGGTCCTAACAGTAGAAGTATGGGCGGCGCATCCACGACACAGTGTTGGCGAAGAGACATCGAGCACTGTGGCGGCGTGGTCTTCCCGTCCTTCAGGCGTCCCCGGTCGTGACATCAGTAGAAGTCGTCGCACTGCAGTATCCGCAGGCGGGCGCGAGTCCCACGGCCGAAGCGGGACGGGGCGGATGGGACGTCTTCCGTACCGGAGTTGTTGAAGAGGAGGGGGTTGAGCCCCCGGTCGAGGGGGGAGGCCGAGCCCCGTATGACTCCGTCACGTTCCTGAAGTCGTCGTCGAGGGTCGCACTGTTCACTTTCCGAGGGGTACTGTAGAAGTCCGTACTCGCGTAGTGGCGGCAGTGGCGGCACAGTTGACGGGAGTCGGGGACTGGACGGGGAGTTGGCGGATTTGACAGTGGACGCAGGCGCCCATGTCGTCAGGTGGGTTTACTTTTACCCATGCCGGAGTGGTTGGGTTAATCGAGCCCTCGTCCGTCGACGGCGCTTGGAAGGTTGAGGCGTCGACGGGTTGAGGAGGTCGAAGTCGAGGTAGAGGTCGGGGGGTCGTTCGTTTGACCCCTCGTCTGCCGTCGAGGTGGAGCCGGGGGGTCGTTCGTTCGACCCCTCGTCCGTCGTCGAGGTAGAGCCGGGGGGTCGTTCGTTCGACCCCTTGTCCGTCGTCGAGGTAGAGCCGGGGGGTCGTTCGTTCGAACCCTCGTCCGTCATCGAGGTAGAGCCGGGGGGTCGTTCGTTCGACCCCTCGTCCGTCGTCGATGTAGAGCCGGGCCAGTGGCTGGTTTCCGCAGTCGGTGTAGCGGGGATCCTCGATTGATGGGCCGCGTCTTACCGAACAGTAGGCTGATCCTTGCCTTAAAAATGGTTGCTATGTTTAGCGTTAATTTATCGAAGGGTTTAGGGTACCCCTTACCTTCGTACCCGACACCACCTTTTTGTACTTTCTTTGTAGATCTTGGAATTGTGATAGGCTTTTTCTCTCCATTTCTCTAGCTCAGATATTTGCATCTCACGTTTCTTACCAGCCAAGTGGAGATCCATGTTCCATTTCTTGATGGACCAATGAGATCTGAATTCCAATTCAACAGGCAGGTGACATGTTTTTCCATATACAAGCTGATAAGGTGTCATGCCTATGGGTGTTTTGTATGCAGTTCTATACGCCCATAGTGCATCATGAAGCTTGTACTTCCATTTCTTTCCCATCTCATCCACGGTCTTCTACAGAATGTTCTTGATTTGCTTATTTGATGTTTCAGCTTGACCGCTAGTTTGAGGATGGTATGGAGTTGCAATGTTGTGCTTGACTCCATATTCTACTAGGAGCATCCGAAATGTTTTGTCGATGAAATGCGATCCTCCATCACTTATGACCATTCGGGGCATTCCAAATCTTGGGAATATTACTTCATGGAACATCTTCTTAGCATGCTTGGAGTCGGCAGCTCGATATGGTAATGCTTCTACCCACTTGGATACGTAGTCAACTTCCACCAAGATGTATTCAGCATCTCCAGACCTTGGGAATGGTCCCATGTAGTCAATTCCCTAGACATCAAACAACTCTATTTGAAGGTTGTTAGTGAGTGGCATTTCATTCCCAACATTAATGTTTCCATGCTTCTGGCATCTGACACATCTTCTGATGAACTGTTTTGTATCTTCATACATTGTTAGCCAGTAGAATCCGCTTTGCTAGATCTTTGCATGTGTACGGTACACTCCATAATGTCCTCCATAAGGTGATGCGTGCAATCTGTCTATAATCTTCATGGCTTCAACCATTGGGACACATTTCCGTAGCAGTCCATCAGCACATACCCGATAGAGATACGGATCATCCCACAACTGTCAACGAGAGTCATACTGAAGCTTTCTCTTGTCACCTCCTGGTGGAACATATCCTGAAACCATATAATTCACAATATCCGCATACTAAGGGTCCGAGTGTGTTACCTTGATGAGTGTCTCGTCCCTTAAATAGTCATTAATAGGCAATTCATGTTCATTTTTATGTTGAAGCCTAGATAAGTGATCAGCTATTGAATTTTCTAATCCTTTCTTGTCTCTTATTTCTATGTCAAATTCTTGGACTAAAAGAATCCATCTTATAAGCCGAGGTTTAGCATCTTTCTTAGTGAGCAAGTATTTAAGAGAAGCATGGTCTAAATAGATAATTACCTTAGCTCCTACTAAGTAAGTTCTAAACTTGTCTATCGCAAAGACTATTGCCAACAACTATTTTTTAGTGTTGGTATAATTGAGTTGTGGCCCAGACAATGTTTTGCTAGCATAAGAAATAGCATAGTGCTTTTTATCCTTGGTTTGGCTTAAGACAACACCTACTGCAAAGTCGCTAGCATCGCACATGATCTCGAAGGGTAGCGTCCAATCAAGTGGTTGGATGATTGGAGCTGAAATGAGTGCTTTCTTGAGAATTTCAAAAGGTTCATAACACTCATTAGTGAAAATGAAAGGTGCATCTTTGGCTAAGAGGCTAGTTAGGGGTCTAGCGATTTGGGAAAAGTTTTTAATGAAACGCCTATAGAACCCTGCGTGGCCTAGAAAGCTTCGGATTCCTTTCACATTTGTGGGAGGTGGAAGTTGCTCAATAACTTAAATCTTTGCTCTATCCACTTCTATCCCATGTTCGGACACCTTGTGTCCTAGCACTATTCGTCCTCGTACCATGAAATGACATTTTTCCAAGTTTAGGACTAAGTGCTTTTCTTCACATCACTGTAAGACTTTGTCTAAATTCTATAAACAATCGTCAAAGGTTTTGCCATAGACGGTAAAATCATCCATGAACACCTCCATGATTTTCTCGATCATGTCAGACAAAATAGACATCATGCACCATTGGAAAGAAGATGGAGCGTTACACAATCCAAACAACATTCATCGATATGCGTAAGTTCCATAAGGGCATGTAAAAGTGGTCTTACTTTGGCCATCAGGATGGATCAGGATTTGATGATATTCGGAATTGTTAGGAATATGCCCTAGAGCTAATCATGTAGATGATTATATTCCGATTGTATCCATGATTAATAAAGTGTTCTTTGAATATCCATTATAGACAAATAGTATTGATTGACGATTATGTGAATTGTTTGTGAAACTCAATTACCTGAATGGTTATTCTAAAAGTTGTCCCTGGTCGGCATTCTTGTAAGAGCAAACTTGAATATTAGACCAGCACATGTATTAGTTGATGGCTATGTTTCACAAGTCATAGACATGGAGATGTCAAACTAATAATGTCGGCACATGTGAGACATGTAGGCTGGACTGACCCAACAATAGAAAGTCTCTATTCATGTCATGTACGTTATGTCCTTAGACCTGAGATTGTGGTATGTAGTCAAGATGTGAAACGATCTACTTAGGGACTATCAAACGCTACTCCGTTATTGGGTAGTTATAAAGGTGGTCGTTGGGTGGTCGGGAAACATGCTATGAGACATAGAAAATCAAGATGGAATTTGCCCCTCTCTTCGTGAGAGAGATATCACTGGATCACTCATGTGATTGGATCAACAAATGCATGGACGTGCTTGGGTTAAATGTTAACCCACGAGTTGAACCATATATCGAGTGGCAAAGGGAATAACTTGTACATGGTCATAGTGGTTCGTCTGATATGATCATAGCGTATGCATAGGAGTTGACACGCCTTGCTAGAGGCCGCTATCAACTATTGGTCGAGTAAGAGTACTTGGGCCATGTCTATGTATGCGTGAGCCCATAGGATCGCACGCTTAAAGGGCTGGAATCCTAATTCGGGTTGGACCCGAATTAGACTAGGTTTAGGGTTACTAATGGGCCTCCAACGTGGGAGCTCGTCAGGACGCCTATATAAGCAAGGGGTGGGCGCGGGGCGAGATTGATCCACGCCTTTTGGCAGCCGCCGTCGCCTCCCCACGCTCGCGCCTTTTGCTCCTCGCGGACCTAGCAGTCCGGAGGCGCAACGCTTCCTCCCTGTACGTGTGGGATTCCTCGGAGGTCCTGCATCTAGAGCACAAGGACGAACCGCGCGAAGGGGACGTTGAGACGGATGACCACGCAACTACACTGCCTGCTGCGACGCGCACGACTACATCAAGTCGTCTTCCGCTGCACCTGCGCGTCTAGTGGTAATCCCGTAACCCATAACTAGCAGTAGATCCTATTTTATGAGGTCGAAAAGTTTTGTTTTTCGGCTAGCGTAGCAACCTTGTATTCCTACAGGAATAACCATCAAGGAAACAAAAGAAAGAGTTCTTTGCAAGCTGTTCCAACATTTCATCAATGAAGGGTAACAAGAAGTGATCTTTCTTTGTAGCATTGTTATGTTTCCGGTAGTCAATGCACATTCGCCACCCAGTGATAGTGCGTTGAGGGATGAGTTCATTTTTCTCATTTCTTACAACTGTCATCCCTCCTTTCTTTGGCACAACTTGGACAGGGCTAACCCACTCACTATGTGGCATATGATAGATAATCCCGGCGTCCAAAAGTTTGAAGACCTCTTTCTTAACAACCTCTCGCATAGCATTGTTAAGTCTCCATTGCGGTTCCCTCGAAGGTGACGAATCAGGATCGATGGGGATTCTATGAGTACAAAGAACTGGACTAATTCCAATGAGGTCATGGAGTGAGTAGCCAAAGGCTGATTTATGTTTTTCTAAGATAGTGACAAGTCTAATGGTTTCTTCTTGGGAAAGCTTGTCACTTATAATGACAGGAGTTTCTTTGTTATTATTAAGAAAGACATATTTCAAGCCAGAAGGAAGAGGTTTTAACTCGATTGAGGGTTGTGATGGCACTTTCAAAGATCTGATTCGATAGGTTCTGCTAGCTCTTCCTCTTCTTGAGTGAAGTGTTCATCATTAAGAGTTGGTTGAGACCAGTCTTCTAGAAATGCCACTAAGACTTCCTCAACATGATCTTGTTTGGGCTTGAGTTCTACTATTGCATTATTTGATCTTAAGAGATTAACGACAATAGAAGAATTTCCAAGATTGATCTTTAGGTGATCCTTGTTTGGTTGCTCTTGAAAGAGTGTTCCAAATGGTACGCCAATCAAGAGAGAAATGTCCGAGATGTCATAGATGTAAAAATCTAAGCGATACTTGAACTCTCTTATGCGTAAAGGAATGGACCTTAACTTTCAAGAATAACTCCAGACGGAATTCTTAGAAGCTTATGTGATGGGATCAAAGATTCGTTGGGGCAAAGATGTTGGGCTAAAGCCCTTGAAATTATATTTATCCCAACGATAGGACTATAGTGAGGCTCTATGGTGATTCCCATAAGTTTGCAAAGTATAATATCCGAGGGAGCGGTGATTCGGGATACCTCAGTGGATAACTCTGATTCTGCCAACCACTCACGGCTCATGATGGCTGAGAGTCCTTTAATGTGCTCTAAAAGGAAAGCATCATTATGTAGACCATCATCCTCAAATGATGCAGAGTGCACCAAAGGCTTCGCTTGAACTAGAAAATTCGAGGTGTTACCAAAATCTTCAAAAAGATCTACCTCAATTTCAGAGAGGAACATAGAAGGATGGGGTTCATCACTCTCTAAAGAGTGTTGTATTCCCATAGGATATAGTTCAATGGCAACCAAATCATTTTAAGGATTTGAAGGAATTTTAGATTCGGTTGTTTGTTCCTCCTTGTGTTGTTCGGGGCTTTGCTAGACTTCTTCTTCGGGAAATTCGTCAAAAACTCCAGTGTAAGGGGTATTTTCAAGAATTTTATTTAGAATGGCTTCTCCTTCACTAATGGTTTTGTGCGAGAACGATCCTCCTGAAGATAAGTCAAGGTGGAGAGCAGCTTGCTTGTTAAGACCAAGATGGACGTGATAGAGTAAGACATTGTCTGGCAAGGAATGGTTTGGACCGGAATTGACAAGGCTTATGAACCTAGCCCAAGCTGCACCTAGTGTCTCTTTCTCTTTTTGTTTGATCTGGAGAACTTCAATTATAAGGACTGCAATTTTAGAAAGAGGGAAGAAAGCAAGACAAAATTTGTCTCGAAGTTCATCCCAATTCCCATTTACGCCTCCTACGGAATGAGCATACCACTGTTTCGCTCTTCCCAAAAGTGAGAATCGGAACAATTTCCATTTTAAGGTCTCTTGTGTCATGCCAACAATGATGAGGTAATAACACAATTGCTCAAATTCTCTAAGGTGGGTGTAAGGATTTTCGTTTTCTAGCCCGGAGAAAGATTGCTCCCGAACCATGGCTATGAAGGCAGGGCGAAGCTCATAGCCATCTGTAAGAATATTATTTGAAGATGGTGGAAGCTCCAACATGTCGCCCTTTGGAGCGGAGTACTTATATATAGGAGTGGAATCCATGTGGTAAGATGAAAATGGTAAGGTGAGAAAGGTGGTAAAAAGGAAATAAGAAAAAGGGTAAACGGATGACTTGGTTTGAAACTAGCACAGCTACCGTTCCCCGGCAACGGCGCTAGAAAGCTTGTTGGTATTTCTTAACGCAAACAGATAAATCCGCAAGCGCATGGATACCGCTGTAGCTTTCACCCATGAGTATTCCAAGGGTATCCGAGATTGCGAACACATGGTGGATAAGTACCCATGTATGTTCAGT
This sequence comes from Microstegium vimineum, assembly GCA_022036555.1. NCBI lineage: Eukaryota > Viridiplantae > Streptophyta > Magnoliopsida > Poales > Poaceae > Microstegium > Microstegium vimineum. The sequence continues at coordinate 15,021,381 of CM039138.1, read as the reverse complement.
TTTGATGATGAGTGATTGACCAACACATGAGTGTTTCAGTTTGAGTGGCTTACCCTAACCTCTGTGAAAGAAAATGTGTGCCTGTCTATCGGCTTGTGGTGTGCAGGTACTATGCCTAGTGAAAGTGGTCAATGGCGTGGAGAAGGTCGAGTAGAGGCTTGCCGTGCCGATGGACTGAGAGCGGTGAAGGGCGGAAGCGGGGCTCGGACTGAGGGACCATGGGCGCCGGTGGACTAGCTGTGGTGGCTAGTGCCTGGCATCGGCGAGTGCGAGAAGACATGGAGGTAGACCGAGTCGACCGAGTCAAGACAGCGGACGAGTGGGTCGAGCAGAGGCTCATGGGACTCGGAGTCCGACCGAGCGAGGACAAGGTGGCTCGAGTCGAGTGGTTTGGTGGTTTGGGCCTGAAAACCATCGGAGGACGGTTTCCGAGTTTGGGCCTCAAAACTTGGGGTTCGATAGTTGAGCCGAAAGCTACCGGTGGCGGGTTTCGTGGGTTTGGGCCGTAAAACCCGGGCGGAGCTTCCGAGGAAGCGGGGATGGCACGTGGCGGAATCCTGGAGGTTGCGTCGAGGCGACGACAACTCCTGGCAGGAAGCGGGGCCGTCCATTCAAATCGAGGGAGATATTTTCCGGAACTTGGACTGCAATGCTTAGGCTAGGTAGTTCACTCATTGTATCTAGGGGGTCTTTGGGAAATAGCCAAAGCCTCTGATAAATAGAGGATGAAGGGGTATCCTCATCCCATCTCTTGAACTCTAATCATTTGCCCCAACTCTCTCTCTCTCTACCCTCTCTCTAGTTCATGAGATCCCTAGGTTGATTTCACCAACCTCTGTAAGAACTTGAGTTTGTTGCGAGGAATCGGAGGCCGTAACCTCCGTAAGTCATGGTGGCTTCGATTTCGTGATTGTGTCCCCTTTTGCTTGTCTTCTTCGTGTTTTGCTTTTTGCTCTCTCTTTTTCCCGAGATGATTTATCTTTGTTGAGAGTAGCTTTGCTAAATCCGTTTGAACCAAGTTGTTCGTGCTTGAAAGGAGCATCTTTGCACCGAAGGATTTATCCTATAACCTTGTGAGCACACAGATCGGGCAATTTCTTTGCGGTCTTCTTCGTTCTTAAGCTTTCCCCAAATCTCTTCTCCTCCCTTTGCTCTATGCCAAATTGAGCGATGATTTCTTCGGGATAGCTCCCCAACTGCACTAGGATCATGCCTACAAAGTTTGGTTGCAGTTGGTGATCATTTGGTTGAGTTTTGGGAAGATTTGGCGGAGAGAAATCCGTTTTCGCGAAGAACAGCTTTCTGCTCGTGAGCGTCGGACTAGGCTCCGGACGACTTTCCCCTAGCTCCGGACCATAGCAAGTGGTTCGGTGGTCTTGACCTTAGCCGTGTCAAGCAGCGAAGGGCGTCGGACCTAGCTCCGGACTACTCAGCTTTTAAGCTCCGGACCATTGACAAGTGGTCCAGTGGTTCTGCTGAGGAAGTCGGCTACGCGTCGGACCAGAGTGCATAGTCCGACGGTGCCGTCCGACGGTTTGGTCCGGAGGTCGGGTACTTACTGTTTGTTTTCGGCAGTGGGAAGAGTGAGCACCGGACCACTCTCCTTGGTCCGGAGGTGGCATCGGACTAGTCCGGATCAGGTCATCCGGAGGTCGGGTGTTCCCTGCTCGTTTTGGTCTCGGCTGGTGAGAGCGTCGGACCAGCCACCGGACCACTCGTCCTTGGTCCGGTGGTCCAGTCCGAACTGGTCCGGAGCCTCTGTTGGTTTGTTGTTTTCGCCCGTTCAGCCTAGGTTCTTGCCTCTTTTCCATAGAGGTTGAGCACCCAACAACTGGGTTTGGTTTTTGGGAAGAATGGCCTGAATATTTTGAGAGAAATTTGAGGCTCCCATTCACCCCCCGTCTGGTCACCGTTCTCGGTCCTTCAATTGGTATCAGAGCCGGTTAAGGATCATTCCACCTTAAACGGTTCTTGATTCGCGAAGGCGACATGGAGCGAGGTGTTGGCAAACCTCCGTTTTTCGATGGAACGAACTTCTCCTACTAGAAGGTACGCATGTCCACCCTTCTACAAGGAGTTGATTCGAACATATGGGAGATCTATGAGAATGAGGGCTATCATGTTCTTGCGGATCGTGTTGACTAACTCCAAATCACTCAACACAACGCAAACAGTCGAGCACGGAGTATCCTCTTCTCGAGTTTGTCACTTCCTGAGTTTGAGCGAGTCTCGAATCTCACTACGACGCGAGAGATCTGGCAAACACTTGTGCGATATCATGAGGGTAATCCTCAGATCAAGTCCTGACTCTTCGACACATACCGTAGGGAGTACGAGAACTTCGTACAGTTGGCCGGCGAATCTATTGACGGGATGTTCACTCGCGTCCAATCTATCGTCAACAAGATGCGTGCTAATCGAGCCAACTTGCCCTATGATGATCATGAGATGGCTATCAAGCTTTTGCATGCTCTTGATCGGAGGGTGTGGGAGATGAAGGTGGCTGCCATTCAGGAGTCACTAGGCTATGATGCCCTGACCATGGACGAGCTGTTCAGCAAGCTTAAGTCCTCAGAGATTGACAACCAGACCCGGGCCAAGCTTGAGAACCAGTCGAACCCATCCATGGCGTTGGTTTCCGGTCCCGGCGGTGTGTCTTCTTCTTCCTCTAACCCTTCACACTCTTCGTTCGCTTTGTCCTTGATGTCTATGACAGAGGAACAAGTGGAGGCGCTTGGAGATGATGAGCTAGCCTTGGTCATCACTAAGTTCTCACGGTTTCACAACAACCGTTTGAACCGATGACGTGGTGGCTTGGCCAAGGGGTGCTACCGTTGCGGTGATGAGAATCACTTCATCACAACTGCCCCAAGAAAGCTGCAGGTGACTTCACCAAGCGCAAGGACAAGCGCGAGCACCGCTTCGAGGACAAGCACAAGGCCAAGGGCGGCTACAACCGAAGGTCCTCCGAGAAGGTGATCGACAAGGTGAAGGCCAAGCACCGAGCCTTCCTCGCCTCCCTCAGCGACATCGATGCCTCCTCCGACGGGGGCTCTTCCTCAAGCGACAATGAGTCGAAGGGAAAGGTTGAGGACAAGCTCAACGACCTCTGCTTCTACGCCGACGCGAAGCACGGTGGCTTTTGCACCATGGCGATTGAAGAAGGCAAGGTCGGGAAGCGCAAGGATGGCCCCGACTACGACTATGACTCCGACACACCCGAGGTATCACCCACCATCGAATCCCTCTCTCTCGAGCTTGAGTCGCTGAACGATACCTTGCTTAGTCAGGATGCTTTGCTCAAACGTGCCGCTTGTGAGAGGAACGATTTCAAAGAAAAGTACCTTAGCACACTTCATGAGCTGGAGTTTGCTAAGGCACAAGTGGTGGTTACCGAAGAGGTAGAGTGTGATGCTTGTGTCATCCACATGTCTGATCTTGTCACACTCTAGGACAAGTATGGCACTCTACTTGAGGAGATTAGTGAGCTGAAGGCTAGGCCTAGCTTACTTGGTGCGTGCAAACCTTGGTTAGGCTTGCGTTCTGAGCTGGCACAGAAGGATGCTAGGATCGCTGTGTTAGAGAAGGTCAGCTCAGATAGCACTAGAGAGTCGGATTGGTTTGAGGCTTTGGAGCTTGAGATCGCGTCGTGCAGACACGACAAGATGCGTACCGAGGAAGAAAACACATACCTTTGGTCCATCTTGAGCTGGGTGTCTTGCCGAGAGCCGCAGTTGGGGATGATGCTTAGCCAATGCAAAAGGGCTCGCAACACGGGAGTAGGCTTTTCTATAGGTGGGAAGGACGATAGCATGTTCGGTAAGATCGGTGAGTGCAGTGGTTTGAGCGAGACTAAGAAACCCACCACAACTCCCAAGCTTACCAAGATCACTCCACCTAAGCCTACCAATCCCTCTGAGTTTCCTGTGAGAGATGGTGTGTTTGAAGAGCCACCCAAAACCACTCCACAGAAGCAAGTGTGGATTGCCAAACCGAACCACCTTCGCAACCCACTTGACACAATGCCTAACATCTCTAGTAATCCCCTTCCTAAGAAAGCTAGAGCCACCCAACCCAACAAGAGAGTGCCTACCAAGAGTGTGGTGAGGTACCATTGTGAGTATTGTGAGAGGGATGTGCCTTGGGCTGAGTTTTGCCATAGGAGGAAGAGAGATGATCGGAGGCAGGTTGAGTTGAACAACCGAGACATGTACCACCCATGAGTTGGGGTACGTGAGTCAGAAGTTCAGAGGCGCACTTCTAGGCCTAGAGGTACAGTGCTTCAAGGTGCTAGGCCTCAAGAGGCGAGACCACGCAGTGGTCGTGCCTGGCGGGGTACCGGTCATGACCCATACGACTATGGGACTCGTGGCGGTGGCTTTACTCCACCCTTCTCTAGCGGACCACATTTTCCCTATCGTGGTGATCACTATCCCCCCGTGGGGTAGGAGATGTTTGGTTTTTCTCCTAACCCATTCTTTGGGCAAGTGGGACAACACTGGTATCCTTCACAGTTTACTAACCCCAGTGTTGGTCCGTTTGCTCAACCTATGTCTTTTTATTGATTTAGGAAGGAGGACTCGAGGAGACTTGGCTTATGGATTCTGAATGCTCACGCCATATGACCGTAAGTGCCAAGTGGTTCTCCAGCCTCGACCCTATGCACCACACCGAATATATCACATTCGGGGACAAGTGTAAAGGTAAGGTTGTCTCCCGGGGGTCCATCCGAGTCAATTCGTCTTTGTCCTCAAGGATGTTGCTTTGGTCGCGAATTTGCATTTTAATCTTCTCTCGGTTTCGCAACTCCTTGAAGACGGTTTTGAAGTGAGCTTTAAGCCAAACTTGTCTCGGATTTTGGACTCTCGTGGTGAGCTTGTTTGCCGGATTTTACCCTTCGGGAAGGTTTTTCGTGCGGATTTTTCTATCTCTTTCGGACCTTCTCGTTGTCTTCTCGCCGGCTCTTCTTCCGAGCTTTGGAAGTGGCATAGGAGATTGGGACATTTGAGTTTTGACTTGCTTGCAAGGCTTAGCTCAATGGACCTTATCCAAGGATTGCCAAAGCTAAAGTTCGAGAAGGATTTGGTTTGCCATCCTTGCAGACATGGAAAGATGGTTGCTGCTTCCCATCCTCCCGTAACTCAAATTATGACCTCACAACCCGGCGAGCTCTTACACATGGACACAGTTGGTCCAGCTTGGGTTAGGTTGGAAGGAGGGAAGTGGTATGTGGTTGTAGTTGTTGATGACTACTTGAGTTACTCTTGGGTGTTCTTTTTGGAGAGTAAGGATGAGGCTTTTATGCATGTGCGTGATCTGATTTTGAGATTGCAAAATGAGCTACCTAAGCATGCCATGAGAGCTATTCGCAGTGACAATGACACAGAATTCAAGAATGCTCAATTTGCATCTCTTTGCTCTTCTTCGGGTTTGGATCACCAATTTTCCTCTCCTTACACTCCCCAGCAGAACGGTGTTGTTGAGCGCAAGAATCGGACCCTTGTTGAGATGGCCAGGACGATGCTCGATGAGCATAGGACTCCTAGGCGGTATTGGGCCGAAGCACTCAGTTCTGCTTGCTATGTTTCCAATCGCATTTTTCTCCGAGCTTTCAAGAAAAAGACCTCTTATGAGCTGCGATTTGGAAGACCACCCAAGGTAAGTCACCTACGGGTGTTTGGGTGCAGGTGTTTCATCCTCAAAAAGGGCGGTAAGTTGGATAAATTTGAATCACGGTCTTCTGATGGTATCTTTCTTGGTTATTCTACTCACTCTAGTGCTTATCGTGCACTTAACCTAGAAACTAACCGAGTGATGGAGACTTGTGAGATTACATTCGATGAAACTATGCCCTGTGTTTCCACTGCTTTTGAGCTTGCAGGTGATGATGAGGTGAACACTAGCATTTTTGTGGAGGAGGAGCAGGATGATGCCGATTGGGGTGATCCCGAGCCAACTCCACTGGCTGCCCCCGTCGACCCTGCGACATCCGCTTCGGCTCACGGTCCCGATCCGACTACTTCCTCTACATGGGGGCCGTTCGAGCAGCTTCCTCAGTCGATGTCCGTTGCACATGAGGGAGCTCCATCTGCTGTCGAGGGGGAGGCCACTTCATCTAGGCAGGCTCCCCGTCACATCCAGCGACAGCACCCGCCGGAAAACATCATCGGTGACATTGACCGTCGAGTCACACGGTCCAGGTCCTATATTTCTCACTTTGCTCATTCGGCTTTTGTCGCTTCTTTTGAGCCCCGAGATGTTGGACATGCTTTGATGGATCTGGATTGGGTTAATGCCATGCATGAGGAGTTAGAGAACTTTGAGCGAAACCACGTTTGGGTCTTAGTGCCATCACCACCAAGTTGCCACCATATAGGAACCAAGTGGGTTTTCAAAAACAAACAAAGTGAGGATGGGGTGGTAGTGCGTAACAAGGCTAGGTTGGTAGCACAAGGCTTTTGTCAAAAGGAGGGGATAGACTATGAGGAAACCTTTGCTCTCGTAGCTCGTTTAGAAGCCATTAGAATCCTTCTAGCTTTTGCGGCTTCCAAGGGTTTTAAACTTTTTCAAATGGACGTTAATAGTGCTTTCTTAAACGGTTACATAGAGGAGGAAGTTTATGTTAAACAACCTCCCGGTTTCGAAAATCCCAAGTTTCCAAACCATGTTTTTAAACTCCACAAAGCCTTGTATGGTTTGAAACAAGCCCCTAGAGCATGGTATGATAGGTTGAAAACGTTTTTGCTTGCTAAGGGTTTTAAAATGGGATCGGTAGATAAGACGTTGTTTCTCCTCAAGCAAGGCAAAGACACTCTCCTCGTCCAAATATACGTGGATGATATCATCTTTGGTGGTTCTTCTCATGCTCTTGTTGCCAAGTTTGCAGATCTTATGAGCAGGGAATTTGAGATGAGCATGATGGGAGAGTTGACTTTCTTTCTCGTGTTGCAAATCAAGCAAACCCGAGAAGGGACGTTTGTGCACCAAGGCAAGTACACAAAGGATATCTTGAAGAAGTTTGACATGGGCGAGGCAAAGCCCCTCTCGACGCCCATGTCGACCACGACTGCCTTGGATGCGGACGAGGAAGGAGAAGCGGTGGACCAGACGGAGTACCGCAGCATGATCGGGTCGCTTCTGTACCTGACGGCGACCCGACCGGACATTCAGTTCGCCGTCTGCCTGTGTGCTCACTTTCAGTCGTCCCCACGGACATCACACAAGCAGGCAGTGAAACGCATCATGAGGTATTTGCGCTTCACTCCTGAATTTGGTCTTTGGTTTTCCGCCTCCTCCTCTCTTGTGCTTTGTGGTTATTCTGATGCCGACTTTGCCGGTTGCCGTCTTGATCGGAAGTCCACTTCTGGGACTTGCCAGTTTCTTGGGTCTTCTCTTGTGTCTTGGTCTTCTCGCAAACAGTCTAGCGTGGCACAGTCGACGTGCGAAGCTAAGTATGTTGCCGCGGCTAGCTGTTGTTCGCAGTCACTTTGGATGATTGCGACTTTGAAGGATTTTGGTCTTGAGCTTACTAAAGTGCCTCTATTTTGCGATAGCACGAGTGCCATTAGTGTGGCCAAAAACCTTGTGCTCCACTCTAAGACCAAGCACATTGATGTTCGCTTTCACTTCTTGAGAGATCACTATGAGAAGGGCGACATTGACCTTCGGCATGTCGATACCCAAAACCAGCTTGCGGATATTCTCACTAAACCTCTCGATCAAGCTGTGTTTTTTCGTCTTCGGGGTGAGTTGGGTGTTTGCTTCCCCTTTTAGTTGAGGGAAGCTCTTTGTGTTTCTTAGTTCTTTTGGTTCTTATTTGCCTTTTCTTTCTTTTTCTTTTAATTGGTGTCTTTTTAGTTGTTAATTGATGTCATTGCATTTTGCATCTCATTCGCATTTGTGACATAGTTCATTTTAAGCTTCATACCAATAGCCGATATAATGAATCTATGCTCTGTTTGAGGTGCTTTATGTGTCTATGGTGTTGCCTAACTTAGACTCTCTTTGATCTCTTGATATGCAATAGAGCTAAGTTAGAAAAGCTTTAAAACTGAATTTAATTCCCCATGTCACCTCTGAAATGGCACTAGCATGTGTAGGCTTTTGAAGATCCTACTTGGCTGCCTTATATATAGCTTGTAACTATGGCTCTTCATTGTTTCATTCACTTACATTGAGCACCATGCTTAAAATTGAACTAAAATGAAATTGCTCTCTGTTATGTGAATTGGAAAGATCGAGTTGGGTTTGCATTGTGAGCACTTCACCGTGTGTTCGAGACTGCTTCCCATATGGGTTGATACTTGAGCGGTGTCGTGTATGACCAAAACCGGTGTGTTAAGTCCTTTGACTTCGCCCGGTTGGTAAGCAGTGGCATCACTTTGCTTACAACCACTCGCATACAACTTGTAATGTGACTAAAACTGAATTTTGGCTGCAAAACTCTGAAAAATTCATTCAGTTGGGTCATTGGCTTGTATGAACTTTGCTAGGGATAGTTTTACTTGCTATACATGAGAATGCTTTGAGTTCGATCCTATCTTGTTTGCCATGTCTAGTTGTCTCTAGGAGGTGATACCCATTCCTTGCTCACACATGTAATCTTCTCTATTCTAGCTTCTAAAGTGATCTTTAGCTCAACCTGAGTCTTAGTTGGGCACGTAGAGCTTTTCCTATTCTCATAGGATCACATCACTTAGAGCATCCTTTCATTGTCTTAGCTCTATGTATGAAGCTTGTTGCACTCATTTTGAATATTATGGCATTTGTGGCCGGTTTTTGAGTTTTGAGCTCTGATGAGATTCATGTGTCAACAAGGGGGAGATATGTGCATTTCTCTCCATCTACTTCTCTCCATCTACACTTAACGGGGAGAGTTGTGCATTGTGGGAAGAAAGCTTGGGGGAGAGATATGTGATCAAGGGGGAGAAAATGTGCATTTTGTGAAAATCTTGTTTCCTTGACTCTTTTCACCCTTTCTTGGTATCTTGTGTATGCTTTCGCCCAGGGGGAGCCTTTGCTAGATGTGTTGAGCCTTTGCCTCTTTTGGAGGGTCTAGCTTGTGTTTTGGCTCCGACAGGTTTCGATTGGCATTTTGAGTTTCATGTGCGTTAATTGGTATCTTGAAGAATTTCTTGCCTTAAGGTGTTTGGTATCTTTGGCTTGCTAGCGGTGTTGAGCCCATTTCTGCCTCTTCTTGAGGGCTAGCCTTGTTTTGCTTGGTTGCGTCGAGCCGTTGCCCATGTCTTTGGGAACCAAGTTTTGGATGCGTTTTGCTTCACTCAAGTGACCCCGTTTTGGCTTTCTTAGCTTTTGGTCATTTGGAGAGCTTTACCTTGTGGCTCAAATATGAAATGCACTTGTGTTGACAATGCACTCATCAAGGGGGAGATTGCGAACACATGGTGGATAAGTACCGATGTATGTTCAGTTTTGATGATGAGTGATTGACCAACACGTGAATGTTTCAGTTTGAGTGGCTTACCCTAACCTCTGCGAAAGAAAATGTGTGCCTATCTATCGGCTTGTGGTGTGTAGGTACTATGCCTAGTGACAGTGGTCAATGGCGTGGAGAAGGTCGAGTAGAGGCTTGCCGTGCCGATGGATTGAGAGCGGTGAAGGGCGGAAGCGGGGCTCGGACTGAGGGACCATGGGCGCCGGCGGACTAGCTGTGGTGGCCAGTGCCTGGCATCAGCGAGTGCGAGAAGACATGGAGGTAGACCGAGCCGACCGAGTGTCACACCCGTTTTTAAGAACAAAAACAAGTGCATAAATGGCTCATGTGCACCCCAAGAATAGTCGCACACATGAGTTGACAAATTATAGAAAGTACCATCACAGTGCTTATTACATAGCGAATAAATATTCATTACATAGTCTGAAACAGATAACTTCAACTAAACGAAGATAACTGCGGAAGCTTCGAGGGACTGGTTGACTGGTTGACTCCAAGTCTAGTACTCATTGCGGTAATCATCAACCCAATCTTCATCTGTGGTGTTTGAATGCAAGGGTGAGCACATACGTACTCAACAAATATAACACGGGGTTTTATGAAGCTCAAAAGGATATTATCAACAATTGCCAAGGTAAATTGCATAAGCTCAAATATCCATGATCATAAAGTAAATGACAGAAATATACAACAATTAAATAACACATGCGTAAGCCACATAGAAGTAAGAACCAAATAATTCCGTGAGTTTTCCGAGCCGCTCGTGTCCGTGAGCATGGCTATCATGATAGTTTATTAACTCTGATCAGAGGTGTACACTTTACCCATGAGTCGTGATTGCCCGTTTGCCCGGGTTAATTACTCCCAAAACACTGCCAAGGTGAGCGGGCAGGGTACACTATGAAGCCTTCCAAGGGTTCGTCTAACAAGTCAGGACCGCAAGGCTCGTGGCAGGGGGATGTAGAGCCAACCTGTCTACGGTCACACTCCTTCGCGGCTGGCCCGTAGATTAGGAACCACACTATACCCGTCTTGGCACGTTCCTACTTGCGCCATAAAAGTAACCACTGACAAGCTAGAAAAGGTCCCCATACTTAGCTAAAGCCAGAGCCATAATAGCCCTCGTGGTTGTACTGTATGTCCCAGCTTTTGCCGACAGATAAGCTCCTATAATCCATGTTGCTAAAAAGCAAGTTTTACCATCATTGCATATAGTCATTAACAATTAAGATCATGTACATCTGATATGAGCGCTAGCAATACTAATCATATGTGGTGATTCAAAACATAGGTGACAAGGTATTCAGGGTAACAATCACTAGGGTTCATCTATGGTAAACAAGGAATATCATGCATATGAGTTATATTATTTGTGAATAGGTCATCAAGGATAATCCCATGTTATACTTGCCTTCTTCGAAGAACTCTTGTTGATTCTGAGGGTCTTGAGCAAAGAGAAACTCCGGTTCTTCAACGGATTGCTCGACGTCTATTCCGATCAACAATCAACACCATACAATCAACGGGCAATCATACACGAAGCAAACAAAAATATGATTAGAACAGTACACCAACAATAATAAAACAAGATAAAAGGTTTACAAAACTAATCTACGTAACACTACGATCACATAGACGCTTGAATCACGAAAAACGGAGTTATAAGGGAAAGTTAGGAATTAAACGGGATTTTGAATAGAGCAAGATTAAAGCACTACGGAAATAATTTTCTTTGATTTTTAAAAGTAATTAACACAGATTAAAACTATACTACGGGATAGAGCAAGAAAATACGGATCTAATGCAACTTGAACGGAGCGATTTGGATTTAAAATGAGGGAGTTATAGACATTTGAATAGGAGTGGCAAAACTGAAATTATGATTTTAATTAAAACTAAATCAGAAAGGTAAATACGTTTCCCAAAAGGAGAAGCGCATTCGGGCTTTGCGCCAAAGGACGGCGGATTGAGAGGGAGGATTTCCAGGGTCTCTTTAGCAAGATTCCCCCGCGAAAAGGTATCTTCTAATCTGGATCGTCGATCTCAGATTGGAGTGCCTAGATTAGATCAGAAGATCGAAGGGGTATCGGGCAATTTAGATCGCCCGATCTAAAGGGAACGGCCCGGATTAGAGCTGAGGGGGAAAGAGGCGGCGCCGGCCGGGAACAGAGCAGGCGCGGCGGTCCGCCATGACCGGAGCGGCGGAGCTCGGCGGCGCAAACGAAACGGAGGCTACGGGCCACCAAACTCCGAACCAGAAGGTCCGGGAGAACGAGAGAGAGACGGCGAGCTCACCCTGGCGCGGCCGATTGCGGGGCAGAGATGGCTGACGACACGACGGGGCGGACGCGAGCTCACTGTGAAAGGTGACACGACGGTGAGGGCAACGGAACACCAAATTGAGCGAGGGGAAAGGACTCGCGAGGTCTCGTACCGGGTTCTGACGGGAGAAGGAGCCCTGCGGTGGACTGTGGAGCTCGGACCGGAAGCAATGGCGGCGGTGGGCTCTGCTGTCGCGGCGGCGGCGCTGTGGTTGAGGAAGAGCAAAACGGGGCGAAGAGGGCAGGATGCGGGGCTACTTATAGGATGCCGAACCGCTATGGCAAGCAAATCCCGGTGATTACGGCTTTGATCTCGTGCGAGTCGGGCTCTGCCCGTGGCGTTCTGCTCGGTTATGGAAGGAAAGGGAGGGAGAACGTTGATGCGTGGACCAGAGGGGTCAGCGGCACAGCGAGGAAAGGGAAGGTGCCCCTGCGCGCTTCGCGGCCGGGCCAAGGAACTGGCCTTGCGGCCGGCTTCCCTGCGTCGTCGCGGTGAAGAAAGGAAAGAGGGAGGGAAAGAAAGGGGAGGGACCGACATGTGGGGTCAAGCTGTCAGCAGCTCAAGAGAGAAAAGGGAAAGGAGGATGACACGCGGGCCCATCTCGTCGGTGTCACAAGGAAGGGAAAGGAGGGGGAGGGCTGACCGGTGGACCCCTGCTGTCAGCAGTGCAGAGGGGAGGAGGAGTGCGGCATCCCGCTTTGGGCCTTAGGCCGTCGGCCCAGAGAGGAAGGGGGAGAGGGAGAAGGCCACAACGGGCTGGGCTGCGATCAAAGGAGAGGGGAGGGAGTGGCCTTGGACCAGATGGGCAGCAGCAGGGAGAGAGAAAAAGGAATACCTTTTCAATTTTCCAAATTTGAATTTTGCAAATGAATTTCCAAATCATTTTCAAAAACAGAGTTCAAACTCAGTTTTGGGTCTTTTCAAAATCACTCAGACACAAATAGAATGCACCAGCATGCAATACATCACATGTTACTATATGATAAAATTTTAATATACCAAAACATTTATAGTTTAATTAAATTCAATGGATAGCAAGGAGCATAATTAAATCATTTTAATGCATTTCCAAAAATATGCAAATTTTGGGTGTTACGCCGAGTCAAGACGGTGGACGAGCGGGTCGAGCAGAGGATCATGGGACTCGGAGTCCGACCAAGCGAGGACAAGGTGGCTCGAGTCGAGTGGTTTGGTGGTTTGGGCCTCAAAACCATCGGAGGATGGTTTCCGAGTTTGGGCCTCAAAACTTGGGGTTCGGTAGTTGGGCCGAAAGCTACCGGTGGCGGGTTTCGTGGGTTTGGGCCTCAAAACCCGGGCGAAGCTTCCGAGGATGAAGGGGTATCCTCATCCCATCTCTTGAACTCTAATCATTTGCCCCAACTCTCTCTCTCTCTACCCTCTCTCTAGTTCATGAGATCCCTAGGTTGATTTCACCAACCTCTGTAAGAACTTGAGTTTGTTGCGAGGAATCGGAGGCCGTAACCTCCGTAAGTCATGGTGGCTTCAATTTCGTGATTGTGTCCCCTTTTGCTTGTGTTCTTCGCGTTTTGCTTTTTGCTCTCTCTTTTTCCCGAGATGATTTATCTTTGTTGAGAGTAGCTTTGCAAAATCCGTTTGAACCAAGTTGTTCGTCCTTGCAAGGAGCATCTTTGCACCGAAGGATTTATCCTATAACCTTGTGAGCACACAGATCGGGCAATTTCTTTGCGGTCTTCTTCGTTCTTAAGCTTTTCCCCAAATCTCTTCTCCTCCCTTTGCTCTAAGCCAAATTGAGCGATGATTTCTTCAGGATAGCTCCCCAACTGCACTAGGATCACGCCTACAAAGTTTGGTTGCAGTTGGTGATCATTTGGTTGAGTTTTGGGAAGATTTGGCGAAGAACAGCTTTCTGCTCGTGAGCGTCGGACTAGGCTCCGGACGACTTTCCCCTAGCTCCGGACCATAGAAAGTGGTCCGGTGGTCTTGACCTTAGCCGTGTCAAGCAGCGAAGGGCGTCGGACCTAGCTCCGGACTACTCAGCTTTTGAGCTCCGGACCATTGACAAGTGGTCCGGTGGTTTTGCTGAGGAAGTCGGCTACGCGTCGGACCAGAGTGCATAGTCCGACGGTGCCGTCCGACGGTCTGGTCCGGAGGTCGGGTACTTACTGTTTGTTTTCGGCAGTGGGAAGAGTGAGCACCGGACCACTCTCCTTAGTCCGGAGGTGGCATCGGACTAGTCGGGAGCAGGTCGTCCGGAGGTCGGGTGTTCCCTGCTCGTTTTGGTCTCGGCTGGTGAGAGCGTCGGACCAGCCACCGGACCACTTGTCCTTGGTCTGGTGGTCCAGTCTGAATATTTTCGCCCGTTCTGTTTGCTATTTTCGCCCGTTCTGGTCCGGAGCCTCTGTTGGTTTGCTATTTTCGCCCGTTCTGCCTAGGTTCTTGCCTCTTTTCCATAGAGGTTGAGCACCCAACAACTAGGTTTGGTTTTTGGGAAGAGTGGCCTGAATATTTTGAGAGAAATTTGAGGCTCCCATTCACCCCCCTCTGGTCGCCGTTCTCGGTCCTTCACACGAGGAACGTGAAGTGTACTGGAAACAAAAGAAGATCATCCAAGGATAGATAAGATAAATGGGTGGATAGGTTTTAGAGTCTTCTAAGGGGTTTATCTAATCAAAGGCCTACAATACTCTACTTACTTTGGAGCAACAGTACCTTCCCGACTCTCGACAAAGACTGGGAAAAAGGTAGTGGGGGAGAGGCTGCTAGAAGCTCTATGAAACACCAACCCGAACGTGGTGGACTACAAAGGCCTTACAGAGCTTTCACCTCTGGGGCTACCAGAACTATCCGTAGGATTGGGCGCAAACTCAGGTAAACTCTAGTCTAGACACCACGTCTACACTATCGCTTACTACTCTAATTCAACGTTTAAACTAGAGCACTCAATACGAGCAGAGATCCCGTAAATAGAATGAAGTAAGAACTAAAATAAGATACTTAGAAATAATAAATGAAGAACCTGGAGATTGCTACGAACCAGATGCTGCAAAGGTACAATGTTGATGAAGATCCGACAGATCCGGCTCCTAGCTCTCTCCTCCTCTCTCTCACCTCTAATTACGGCTAGATGAACTAGAACTAGAAGAACTAGGTCTAGACAACTAGAGGGACCTCTCTCCTTCTCTATAATTGAATCCCTAGCTTTTTCTCTAGAGAAGAATAATGAGATGAGATGGATCCTCAGGGGGTCAGGGGCCTTGCTTATATAGCCTCCCCAAATGAACGTCGGCCGTCGGATCAAACCGACCTTAGGCGAAGGGTTTAGATTGATCCTCAAAGGTGGTGGAGCATGATCCCTAAAGTTGACTCTGATTGGCTAGAAAAGTAGGGTGGGCGCCCTAGGGGTTAGGGCGGGCGCCCTGACTCCGGGCCCGTTTCGCCTCCCGTTCGTTCTGGTGTCTTCTGGAATCTTCTAGAGTACAGAAAATTGTGCGGTTGATAATTATCTCTATGTAAACATGACATGTGGGCCTTTCCTTGGTATAACCTGATAACCCCCCTGCAGAAATAGACATTCACCAAAACTTGTGGAATTCTGTTAGTATAAACCCTAATTCTAGCTAGTGGTTTCATTTAGATCGTTTCCTTGTTTAGTTAATGGTTAAAATTGGTACTTAAGGACCATCAACAAAGCCCTTACGATACCACAAGCCAAGGTTAGGAGTGTATACTAAATATCTCAAGATTCTCCTAACAGCACACATGCACACATGCACACATGCACTAAACCTCTAAGTGGCACTCTTTCGGGTTAGCTTGAAATCTAGCACACATGCACACACTAAACATTATATCCGGCCTAGATGCACATAAGTAAAGGAGAGAGACGATCATTGAATGATATACCTTTATGTCCATGGATTTCCCTCCTTCATTAAGATCAAGATGTCCATTGGTTGGTATGGGAGTCTTGATTGGCTTTGCATTCACAATGTCAAACTTGCATAGCATATCATGGGTGTACTTGGTTTGGCATAAGAAAGTCCCTTCCTTGAGTTGCTTGATTTGAAAACTGAGGAAGAACTTTAGCTCACCCATCATAGACATCTCAAATCGCTTAGTCATGATCCTACTAAACTCATCACAAAAGGATTGGTTAGTACTACCAAATATTATGTCATCGACATATATTTGGCACACAAAGATATCATCATTAATCTTATGAGTGAAGAGGGTAGGATCTGCTTTGCCTATTTCAAAGCCTTGTTTAATCAAGAATTCCTTAAGGCATTCATACCATGCTCTTGGTTCTGGCTTAAGCCCATAGAGCGCCTTATGGAGCTTGAAGACATGGTGTGGAAACTTTGGATCTTCAAATTCGGGTGGCTGCTCAACATATACCAACTCTTGGATAGGGCCAATGAGGAATGCACTCTTCACATCCATTTGTTGAAGCTTGAAATCAAGGTGGCCGGCATAGGCTAGGAGCATTCGGATTGCTTCAAGCCTCGCCACCGGTGCATAAGTTTCTTCAAAGTCCGAACCCTCCACTTGAGTGAAACCTTGAGCAACCAATCTTGCCTTGTTCCTTGTCACCACACCTTGCTCATCTTGCTTGTTGCGAAAGACCCATTTGGTTCCAATCACGTTGGTATTTGGTCCTTCCACCAAGGACCAAACTTGATTCCCTTCAAAGCTATTTAGCTCTTCTTTCATAGCCATCACCCAATCCGGATCATCAAGAGCTTGCTCAACCTTGAGAGGTTCCAAAGAGGAGACAAAAGAGTAAAATTGACAAAAAAATTGCCAAATGTGAACGAGTAGTTACCCCCTTTCAAAGACTCCCAAGTATGTTATCAACGGGATGATCTCTTTGAATTGTTTGCCTCAATCATGGGTGTTCTGTGGCTTCTTGTTAGTCTGCTAGGTCATCATACTCATAGTCTTCAAATATAGGTTGTAGGTTCATTGGGCTTGCTGGTGAGCAGCTTGTTGCTGCCTCTCTGTGGGGAGCGGTAGTGCCAGAATCTGGCACTGCTGCTGGACCAGGCAGCACTACTGCTCCACTTTCCTCAACTCTAGAAGCAGTGGCTTCACCATCTTGAGCTTCCACCTCTGTTGCCTTGACTTCTTGTGGTCTAATGTCACCAATGACCATGTTATTGATTGCTTCACATGGTGGTTCCTCATTACCTACAACAACTTGATCAATTTGCTCTACTTGAGAGCCATTAGATTCATCAAATGCCATATCTATCACGATTTCAATTTTCCCTAAGGTCTTGTTGAATACGCGATAGGCATGCTCATTTGATCCATAACCAAGAAGAAAACCTTCATCAAATTTAGGTGCAAACTTAGAGGTTTTGGGCTTGTTGTTAAGTATTAAACACTTGCACCCAAAAACTCTAAAGTATGACACCTTTGGTTTGTTACCGGTTAACAGCTCATATGAAGTCTTCTTTAAGATCTTGTGTAGATAGAGCCGGTTGATTGCATGGCAAGCGGTGTTGACGGCTTCGGCCCAAAAGATATCTGAAGTCTTGTACTCATCTAGCATTGTCCTTGCCATGTCAATGAGTGTCCGGTTCTTCCTCTCTACTACACCATTTTGTTGAGGGGTGTATGGAACTGAAAACTCATGCTTGATGCCCTCATCATCAAGAAACTCCTCCACTTGAGTGTTCTTGAACTCGGTTCCATTGTCACTACGAACTTTCTTGATTTGGAAACCGAATTCTCTTTGTGCTCTCCTAATGAAGGTTTTCACCTTATCTTGCACTTGTGCCTTATCATACATGAAAAACACCCAAGTGAAACGAGTAAAGTCATCAACAATAACTAAACTATGTTTGTTACCGCCAATGCTTATGTAGGCCACCGGTCCAAAGAGATCCATGTGTATTAGCTCCAAAGGTTGCTTGGTGGAGACAATGCTCTTTGGTGGGTGAGGTGCTCCTACTTTCTTTCCGGCTTGGCATGCACTACAAATTGTATCTTTCTCAAAATGGACATTTGTTAGTCCAAGAATGTGTTCATCTTTTAGGAGTTTGGCCAAGCTCCTCATCCCAACATGAGCTAGTCGGCGATGCCATAACCAACCCATGCTAGATTTTGCCACTAAACAAGTCTCAAGCTTAGCCTTACTTTTGTTGAAATCAACTAGGTAAAGCTTGCCCTTCAAACGACCCGTAAAGACAATAGAGGAATCCTCCCTCTTAAAGACTTCCACACCCTTATCCGTAAAGAGATAATTGAAGCCCATCTCACACAATTGTGAAACGGACAACAAGTTGTAACTCAACGAATTCACATGTAAAACATTTGAGATAGAATGATCAAGAGTTATAGCAACTTTACCAAGACCAATCACTTCCCCTTTAGAGTTGTCACCAAAGATGATATTCTCACTTTCATTTGAAATTGGGGAATATGATGAGAACATACTCTTCTCTCCGGTCATATGATTTGTACATCCACTATCAAGCACCCAACTTGATCCACCGGAGGAGTATGCCTACAAAACAATTTAGTTCCTAGATTTAGGTCCCCAATTAATCTTGGGGCCTTGCATGTTAGTAACCACAATTTTTGGAACCCAAACATTCATGTTTCTCTTATCATGTTTCTCATCACCTACAAATTCTGCAATGACTTTACCACGGTCATTACATTTCAACAAATAGCAAGATGATAAGCTTCCTTGGGTGACCTTGCCTTTGGTTGAAATGCAAACTTGTTTTTGGCCACCCAGATTGAATCCTTAGGTTTCTGAGAAACCTGCTTTTGCCTGGGCACCCTCTTGTCATGGACTTGATCTTGACCAGGTGAAGCACTGGTAGCCTTCCCTTTAGTGGGGCACAACACTGCTGGCCTATGGCCCAGCACTGCCGCGGTCTGTGCAGGCTGATCTGCACCAATGCTTCCCTTCTCAAACTTGACACACTCAATGCCTTTTAATATTTTTCTTCCATTTGTTTTACCTCCTTGTGTGCCCAAGCCCATCCTTGATTGATGGATGCCTTCCATCCTTGTATTGGATTTTCTTTGGCTCAACTTTGTCTTTGTCATTTTTGCTAGAAACTGAAATGACATTATTGAGCCTTTCTATCTCTTTCTTCATGGCCTCCATGTTGGCAAGGTTAGTGGAATAATCATTCAAATCAAGATTATAACATTTTCCACGTCCTTGACTAGTGGAGGGAGAAGAGACATCATTTGCCTTAGCGAGATGTGAGTTGCCCTCCCAAAGAAGGTTGTATTGTGCCTCAAGCTCGTGATGCTTTTCAACTAAGCCACAATGCTTTTGATTGAGGTCACCACACTACTTCTTAGTGAGAGCATGAACTTCTTGTTCCTTGGACAAAGCCTTGGTCAAAGAGGTCACCTCACTCCTCTCTAATGCAAGAGCTTCCTTGCTAGCAATGTAGAGATCCTCTTGTTTGATAAGAGTCTTTTCTCTAGATGCCAACTCAGCCTTTGTCACGGAACCACCCAACATATAAGAGCACTAGTGCAATGGTCATCATTTCTGACAACTCTGTCACACTAGAGCCCATATAAGCCCGATAGTCCTTGAAATCTTGAAGGATCTCAAACCACAATCAAGTAACAACCCGAGATCGTACACTAGATTCAGTAACCGCACATCCACAGTGATAAGTTTGAAATGAAATAATTGCGAACACATGGTGGATAAGTACCCATGTATGTTCAGCTTTGATGATGAGTGAACGTCCAACACGTGAGTGTTTCAGTTTGAGTGGCTTACCCTAACCTCTACGAAAGCACAAACTGTGCTTGTCTATCGGCTTGTGGTGTGCAGGTGCTATGCCTAGTGACAGTGGTCAATGGCGTGGAGAAGGTCGAGTAGAGGCTTGTCGTGCCGATGGACTAAGAGCGGTGAAGGGCGGAAGCGGGGCTCGGACTGAGGGACCATGGGCGCCAGCGGACTAGCTATGGTGGCTAGTACTTGGCACCGGTGAGTGCGAGAAAGACATGGAGGTAGACCGAGTCAGCCGAGTCAAGACGGTGGACGCGCGAGTCGAGCGGAGGCTCAGGGGACTCGGAGTCCGACCGGGCGAAGACCAGGTGGCTCACGTCGAGTGGTTTGGTGGTTTGGGCCTCAAAACCAACCACGTCGGTTTCTGAGTTTGGGCCGCAAAACTCGGGGTTCGGTAGTTGAGCCGAAAACTACCGGTGGCGGGTTTCCTGGGTTTGGGCCTCAAAACCTAGGCGGAGCTTCCGAGGAAGCGGGGATGGCACGTGGCGGAATCCTGGAGGTTGCGTCGAGGCGACAGCAACTCCCGGCAAGAAGCAGGGCCGTCCATTCAAAATGCGGGAGATATTTTCTGGAGCTTGGACTGTAATGCTTAGGCTAGGTAGTTCACTCAATATATCTAGGGGGTCTTTGGGAAATAGCCAAAGCCCGATAAGTAGGGGGTGAAGGGGTATCCCTCATCCTATCTCTTGAACCCTAATTACTTGCCCCCACTCTCTCTCTCTCTAGTTCATGAGATCCCTAGGTTGCTTACACCAACCTTTGTATGAACTTTAGTTTGTTGTGAGGACGAGGTGTCCGGAGGTAGGGTGCTTGCTGTGGTTTTTTTTCTCTGTGGCGAGTGTGTGCACCGGACCACATCCTATAGTCCGACGATAAGCATCGGACTAGGTGTCCGGAGCCTAGGCACTTACTGCATGTTTTTGGGGTGAGCTCCGGACTTTCGAAAGTGGGGGTCGGACTAGTCCGGTGGTGGTTTGATGTGCACCGGACCAAAGGCACCAGACCACTTCCATTGGTCCGGTGGTCCTGACAGGGTAGTCCGACGGTTGCTGTTTTCGCCTATTTTGCCTAGGTTCTTGCCTCTTTCCCTTAGGGTTTGAGAACCTGTGTTTTGGGGTTTCCGATGTTTTTCCTCCACTGCCGCTGAGCTCTCTTTTCTCCGCTGGGTTTGGTTTTTGGGAAGAGTGGCCCGAACATTTCAAGAGAAATTTGAGGCTCCCATTCACCCCCCTCTGGTCACCGTTCTCCGTCCTTCAATTGGTATCAAAGCCAGTTAAGGATCAATCCACCTTACACGGTTCTTGATCCGCAAAGGTGACATGGAGCGAGGTGCTGGTAAACCTCCCTACTTCGATGGAACCAACTTTGCCTATTGGAAGGTGCGCATGTCGGCTTACCTCCAAGGGCTTGACAGAAAGTTTTGGGAGATTTGTGAGAATGAGCACTACGTGGTTCTTGAGGCTCGGATCACCGATGCCCAAGTTACACAGCATGCATCTAATGCAAGAGCCCGTAGCATTCTCTTCTCTTGTTTGTCTCTTCTGGAGTTTGAGCAGGTTTTCGAGTCTCACTACAGCACGGCAGATCTGGCAAACACTTTTGAGATATCACGAGGGAAACCCTCAGATCAAGTACAGACTCTTTGACACATACCGTAGAGAGTACGAGAACTTTGCTTAGTTGGCCGGCAAATCTGTCGACAGGATGTTCACTCGCTTCCAATCTATCGTCAACAAGATGCGTGCCAATCGAGCCAACTTGCCTTATGATGATCATGAGATGGCTATCCAGCTGTTGCATGCTCTTGATCGGAAGGTATGGGAGATGAAGGTGGCTGCCATCCAGGAGTCACCAGGCTATGATGCCCTGACCATGGACAAGCTATTCAGCAAGCTCAAGTCCTCGGAGATTGACTACCAGACCCGAGCCAAGCTTGAGAACCCGTCGAAACCTTCTATGGCATTGGTTTCTGGCCCTGGCGGTACGTCTTCTTCCTCCTCTGACCCTTCACACTCCTTGTTTGCTTTGTCTTTGATTTCTGTGACAGAGGAGCAAGTGGAGGCTCTTGGAGATGATGAGCTGGCTTTGGTCATCACCAAGTTCTCATGGTTTCACAACAACCGTTTGAACCGTCGGCGTGGTGGCTCAGCCAAGGGGTGCTACCATTGCGGTTATGAGGATCACTTCATCGCAAACTGCCCCAAGAAAGCTGCGGGCGACTTAACCAAGCGCAAGGACAAGTGCGAGCACCACTTCGAGGACAAGCACAAGCCCAAGGGTGGCTACCACCGAAGGTCCTCCAAGAAGGTGATCGACAAGGTGAAGGCCAAGCACCGAGCCTTCCTCACCTCCCTCAGCGACATCGATGCCTCCTCCGACAAAGGTTCTTCTTCAAGCGATGATGAGTCCAAGGGAAAGGTTGAGGACAAGCTCAACGGCCTATGCTTCTACGCTGACGCCAAGCACGGTGGCTTTTGCACCATGGCGATTGAAGAAGGCAAGGTCGGCAAGTGCAAGGAAGGCCCCGACTATGACTATGACTCCAACACACCCGAGGTACCACCCACCGTCGAGTCCCTCCCTTGAGATTGAGTCTCTGAACAACGCCTTGATGAGTCAAGATGTGTTGCTCAAGCGTGCTGCTGTAGAGAGGAACGACTTCAAGGCGAAGTACCTTAGCGCGCTTCATGAGCTAGATTTTGCTAAGGCGTCTGTGGTGGTTACCGAGGAGGTAGAGTGTGATGCTTGCGCCATTCACATGTCTGATCTTGTCACTCTCCAGGACAAGTATGGAACTCTAGTTGAGGAGGTCAGTGAGCTGAAGGCTAGGCCTAGCTTACTTGGTGCGTGCAAACCTGGCTTAGGCTTGCATTCTGAGCTGGCACAGAAGGATGCTAGGATCGCTGTGTTAGAGAAGGTCAGCTCAGCTAACACTAGAGAGTCGGATCGGTTTGAGGCTTTGGAGCTTGAGATCGCGTCGTGCAGACACGACAAGATGCGTACCAAGGAAGAAAACACATACCTTCGGTCCATCTTGAGCTGGGTGTCTTGCCGAGAGCCGCAGTTGGGGATGATGCTTAGCCAATGCAAAAGGGCTAGCAGCACGGGAGTAGGCTTTGCTGTAGGTGGGAAGGACGATAGCTTGTTCGGTAAGATCGGTGAGTGCAGTGGTTTGAGCGAGAGTGAGAAACCCACCAAAACACCCAAGCTTACCAAGATCACTCCACCTAAGCCTACCAACCCCTCTGAATTTCCTGTGAGAGATGGTGTGTTTGAAGAGCCACCCAAAACCACTCCACAGAAGCAAGTGTGGATTGCCAAACCGAACCATCTTCGCAACCCACTTGACACACTGCCAGACATCTCTAGTGATCCCCTTCCTAAGAAAGCTAGAGCCACCCAACCCAACAAGAGAGTGCCTACCAAGAGAGTGGTGAGGTACCATTGTGAGTATTGTGAGCGGGATGGGCATTTGGCTGAGTTTTTCTATAGGAGGAAGAGAGATGATCGGAGGCAGGTGGAGTTGAACAACCGGGACATGTACCACCCACGAGTTGGGGTGCGTGAACCGGAAGTTCGGAGGCATACTACTAGGCCTAGAGGTACAATGCCTCAAGGTGCTAGGCCTCAGGAGGCGAGACCACGCAGTGGTCGTGCCCGGCGGGGTACCGGTCGTGACCCATACGACTACGGGTCTCGTGGCGGTGGCTTTACTCCACCCTTCGCTAGCGGACCACGTTTTCCCTATCGTGGTGATCGCTATCCCTCCATGGGGCAGAAGATGTTTGGTTTTTCTCCTAACCCATTCTTTGGGCAAATGGGACAACACTGGTATCCTTCACAGTTTACTAACCCTAGTGTTGGTCCGTTTGCTCACCCTATGTCTTTTTACTGATGTAGGAAGGAGGACTGGAGGAGACTTGGTTTGTGGATTCCGGATGCTCACGCCATATGACCGGAAGTTCCAAGTGGTTCTTTAGCCTCGACCCCGTGCGCCACACCGAGTACATTACATTCGTGGACAAGAGTAAAGGTAAGGTTGTCTCCCGGGGGTCGATCTGAGTGAATTCTTCTTTTGTCCTCAAGGATGTTGCTTTGGTTGTGAATTTGCATTTGAACCTTCTTTCGGTTTCGCAACTCCTTGATGACGGTTTTGAAGTGTGTTTCAAGCCTAATCTCTCTTGGATTTTGGACTCTCGTGGTGAGCTTGTTTGCCGGATTTTATCCTTCGGGAAGGTTTTTCGTTCGGATTTTTCTATCTCTTCCGGACCTTCTCGTTGTCTTCTTTCCGGTTCTTCTTTCGAGCTTTGGAAGTGACATAGGAGATTGGGACATTTGAGTTTTGACTTGCTTGCAAGGCTTAGCTAAATGGACCTTATCCAAGGATTGCCAAAGCTGAAGTTCGAGAAGGAATTGGTTTGCCATCCTTGCAGGCATGGCAAGATGGTTGCCACTTCCCACCCTCCTGTGACTGAGGTCATGACCACTCGACCCGACGAGCTCTTACACATGGACACAGTTGGTCCAGCTCGGGTCAGGTGGGAAGGAGGGAAGTGGTATGTGGTTGTAGTCGTTGATGACTTCTCGAGATACTCTTGGGTGTTGTTTTTGGAGAGCAAGGATGAGGCTTTTCCACTTGTGAGAGATCTGATTTTGAGATTGCAAAATGAGCTACCTAAGAATGCCATGAGAGCTATCCGAAGTGACAATGGCACAGAATTCAAGAATGCTCACTTTGCAACTCTTTGCTCTTCTTTGGGTCTCGATCACCAGTTTTCCTCACCTCACACTCCTCAGCAGAACGGTGTTGTTGAGCGCAAGAATCGGACCCTTGTTGAGATGGCCAGGACGATGCTCGATGAGCTTAGGACTCCTAGGCGGTATTGGGCCAAAGCACTCAGTTCTGCTTGCTATGTTTGCAATCGCATTTTCCTCCGAGCTTTCAAGAAGAAGACTTCTTATGAGTTGCGATTTGGGAGACCACCCAAGTTAAGTCACCTACGGGTGTTTGGGTGCAGGTGCTTCATCCTCAAAAAGGGCGGTAAGTTGGATAAATTTGAATCACAGTCTTCTGACGGTATTTTCTTGGTTATTCTACTCACTCTCGTGCTTACCGTGCACTTAACCTTGAGACTCACCGAGTGATGGAGACTTGTGAAATTACTTTCGATGAGACTATGCCTTGTATTTCCACTGCTTTTGAGATTGCAGGTGATGATGAGGTGAACACCAGCATCTTTGTGGAGGAGGAGCAGGACGATGCCGATTGGGGTGATCCCGAGCCAACTCCACCGGCTGCCCTTGTCGACCCTACGACGTCCACTTTGGCTCACAGTCCTGATCCTACTACTTCCTCTACCTGGGGGCCGTTCGAGTAGCTTCCTCAGTCGGTGCCCGTTGCACCTGAGGGTAGTCCGACGGTTGCTGGTTTCGCCCGTTTTGCCTAGGTTCTTGCCTCTTTCGCTTAGGGTTTGAGAACCTGTGTTTTGGGGTTTCCGGTGATTTTCCTCCACTGCCGTTGAGCACCCAGCAACTGGGTTTGGTTTTTGGGAAGAGTGGCCCGAACATTTCGAGAGAAATTTGAGGCTCCCATTCACCCCCCCCTCTGGTCCCCGTTCTCAGTCCTTCAATAATATTACAACTGAAATTAAAGAAGTGTTATTACAACACCGAGTTCAAATCAAAGTAGCGGAAGTTTAGGTTTTCACAAAACCCATTGCAAACTGTTTAACACAAATATAGTGCCAAATCTAGTACAGTCCCATCAAAAGAAACAAGGAGAGACATCAGATTTCACCATTGCCCATGGCCTTCACTCTTCATCACATGCAGGGTAGAGGCACGCCTGGCAATAGCCAGAATACACCATACCATCTGCAACAAGGGTAAAGAAACCCTAAGTACTCAATTGTACTCAGCTAGACTTACCCGATAGAGAGATATATATATAACCATAGACACTTCAAGGATTATGAAAGGCTTTATTAGATGGATCTCATGAGATAGCAAGGTTTTGCATAAAAGAGCATCCTAATTACTCATGTATTCTCATCATTAGAAAACAACATTTATCATCAGGTTAAGTAATATTTAGAGAATCTCATTAGCACCTGTACTAGAGCAATCACTGAGTTAACAAACATTAGTAACCATATTGTTCTTGACATAAAACCACATAACCATCTTTTGGTTACTTATTAGAGTTCAGATTTCTACAGTGGGAGGAAGATATTTCAAGTTTCTCACTGACGGGGAGAGACTGCGATTCGAATTGAATTCCTTTCCAGCTGGAGGTTTATTCCTCAGTCACACCCAAGTATGCCTGCCGGCACACCTATGCGGGTCACCTTCAATATAGTTCGGGTAGCCGCAAGTCTCCCGGGTACATGCATGAATAGCAATTCACGGTAGCCAGGTCAATCAAGTAGTGCCTGCCCTTGGTGCCAGGCCAGGACGATCATGATGCTTGCCCACGGTCTAGTCCTCCACTCACGGTCCTTCATGACCCAAGTAGGGGGAGATGCCGACCCGAAATACAGAGTTAGGCTTCACGGTCGAAATGAGTTATTCAGCCAGCTATAACAGAGGCATGCGTTCAATCTCGGCAGATGTCCAACCACGATCCAGTGCCTAGCGACACAGGCGGAGAGAACCCACTCACAAGACCTCCAAGTCAAGTGGCTCACAACACCTTGTCCGCCCGGTCTCGATTTATTACTTCCACATGGTTATTTTCCACGATAGCATGCTATAGCCAACCGTGACCATCAACCTATCTTTGCGGGGGATGATAGACCACCCACGCTACCGGTCTAAGCATGGCTAAGCAAGGTTTCGATCCTGAGCCTACAAGGTTCTTTATAGTGGACAAGGAAGGTATAATGCAGCAAGGGGTTCCATCTCAAATCCTATTAACTTAATGCACAAACAAGTGGTTGAACTGTAAGTAAAATACTTTAAATAGAGTAAGAAGGTGTATAATGCTCTGGGACTTGCCTTTCACAAAGGTGGAGGGAAGGTGGTTAGGGCACTTAGGAAGGTTAGGGCCCTGTTCTCCTTCTTCGGGAGCTTCTGGAGATTGCAACTCTGGTGGGACTCCTATCTCCCCGAACTCCAGCAAGGTCACTCCCTCCGGTGATCCTGAATGCATGTATACATGTATGATAAACCAACATATATGACAAGTCATATACTAGAATGAGACATGCCTAATGCATATGGATGACTGCTCATGATGAATGTCTTACGCAACATTTTATTTCATTGACCGAATATGTGCAAATTTCTTCTCCCGTAGAGAAGTTACACTTACACTTCTTCAGCAATCTGTAATAGAGCTTCTCCTCTGAGGTAAGCTCTCTTACACCTGCATTAAACAAGTTTTATGGATTAAGACACTTGATTAACATACATAAGCATACAACACCTACACAAGCATAACATGGCATAGAACAGTTAAAACAGCAGCGAGAAGAAAACTGGTAACATTCAGACTGAAACGCATTTAGGACTTAGGCAAATTTCAGAAAGCTAAAACAGCCCCCAAATCATCCTTAAGTGACCAATTAGGGTATTTTAGGATCTGAATCACCTCAAGGTAGTTACACAAAGTTTGTTCAAAATTAAAAACTCTACAACTTTGCTTCAGCCAACTTTTTCATACAAGGTCATTAACAAAGTCATTTTGTTAAATCAAGCAAAAGGGTTCCTAGGGTCAATCATTAAGCTTAAACCCTAGAAGCTCTTTTGGACTTAATCATGAACATAAACATGGTTCAATTAACATCCCTAAATATATCTAGGTGGTTATTAGTGATCAAAACATCAAGCACTTGGTTAAACAAGTATAACTTAAGTAAAGCTAGTTGTAGATTAACACATACAACATGTAAACAAGGTGATCACTTATGGTTATCATTTCATATGATCATGGAAATGCATGAATGCATAATGCTTGTGCTCATGCTCATGAAATGATATGCAAATGCAAGCTTAACACCTAGGGTGTTACAGCCCTTCCCCCTTTACAAAAATTTCATCCTGAGATTTGTAAGGCTTACCATTTTTCATAGAAAGCAGGGTAGACTTCCTTAAGGTAGTCTTCCCGTTCCCATGTAGAATCTCGTTCACTTTGATTTTTCCACATTATCTTGTAAAACTTTATAACTTTGTTTCGGGTTACTCTTTCTTTGGTGTCCATGACTTGGACAGGTTTTTCTTCAAAAGACAAGTCTGACTGTAACTTCAGACCTGAAGGTTCGATATGTTCCTCTGGAACTCTCAAACACTTTTTAAGCTAGGATACATGAAAGACGTTGAAGATAGCCCTAATCTCTGGTGGTAACAACAGCTTATAGGCTACTCTTCCATTTCTTTCGATGATCCGATATGGTCCCACATATCTTGGAGCAAGTTTTCTTTTAACTCCAAACCTTTGCACTCCCTTCATAGGTGACACTTTCAAGTACACATAGTCACCGACTTCGAACTCAAGCGGTCTTCTTCTCTTGTCCGCATAGCTCTTTTGTCTTGACTATGCTGTGCGCATGTGTTCTTGTATCACTCTAACTTTATCTTCAGCTTCTTGCACAAAGTCGATACCGTAGTATCTTCTTTCTCCTGGTTCAACCCAATTGAGAGGTGTTCTACACCTTCTTCCATACAAAGCTTCGAAAGGAGCCATCTTGATACTCTCTTGATAACTATTGTTGTAAGAGAACTCTGTTAACGGTAACCAAGTTTCCCAAGATCCTTTAGACGATATCACACATGCTGTAAGAAGATCTTCGAGAATCTGGTTAACTCTTTCTGTTTGTCCTGAAGTTTGAGGATGATAAGCTGAACTACGAACTAGATTGGTTCCAAGTTGCTTATGAAGATGTTCCCAAAAACGAGCAGTGAACTACGGTCCTCTATCTGACACAATTGTTCTTAGAACACCATGCAAACGAACTATGTGAGTGATGTACATCTCTGCATACTCATATGGCCGGTTCGTGGTGCGAACTGGTATGAAGTGCGCTGACTTGGTTAACCGATCCATGATCACCCATATCGAGTCATGACCTTTTTGAGTAAGAGGAAGTCTTGTTATGAAATCCATGCTGATTTCCTCCCATTTCCATCCTGGATCTGACAAAGGTTGTAAGAGTCCAGTGGGTTTCATGTGCACCGCCTTAACCCTACAACATACATCACATCTTGCCATGAATGCGGCAATCTCTTTCTTCATCTTTGTCCACCAAAAGCGTTGTTTCAGATCATGATACATCTTGCTACTACCTGGATGTATAGATAGCTTAGAGGAATGTGCTTCCTCTAAGATCTGGTTCCTTAACTCTTTATCTTTAGACACGACAAGACAATCTTTGAACCATAGGATTCCTTTCTCATCAATCTTGAAATATTGGGAACCCTCGGTTTTCATCTTTCTTTTGATATGGAAAACACCCACATCTGTTTTTTGACCTTCTATGATTTGACTTTCAAGCGGGCAACTGACTGTAAGATTGTACAACACTGACGGATGTAGCAAGTTAAACTTATCTTCGAGCAAGGGTTGTACAAGTTGATAGTGCGACTTTCTGCTCAAAGCGTCAGCTACCACATTAGCTTTTCCTGGGTGGTAATGAACCTCAAGATTGTAATCCTTGATTAGTTCTAACCATCTTCTTTGTCTCATGTTCAACTCTGACTGCATAAAGATATACTTGAGACTCTTGTGATTGGTGTAGATGTGGCATACGTTACCCAAGAGATAATGTCTCCATATCTTTAAAGCATGTACCACTGCTCCAAGATCTAGATCATGCGTTGGCTAGTTAGCTTCATGTTTTCTGAGCTGTCTAGAAGCATAGGCTATCACTTTTCCTTCTTGCATAAGAACAAATCCTAGTCTAGTCCCAGAGGCGTCACAATACACACCAAAGGGTTTTGTTATGTCTGGTTGTGCCAAAACGGGTGCTGAAGTAAGTAGAGTTCTTAGGGTAAGAAAAGTTGCCTCACTTTTTGAAGTCCATTCAAACCTCTTATCTTTCTGTAACAGACTGGTCATAGGTTTAGCTATCTTGGAAAAGTCTAGAATAAACGGATGGTAATATCCCGCTAGACCAAGAAAACTACAAACCTCGGTGACTGAAGTTGGAGCTTTCCAGTCCATAACTTCTTGTACTTTGCTTGGATCAACTGAAATTCCCTCAGCGGAAAGAATATGTCCAAGGAAAGGTACCTTAGTAAGCCAAAACTCGCACTTACTAAACTTTGCATACAACTTATGTTCTCTTAGCCGTGCAAGAACTACACGTATGTGTTCTGCATGATCTGCTTCATTTTCCGAGTAGATTAGAATGTCGTCGATGAACACAACTACAAATTTATCCAACTAGGGCATGAACACTGAGTTCATAAGATACATGAAGTAGGCAGGAGCATTAGTTAGCCCAAACGACATAACCAAATACTCGTAAAACCCATATCTCGTTGCAAAAGCCGTTTTGGGTATATCTTGTGGTCTAATCTTGATTTGATGATACCCTGATCGCAAATCGATCTTAGAAAACACCTTAGCCTCAGATAACTAATCAAACAAGATATCAATACGAGGTAAAGGATATTTGTTCTTGATTGTTCCAGCATTGAGTGGTCGATAATCCACGCACATTCGTAGGGATTTGCCCTTCTTTTTGATGAACAGTGCGGGACATCCCCATGGTGATGAACTAGGTCGAATGAGACCTTTATTTTGTAACTCCTATAACTGCATCTTTAGCTCTGCTAGCTCATTGGGTGGCATTCGGTACAGTCTATGAGAAATAGGTGCCGTACTAGGTACCAACTCAATAGCAAACTCCACATCTCGATCAGGTGGAAGACCTGGAAGATCATCTGGAAACAAATCCGGGAATTCACACACTATCGGGATATTCTGGATGGCGGTAACCTGGATAGCAGAAGACATAGCACAGAGGTCTAACTTCCACGGAAGAAGGATCTATAGAGTTCCTTTTCCATCCGGGGTCGACATGGATAGAATCCTTTTTGCGGTGTCTATGGTCACACCGTGACCATGCATCCACCTCATGCCTAAGATCACATTCAAACCTAGACCGGGAAGGATAATAAGATCTGTACGAAACTCATGTTTATGTATTATGATGCTTACATCCCTAACTGCTTGTTTGGTTGATATGTCAGTCAAAGGATCAAGATGCCCAAGAGGGGGGGGGTGAATCGGGCTTCTTTTAAATTTCTAAAGCAATATTAAAACCTATTAATGCCAATCACCCCCTAGTGCCTACCGCAATGTGTATCCTAACTAGAAAGCAATATCAAGCCAAGGAAATGAAAGACAACCTAAGCAATTCTAGTAGGAATTGAAAGAACAAGGCAGAAACTAATGCAAGTAAGTAAAGAGCTAGGGAAAGGAATTCTTGACACAGCGATGTTTTCCTGAGGTACTGAGGTGTCCACACACCCCTCTAGTCCTCGTTGGAGCACCTCGCAAGGTATAGCTCCCCCTCTACCCGCGCAAGGGTAGAGTGCTCTCTACGGGCTGATTCTTCGCCACTCCGGCTCGGTGAATCGCCCACAACCGATCACAGAAGCTTGGAGAAGAGCCGCCGACAATCTTCCGGCGATCACTTCCTCCGAACACTACCAAACCGTCTAGGTGCTATCGAACACCAAGAGTAACAAGCACAAGACCTTCACTTGACCAACTCAAGGCTAGGAAGGTGGATGGATGCACCCAAGTCACTCGTAATCACTCTAGGAGGGAAGAACAAGATAAACTCTCTCAAATCTCTCCCTCACTAGGCACTTGGCTCTCCAAGAACTCTCTCAAGGGTTCCTCAGGTGAAACAATGGCCAAGAGAGCTCACTTGGACAAGGAAGGCAACTATAAATAGTCCCCACCTCCAAAACTAGCCGTTTCTTGCTTTTTCCCTTTTCTGCGAAAGCACCTAACTAGTCCGGAGCCTCACCACCGGACAATTACTCCTGGTCCGGAGCATGCAGTCCAATTCAAATCCAAGGCAGAACAAGGACCACTAGACTACTTGCAATAGTCCGGTGCCTAGTCCGGAGCCTCTAGTCCGGAGCCTAGGTGCATACTGGACTCGATTGATCTTCTGCTGAGGACCATCGGACTACCAGTCGGACTAGTCCGAAACCCCCTTTGGGACTCACTGAAGAACACAGTGGCCACCGGACTACTTCCAATAGTCCGGTGCCCTCCGGACAGGTTGTCCGGAGCACTGACTAAACACCATTCAGAATCAGGTGGCCACCGGACTACTTCCAATAGTCCAGTGCCCTCAGGACAGGTTGTCCGGAGCACCTTCCTCAGAGCACTGCCGAAGGCAGGACCACCGGACCACTTCCATTGGTCCGGAGCCTCCTAGGCAAACTGGTCCGGAGCCTCTCTGACCTCCTTCTTCACCTTATCTCACTAAGTCTTTTGAAGAGGTTTTGCTCCTACCATTTCAACGGCTATTAGCAGGGTCTCTAGGACTAGTTGTGACATGTGTGCATACACTAACATTCTCAAACTCTCCTAGGTCAAGCTACTAATCTCATACCCCCCTTTATAGCACGGTCAAAGGAAAAAAAATTCCTAGTTTGTACTTAGTGCCCTTCTCAACCTCATGGCACTAAGAGCTAGCCTAGTCTTCAACTTGTATCTTCATCCTTTGAAACCGAAATGATTTCCATCTTGGGGGCATGAATACCATTAAGCCCATTCATCTAGCATCACTAATGACCTAACTCAAATGACTTTGGCTCTGCAAAAAACAAGTTAGTCATAGTGACCTAGCATTGTCGTTAATCGCCTAAACATAAGGGACCATGATTCTTCAATCTCCCCCTTTTAGGTGATTGACGACAACACAAGCTCGAGTATAGGTTATGAGTGAATTTTGATAAGAGAAAAACATGACTTGACATGATATAGGCATGGGTTAGAAATAAGAAAGACAAATACATGCCTAAACCATTCAAGCCATGACAAGCACAAAAGATAAGAATTGAGCAAAGTACTTGATTTCAAAAGGATATGCTATACCAAAAGATCAGAGATTAGCACGGAAGCATTAGCATAACCAAGTGACATGATATATATAAAAGAGGTCCACACATTTCACATAACCATCAAGTCTCAACCATCACACACATATTCATACAATGTATAAAGACGGTAAAGTGATGCATGATGCGATAGAGTATAATACACATCAAAAGAACCGAATCCTACTAGCTCCCCCTGAAGCTAGCCCATCTACTCGACTCTCCCTCTCCCCCTTTGGCGTCAAAGCACCAAAGTCTAAGCATCTGGAGGCGGAGTGGAAGCAGTCGTGACACGGTCAAATCTACGGAAGTCATCAAGACCATCATCTGAGTCCTCCCCCTGAGTCTGTGAAGCTGGAGGTGAAGCGGTCTAGGGGACTGGAGCTGACGTGCTGGCTAACTCTGTTGCCGAAGAGTCTGTAACTGTAGCGGGTGCAGGAGTAGGAGTAAGATCCTCTGCCACTGTAGCTGCTGGTGCCTCTAGAGCTACGGAACTCGGTGGTGCCTTGTGCACTGACTCAACTAGAGTCTCAACGACCGGTGTCTGCTCAGGCTGCAAAGGACTGGAGGTAACGGCGGTGGTATCTGTCACAATAGCCTATGGAGGAGTAGAACCAACTGGAGCCCGACTGTCAAGTGTAGCCTCTGACGAAGCAACTGAAGAAAGATGCTGACCCGCCGTCGGTGACACAAGCTCTGCCGCTATCTCAGCGGCTATCTCCTCACCAGTGGGGGACGGCTGCTCGGTGACATCACTGAAAGAAGTGGAGAGGTCACAAGCAGACAAACCTCGAGAAGCCGACATCGGCGTGAAGCCGATAGTGAGTGGAGTGAACTGCTACATCGGTCCGAGGGTGTCTAGCCACTGAGTAACCTGGGTCGCTGGAGACTGGAACGGGTGGTCGATCCGGCACCCTGAAGTCCACTGGACTGTACGGCGGGGGTGGGAGTGACTGACGGTCCGGCTGACACTGGCGGTGCCACTGAAGGGCCACCGGTCTGCTGAGATCCCATAGCAGGACCAAGAGCTGGAAAGTGAGGCGCTGAGGGGCCAACTGTCGGGGACGGCTGAGTCTAGCTCATCATCTGGATCTGTGGAGCACCGGGAGACTCAACTGTAGGCATACCCGTCCATTTCATCATCTGAGCCATGATGGCCATGTTCTGTGCTTGGAATTGCTCAGACTGAAGCTGCATACGCTGGGACTCAAGCTGCATAGCTAACATCTGCTGCTGAACCTCTAGGTGACGCTGGTGAACCTGTAGCTGCAGCTCCTCATGACGCTCCTGTGACTATCGCTGGAGCTCGTCCTGTCTCTGCTGGACCTGGGTGACGACTGTCACAAGGGAACCCTGCTGCTCCTGAATCCGGTCAAGTAGCTTCAGCATCAAAGTCTCTGAAGTAGACCCAGTACCTGAGCCACCAGCCTCTGCATTGTGTGCCCTTGCGGGCATAGTGGGAATAGGCTGGTAGTCAGCGTCGGAGCTATTAGAAGAGGTGTCTATAGCTGTATCATCATCGGCATGAGTGGCCAACTCCTCAAGCTCTTGCTGCTGAACGCCTCTAATCTCCTCGTCCCGAGCATCAACATCTACCATATCAGCTGATGCAGTCTGAAGTCTGACCTGTCGAAGTGCCCGGTTGCCCAAACAACTATCAACTGATGATATAATCTTGTACTCTGGGAATTCAGACTCTGATTGGTCAAGGATGTCTCGAATCCCAGCGTGCACTCTCACAAGCCGCTGAGCTAGAATCGAACTGATCCAGTGAGCATAAGGCATCTGACGCCTAGCTATCAAGCCATCTGATATACATTCCTCTATCTCTGCCACTATAAAGTCCGCGATATTGAAAGGAGTCTAGGTGACAAGGGCGAGAAGTAGGAACTGCTGGAGGTTTGTCAGACCTTCCTTGTAGCCATTGTGAGGCAACAAGGTGCGACGAAGAACCTCGTTCAACTGATGAGCGAGGGGGGTAAGCTCAGCTGGAGTGCGGGGACTGCCTTCCCCAAAGGGCTACCTGAAGATAGGAGCAACCTTCTGAGCTGGAAGAGTGAGACCACCTCGATCACGGCGTGGCAACTGGAGGCCTGTGTAACACTCATCGTGAAGACAAGTATCTGAAACAGTGAGGTGGAGGGTCTCTCTGAGTTGAGTCAAGTACAGTCTGTATGGAATGCCTCTGAAGGTATAATGCATGTAGTTATGAGTAGGTTCAATCCAGACGGAGGCATAGAACTCTCTGACCCAATGCTCAACAAAGCTGCAGGAACGACCAAGTAAGTCGGCGAGTCCTGGAAGGTAAATGAGGTAATCACGGATCTCTTCCCCAACTATCGCCACTATGTTCTCTAAGGAAAAAACTCTGTGTGGGCGTAGCTGGATGTTGGCAAGCCGAGCTGCTGTGTAGAAGTCTTCCATAAGAGGTGTGTGCCATCCCAGTGTAGCTCTGGGGTCACGCTGATCTGGGCACCACCTCTCAAGCTGAATGAACCGAAGCTTCCGACCCTGCTTTGCTGTAATACCCCTCAAGTCAAGGTGAACTGGGGGCTCTGGAGCTGGAGTAGGAGGAGTTGCTTGTGGTGTACGATCACCACGCTTTGGTGCCTCGGTGCGGGAAGCAGCACGAGGGTGCCGAACGCGGGTGGGACTTGAAGAGGTGTCCACTGCTCGAGCCTCGTCGGCAGGCGCTGACGGCTCTGTCGGAGAGGAAACTGTCTCTGACTCCGTAGAAGAAACCCGCGGAGGGGCGCTGATACGCGCTGAACCCCGGCGGCCACCTCGCTTTGCGCGGTCCGCTACAGCTGCTACTGCCTCTGCTTGCTCTGCCTCTGTGAGCTTGCGCTTCTTCTTCTTAGGCTTCTCAACAAGCTGCTTCTTCCCCTTGTCCTTAGGAGGAGGACGAGGAAGAGGAGTATCATCACCACCAAAACCATTGACAGCTGGAGCCCGACCCATCTCTGACAACTGAAAGTACCACTGACAAGTGCCAAGATCAACTAAAAGAACCACTGCCAGAAATTAGAATCACTGTCACTCTGTCAACTGCAAGATCAATCACTGAGCCACTGACAGAAAGCTGGACTAACCCTTATGAGGCTTTGCCTCAATCCATACTCGCGAGCTTTGCCCCGAGTTTCACTACCACTAACGCTGCTAGATAGAATAGATAGGATATATAAGCATATATAAATTCTAGGGATGAGATACCGTATGGAAAAAGGCATCGAAAATAAGAGATAGAATGAAATACTGCCATGCTACCTGAGGTAAGCGAGCGTACTAATCAAAGCAAACCAAACGCCGAATCACACTCCACAAGGGGTTTCACCAACTCAGAATCAGAATTAGTGACACGTAAGTGATGTGGAATTGAGTGGAATTGAAGTGTCAAGGTGTAGGTACTAAGGCATGATATGATCAATAGCTAGTCAAAACGCTAAACATTATGCCTAACCCTAGGTTTGGGTTTCATTGCACGTGTTCATCCATTGCCGAATTCAATCTGTCATCGTCGTCGTCTCTTCATTATCCTAGGGGGCTGAGGGGTCTATCTTGGTGAAATTGAATAATGGGGAGGCCCTTTGCTTGGCAAGGTGGTGGAGTGGAGCAGGCTGGTGGATCGTGGTCGCCGGTGGGAGGAGTTGCTCGGCGGCGAGCTTGAATGACTGGTGGAGGCGGCGGCTATGGCGGCGGCGGCTCTGCTGCCGGCTTGGAGCAGAGCAGAGCAGAGGAGGGAATGGTGTACGGGCGGTGGCGCTTGGCGGTTCTCCGGCAAGGAGCTGTGGCGGCGCGAGAGGGTGCGAGGGCGACTGGCGGCGAGAGGTGGCGGCGAGAAGTCATCGCGGTGTACAGACAACGAATGAAAAAGCAACTGCCGAATAGAGGTCCCGCGGGGGGATAAATGCAAACATTTTGAGCGTCGGACTACTTGCGATGGTCCGACGGGTGGTCCGACGCTCGTTGACTGAAATAGGTCAACCCTGACTAGACCACCGGACAAATGAAAATGGGGTCTCCGATGGTCCGGAGGTGCACCGGACAGGTGGTCCGATGCACTTGACTTGAGCCACACCAGAAATAACAGTGAGCACCTGGGCTCCAGACTCTGGTCTGGAGGGTGAGCATCGGACTAATGCAGGTGGTCCGACGGTTGTCTTGGGGAAAAGTTTGAGAAACCAGTGAGTGACCATGCTCCGGACTCTGGTCCGGAGGCAAGCGTCGGAGTATTGAAAGTTGTTCGGAGGGTAGTCTGGTGCTTGTTTGGCTTTGAATTTTCCTGTTTTTCTTTCCAATCTTTTCTCTTAGCCAAGTACCAACACAAAAGAGCAGAAAGAAACACTTGTTGGACTTAGCATAAGAACCATCTCTCAAACCCTCAATTTTAAAAAAATAGTTTGCCATAGGCTAGATTTAGTTTTCATAAGAAAATAGTGCAATAAAGCTCCAAGGATCACCATAGGTGCACAAGAGGGGTATTAGCTGAAGCTAGAGCTTTGAATGCTCCCCATAAGTGACGAACCTAGAGGATGATCAAACTTAAGCGAAAAGGAAGCAACAAGCAACACACATGCATATGCTATGAAATACGGAATTTGAATCTAGGTTGATTGCAAGTTTAAACCGCGGTAAGGATTCTTCACACGCTTTGAGGGTGGTTATCCCAACCGCGTTAGCCAAGCCTATGTGCATTACTATAGATTAAACATGTTTATATTACAAATGAATGCATGGTTCACACAATCTAGCACATTCAAATCGCTTCTCAACCTACAAAAGGTTGTTTCATCGAGTGGTTTAGTGAAGATATCCGCCAATTGATCTTCGCTCTTAACTCTATCTAGTGTGATGTCTTTCCTAGCCACATGATCTCTAAGAAAGTGATGGCGAATATCAATGTGCTTGGTGCGAGAGTGTTGAACCGGGTTGTTAGCAAGCTTTACGGCGCTTTCATTATCACACAAAAGTGGAACATCTTTTAAAACAATGCCGTAATCAAGAAGTGTTTGGGTCATGTATAAGATTTGTGCACAACTTGCTCCCATGACAATGTATTCCGCCTCGGCGGTAGACAATGCCACACTGTTTTACTTCTTGGAGGACCAAGAGACAAGTGATCTTCCTAGCAAATGGCAACCGCCGGAGGTACTCTTCCTATCAACCTTACACCCAGCATAATCCGAATCGGAATAGCCACAAAGTAGGAAGGGATCTCCTTTGGGATACCAAAGGCCAATGCTAGGGGTGGGCCTTATGTACCTAAGGATTCTTTTGACCGCACATAAATGCGACTCCTTAGGGCTTGCTTGAAACCTAGCACAGATACACACACTAAACATGATATCCAGCCTAGATGCGGTGAGGTAAAGTAAACTACCAATCATAGAACGATAGAGAGTTTGGTCAATCGGTTTACCTCCCTCATCGAGATCGAGATGCCCATTAGTAGGCATTGGGGTCTTGATTGGCTTGCAATCCTCCATCTTGAATTTCTTGAGCACATTGCGAACACATGGTTGATATGTGCCCATGATGTTTAGTTTTGATGATGAGCGATTGTCCAACACATGAGTGTTTCAGTTTGAGCGTCGACTTCTAACCTCTTTGCGAAAGCAAATGTGTGCCTGTCTATCGGCTTGTGGTGTGCAGGTGCTATGCCTAGTGACAGTGGTCAATGGCGTGGAGAAGGTCGAGTAGAGGCTTGCCGTGCCGATTGACTGAGAGCGGTGAAGGGCGGAAGCGGGGCTCGGACTGAGGGACCATGGGCGTCGGCGGACTAGCTGTGGTGGCTAGTACTTGGCACCGGCGAGTGCGAGAAGACATGGAGGTAGACCGAGTCGACCAAGTCAAGACGGTGGACACGCGAGTCGAGCGGAGGCTCAGGGGACTCGGAGTCCGACCGGGCGAAGACAAGGTGGCTCGCGTCGAGTGGTTTGATGGTTTGGGCCTCAAAACCATCCGCGTCGGTTTTCGAGTTTGGGCCGCAAAACTCGGGGTTCGGTAGTTGAGCCGAAAGCTACCGGTGGCGGGTTTCGCGGGTTTGAGCCTCAAAACCCAGGCGGAGCTTCCGAGGAAGCGGGGATGGCACGTGGCGGAATCCTGGAGGTTGTGTCGAGGCGACGACAACTCCTGGCAGGAAGCGGGGCCGTCCATTCAAATCGAGGGAGCTATTTACCGGAGCTTGGAATGCAATGCTTAGGCTAGGTAGTTCACTCATTGTATCTAAGGGGGTCTTTGGGAAATAGCCAAAGCCTCTAATAAATAGAGGATGAAGGGGTATCCTCATCCTATCTCTTGAACCCTAATCATTTGCCCCAACTCTCTCTCTCTCTAACCTCTCTCTAGTTCATGAGATCCCTAGGTTGATCCCACCAACCTTTGTAAGAACTCGAGTTTGTTGCAAGGAATCGGAGGCCGTAACCTCCGTAAGCCATGGCGGCTTCGATTTCTTGATCGTGACCCCGTTTTGCTTGTGTTCTTCGCGTTTTTTCTTTTGCTCTCTCTT
This sequence comes from Microstegium vimineum, assembly GCA_022036555.1. Taxonomy (NCBI): domain Eukaryota; kingdom Viridiplantae; phylum Streptophyta; class Magnoliopsida; order Poales; family Poaceae; genus Microstegium; species Microstegium vimineum. The sequence continues at coordinate 14,982,270 of CM039138.1, read as the reverse complement.
TTCCCGAGATGATTTCTCTTTGTAGGGAGTAGCTCTTGCAAATCCGTTTGAATCAAGTTGTTCGTATTCGAGAGGAGCATCTTTGCATCGAAGGATCCATCCTCAAACCTCTCGAGTACACAGTTCGGGCGTTTTCTTTGCGGTGTGCTTCGTTTTCCCTTTTTCCCCCAAATCCGAGTGTTCCCGTTTTTCCAACCCAAATTGAGCGATGATTTCTTTGGGATAGCTCCCCAACTGCTCAAGGATCATGCCTACAAAGTTTGGTAGCAGTTGGTGATCATTTGGTCGAGTTTTGGAAAGATTTGGCGGAGAGAGATCCGTTTTTCGCGTTTTCTGCGTTTCGGGTGCGTCGGACGCTCTGTATTTGGGCGTCGGACGGTCCGTCGAGGCTTCTCCATCTAGGCGTCGGACGCTACGTCGTGCTGACGCCAGCGTCCGTCGCGATCGTCCGTCGCGTGGGGTTTTCTGCCCGTTTTTCTGAGTTTTCGTCTGGCTCTCTGGAAGGCCGACGGACGCTCGCCTAAGCGTCCGTCGCGCAGCGTCCGACGCCAACGGACGCTCATCCAAGCGTCCGTCGCCCAGCGTCCGACGCCCTGCCTTCTGCTTCTCTTCTGCAGTGCTCTCTGGAAGGTCGACGGACGATCTCTCTGCGTCCGTCGCCAGCGTCCGTCGCCCTGTCCTGGAGCGTCCGTCGCGCTGTCTTCCAGCGTCCGTCGCGCGTTTTTCTGGCTGTTTTGCTTAGGGTTTTTGCCTCTTTCTCATAGGGGTTGAGAACTCTATCTTGGTTGAGCACCCAGCAACTGGGTTTGGCTTTTGGGAAGAGTGGCCCGAATATTTCTAGAGAAATTTACGGCTCCCATTCACCCCCCCCTCTGGTCGCCGTTCTCGGTCCTTCAATTGGTATCAGAGCTGGTTAAGGATCATTCCACCTTAAACGGTTCTTGATCCGCGAAGGCGACATGGAGCGAGGTGTTGGCAAACCTCCGTTCTTCGATGGAACGAATTTCGCCTATTGGAAGGTGCGCATGTCCGCTTACCTTCAAGGGCTTGATTCGAAGATCTGGGAGATTTGTGAGAATGAGGACTACGTGGTTCTTGGTGCTCGGATCACTGAGCTCCAAGCTACACAACATGCTTCAAACGCAAGAGCCCGTAGCATCCTCTTCTCGAGTTTGTCTCTTCCTGAGTTTGAGCGGGTTTCGAGTCTCACTACGGCACGGGAGATCTGGCAAACACTTGTGCGATATCATGAGGGAAACCCTCAGATCAAGTCCAGACTCTTCGACACGTACCGTACGGAGTACGAGAACTTCGTTCAGTTGGCCGGCGAATCTGTTGACGGGATGTTCACTCGCTTCCAATCTATCGTCAACAAGATGCGTGCTAATCGGACCAACTTCTGCATGCTCTTGATCGGAAGGTATGGGAGATGAAGGTGGCTGCCATCCAGGAGTCACCACGCTATGACGCCCTGACCGTGGACGAGCTATTCAGCAAGCTCAAGTCCTCGGAGATTGACCACCAGACCCGGGCCAAGCTTGAGAACCCGTCGAACCCATCCATGGCGTTGGTTTCTGGCCCCGGCGGTGTGTCTTCTTCTTCCTCTAACCCTTCACACTCTTCGTTCGCTTTGTCTTTGATGTCTGTGACAGAGGAACAAGTGGAGGCGCTTGGAGATGATGAGCTGGCTTTGGTCATCACCAAGTTCTCACGGTTTCACAACAACCGTTTGAACCGTCGGCGTGGTGGCTCAGCAAAGGGGTGCTACCGTTGCGGTGATGAGGATCACTTCATCGCAAACTGCCCCAAGAAAGCTGCGGGTGACTTCACCAAGCGCAAGGACAAGCGCGAGCACCGCTTCGAGGACAAGCACAAGGCCAAGGGCGGCTACAACCGAAAGTTCTCCAAGAAGGTGATCGACAAGGTGAAGGCCAAGCACCGAGCCTTCCTCGCCTCCCTCAGCGACATCGATGCCTCCTCCGACGGGGGTTCTTCCTCAAGCGACGATGAGTCGAAGGGAAAGGTTGAGGACAAGCTCAACGGCCTCTGCTTCTACGCCAACGCCAAGCACGGTGGTTTCTGCACCATGGCGATTGAAGAAGGCAAGGTCGGGAAGTTCAAGGATGGCCCCGACTACGACTCCGACACACCCGAGGTATCACCCACCATCGAATCCCTCTCTCTCGAGCTTGAGTCTCTGAACGATACCTTGCTTAGTCAGGATGCTTTGCTCAAGCGTGCCGCTTGTGAGAGGAACGATTTCAAAGCAAAGTACCTTAGCACGCTTCATGAGCTGGAGTTTGCTAAGGCACAAGTGGTGGTTACTGAGGAGGTAGAGTGTGATGCTTGTGCCATCCACATGTCTGATCTTGTCACACTTCAGGACAAATATGGCACTCTACTTGAGGAGATTAGTGAGCTGAAGGCTAGGCCTAGCTTACTTGGTGCATGCAAGTCTTGCTTAGGCTTGCGTTCTGAGCTGGCACAAAAGGATGCTAGGATTGCTGTGCTAGAGAAGGTCAGCTCAGATAGCACTAGAGAGTTGGATCGCTTTGAGGCTTTGGAGTTTGAGATCGCATCGTGCAGACACGACAAGATGCGTGCCGAGGAAGAAAACACATACCTTCGGTCCATCTTGAGCTGGGTGTCTTGCCGAGAGCCGCAGTTGGGGATGATGCTTAGCCAGTGCAAGCGAGCTGGCAGCACGGGAGTAGGCTTTGCTGTAGGTGGGAAGGACGATAGCTTGTTCGGTAAGATCGGTGAGTGCAGTGGTTTGAGCAAGAATGAGAAATCCACAACAACACCCAAGCTTACCAAGATCACTCCACCTAAGCCTACCGACCCCTCCAAGTTTCCTGTGAGAGATGGTGTGTTTGAAGAGCCACCCAAAACCACTCCACAGAAGCAAGTGTGGATTGCCAAACCAAATCACCTTCGCAACCCACTTGATACACTGCCAGACATCTCTAGTGATCCCCTTCCTAAGAAAGCGAGAGTCACCCAACCCAACAAGAGAGTGCCTACCAAGAGTGTAGTGAGGTACCATTGTGAGTATTGTGAGCGGGATGGGCACTTGGCTGAGTTTTGCTTTAGGAGGAAGAGAGATGATCGGAGGCAGGTTGAGTTGAACAACCGGGACATGTACCACCCACGAGTTGTGGCGCGTGAACCGGAAGTTCAGAGGCGCACTTCTAGGCCTAGAGGTACAATGCCTCAAGGTGCTAGGCCTCAGGAGGCGAGACCACGTGGTGGTCGTGCCCGGCGGGGTACCGGTCGTGACCCATATGACTACGGGCCTCGTGGCGGTGGTTTTACTCCACCCTTCTTTAGCGGACCACGTTTTCCCTATCGTGGTGATCGCTATCCTCCCGTGGGGCAGGAGATGTTTGGTTTTTCTCCTAACCCATTCTTTGGGCAAGTGGAACAACACTGGTATCCTTCACAGTTTACTAACCCCAGTGTTGGTCCGTTTGCTCACTCTATGTCTTTTTATTGATGTAGGAAGGAGGACTGGAGGAGACTTGGCTTGTGGATTCTGGATGCTCACGCCATATGACCGGAAGTGCCAAGTGGTTCTCCAGCCTCGACCCCGTGCGCCACACCGAGTACATCACTTTCGGGGACAAGAGTAAAGGTAAGGTTGTCTCCCGGGGGTCCATCCGAGTCAATTCGTCTTTTGTCCTCAAGGATGTTGCTTTGGTTGCGAATTTGCATTTTAATCTTCTCTCGGTGTCGCAACTCCTTGAAGACGGTTTTGAAGTGAGCTTTAAGCCAAACTTGTCTCGGATTTTGGACTCTCGTGGTGAGCTTGTTTGCCGGATTTTACCCTTCGGGAAGGTTTTTCATGCGGATTTTTCTATCTCTTCCGGACCATCTCGTTGTCTTCTTGCCGGTTCTTCTTCCGAGCTTTGGAAGTGGCATAGGAGATTGGGACATTTGAGTTTTGACTTGCTTGCAAGGCTTAGCTCAATGGACCTTATCCAAGGATTGCCAAAGCTGAAGTTCGAGAAAGATTTGGTTTGCCATCCTTGCAGACATGGCAAGATGGTTGCTGCTTCCCATTCTCCCGTAACTCAAATTATGACCTCTCAACCTGGCGAGCTCTTACACATGGACACAGTTGGTCCAGCTCGGGTTAGGTCGGAAGGAGGGAAGTGGTATGTGATTGTAGTCGTTGATGATTACTCGAGGTACTCTTGGGTGTTCTTTTTGGAGAGTAAGGATGAGGCTTTTATGCATGTGCGTGATCTGATTTTGAGATTGCAAAATGAGCTACCTAAGCATGCCATGAGAGCTATTCGCAGTGATAATGGCACAGAATTCAAGAATGCTCAATTTGCATCTTTTTGCTCTTCTTTGGGTTTGGATCACCAATTTTCCTCTCCTTACACTCCCCAGCAGAATGGTGTTGTTGAGCGCAAGAATCGGACCCTTGTTGAGATGGCCAGGACGATGCTCGATGAGCACAGGACTCCTAGGCGGTATTGGGCCGAAGCACTCAATTCTGCTTGCTATGTTTCCAATCGCATTTTTCTTCGGGCTTTTAAGAAAAAGACCTCTTATGAGCTGCGATTTGGGAGACCACCCAAGGTAAGTCACCTACGGGTGTTTGGGTGCAGGTGCTTCATCCTCAAAAAGGGCGGTAAGTTAGATAAATTTGAATCACGGTCTTCTGACGATATATTTCTTGGTTATTCTACTCACTCTCGTGCTTATCGTGCACTTAACCTTGAGACTAACCGAGTGATGGAGACTAGTGAGATTACATTCGATGAAACTATGCCCTGTGTTTCCACTGCTTTTGAGCTTGCAGGTGATGATGAGGTGAACACCAGCATTTTTGTGGAGAAGGAGCAGGACGACGCCGATTGGGGTGATCCCGAGCCGACTCCACCGGCTGCCCCAGTCGACCCTGTGACGTCTACTTCGGCTCACGGCCCGGACCCTTCTACTTCCTCTACATGGGGGCCGTTCGAGCAGCTTCCTCAGTCGGTGCCCGTTGCACCTGAGGGAGCTCCAGCTGCTGTCGAGGGGGAGGCGACTTCTTCACGTGAGGCACCGCTACACATTCAGCATCACCACCCTCCTCAGACTATGATCGGCGACATCAACGAGCGTACCACACGCTCCAGGTCATATCGTATCTCTCACTTTGCTCATTCGGCTTTTGTCGCGTCTTTTGAGCCCCGAGATGTTGGACACGCATTGATGGATCCGGATTGGGTTAATGCCATGCATGAGGAGTTAGAGAACTTTGAGCGAAACCGCGTTTGGGTCTTAGTGCCACCACCACCAAGTTGCCACCCCATTGGAACCAAGTGGGTTTTCAAAAACAAACAAAGTGAGGATGGGGCGGTAGTGCGTAACAAGGCTAGGTTGGTAGCGCAAGGCTTTTGTCAAAAGGAGGGAATAGACTATGAGGAAACCTTTGCTCCCGTAGCTCGTTTAGAAGCCATTAGAATCCTTTTAGCTTTTGCGGCTTCTAAGGGTTTTAAACTTTTTCAAATGGACGTTAAAAGTGCTTTCTTAAACGGCTACATAGAGGAGGAAGTGTATGTTAGACAACCTCCCGGTTTCGAAAATCCCAAGTTTCCAAACCATGTTTTTAAACTTCATAAAGCTTTGTATGGTTTGAAACAAGCACCTAGAGCATGGTATGATAGGCTAAAGACCTTTTTGCTTGCTAAGGGTTTTAAAATGGGATCGGTAGATAAGACGTTGTTTCTCCTCAAGCAAGGCAAAGACACTCTCCTTGTCCAAATTTACGTGGATGATATCATCTTTGGTGGTTCTTCTCATGCTCTTGTTGCCAAGTTTGCAGATCTTATGAGCAGGGAATTTGAGATGAGCATGATGGGAGAGTTGACTTTCTTTCTCGGGTTGCAAATCAAGCAAACCCGAGAAGGGACGTTTGTGCACCAAGGCAAGTACACGAAGGATATCTTGAAGAAGTTTGACATGGGCGAGGCAAAGCCCCTCTCGACGCCTATGTCAACTACTACTGCCTTGGATGCGGATGAGGAAGGAGAAGCGGTGGACCAGACGGAGTACCGCAGCATGATCGGGTCGCTTCTGTACCTGACGGCGACCCGACCGGACATTCAGTTCGCCGTCTGCCTGTGTGCTCGCTTTCAGGCGTCCCCACGGACATCGCACAAGCAGGCGGTGAAACGCATCATGAGGTATTTGCGCTTCACTCCCGAATTTGGTCTTTGGTTTTCTGCCTCCTCCTCTCTTGTGCTTTGTGGTTATTCTGATGCCGACTTTGCCGGTTGCCGTCTTGATAGGAAGTCCACTTCTGGGACTTGCCAGTTTCTCGGTTCTTCTCTTGTGTCTTGGTCTTCTCGTAAACAGTCTAGCGTGGCACAGTCGACGTGCGAAGCTGAGTACGTTGCCGCGGCTAGCTGTTGTTCGCAGTTACTTTGGATGATTGCGACTTTGAAGGATTTTGGCCTTGAGCTTACTAAAGTGCCTCTGCTTTGTGATAGCACGAGTGCCATTAGTGTAGCCAAAAATCCCGTGCTTCACTCTAAGACCAAGCACATTGATGTTCGCTTTCACTTCTTGAGAGATCACTATGAGAAGGGCGACATTGACCTCCGGCATGTCGATACCCAAAACCAGCTTGCGGATATTCTCACAAAACCTCTCGATCAAGTTGCGTTTTCTCGCCTTCGGGGTGAGTTGGGTGTTTGCTTCCCTTTTTAGTTGAGGGAAGCTCTTTGTGTTTCTTTTTCTTTTTTTGTTCTTTTTTGTCTTTTCTTTTAATTGGTGTCATTACTTTTTGCATCTCATTTGCATTTGTGACATAGTTCATATTAAGCTTCATACCTATAGCCGATATAATGAATCTATGCTCTGTTTGAGGTGCTTTATGTGTCTATGGTGTTGCCTAACTTAGACTCTCTTTGATCTCTTGATATGCAATAGAGCTAAGTTAGAAAAGCTTTAAAACTGATTTTAATTCCCCATGTCACCTCTGAAATGGCACTAGCATGTGTAGGCTTTTGAAGGTCCTTCTTGGCTGCCTTATATATAGCTTGTATCTATGGCTCTTCATTGTTTCATTCACTTCCATTGAGCACCATGCTTAAAAATTGATCTAAAATGAAATTGCTCACTGTTTTGTGAATTGGGAAGATCGAGTTGGGTCTGCATTGTGAGCACTTCACCGTGTGTTCAAGACTGCTTCCCATTTGGGTTGATACTTGAGCGGTGTCGTGTATGACCAAAACCGGTGTGTTAAGTCCTTTGACTTCGCCTGGTTGGTAAGCAGTGGCATCACTTTGCTTACAACCACTCGCATACAACTTAAATGTGCCTAAAACTGAAATTTGGCTGCAAAACTCTGAAATTTGAAAAATTCATTCAGTTGGGTCATTGGTTTGTTGTATGATCTTTGCTAGGGATAGTTTTAATTGCTATACATGAGATTGCTTTGAGATAGGTCCTATCTTGTTTGCCATGTCTAGTTGTCTCTAGGAGGTGATACCCATTCCTTGCTCACACATGTAATGCTCTCTAAAATAGCTTCTAAAGTGATCTTTAGCTCAACCTGAGTCTTAGTTGGGCACGTAGAGCTTTTCCTATTCTCACAGGATCACATCACTTAGAGCATCCTTTCATTGTCTTTGCTCTATGTATGAAGCTTGTTGCACTCTTTTTGCATATCATGGCATTTGTGGCCGGTTCTTGAGTTTTGAGTTTTGATGAGATTCATGTGTCAACAAGGGGGAGAGATGTGCATTTCACTCCATCTACACTTAAGGGGGAGAGTTGTGCATTGTGGGAAGAAAGCATGGGGGAGAGATATCTGATCAAGGGGGAGAAAATGTGCTTTTTGAGAAATTCTTGCTTCTTTGGCTCTTTTCACCCTTCCTTGGTATCTTGTGTATGCTTTTGCCCAGGGGGAGCTTTTGCTAGATGTGTTGAGCCTTTGCCTCTTCTGGAGGGTCTAGCTTGTGCTTTGGCTCCGACAGGTTTCGATTGGCTTCTTGAGTTTTTATGCGTTTTAAATTGGTTTCCTTGAGCTCCCTTTGTGCTTCAATTGGTATTCTGAGCTTTGAGAGCCTTGATTGGTATCTTTGGCTTGCTAGCAGTTTTGAGCCCGTTTCTGCCTCTTCTTGAGGGCTAGCTTTGTTTTGCTTGGTTGCGTCGAGCCGTTGCCCATGTCTTTGGGAACCAAGTTTTGGATGCGTTTTGCTTCTCTCAAGTGACCCCGTTTTGGCTTTCTTAGCTTTTGGTCATTTGGAGAGCTTTATCTTGTTGGCTCAAATCTGAAATGCACTTGTGTTGACAATGCACTCATCAAGGGGGAGATTGCGAACACATGGTTGATATGTGCCCATGATGTTTAGTTTGGATGATGAGCGATTGTCCAACACATGAGTGTTTCAGTTTGAGCATCTACTTCTAACCTCTTTGCGAAAGCAAATGTGTGCCTGTCTATCGGCTTGTGGTGTGCAGGTGCTATGCCTAGTGACAGTGGTCAATGGCGTGGAGAGGGTCGAGTAGAGGCTTGCCGTGCCGATGGACTGAGAGCGGTGAAGGGCGGAAGCGGGGCTCGGACTGAGGGACCATGGGCGCCGGCGGACTAGCTGTGGTGGCTAGTACTTGGCACCGGCGAGTGCGAGAAGACATGGAGGTAGACCGAATCGACCAAGTCAAGACGGTGGACGCGCGAGTCGAGCGGAGGCTCAAGGGACTCGGAGTCCGACCGGGCGAAGACAAGGTGGCTCGCGTCGAGTGGTTTGATGGTTTGGGCCTCAAAACCATCCGCGTCAGTTTTCGAGTTTGGGCCGCAAAACTCGGGGTTCGGTAGTTGAGCCGAAAGCTACCGGTGGCAGGTTTCGCGGGTTTGGGCCTCAAAACCCGGGCGGAGCTTCCGAGGAAGCGGGGATGGCACGTGGCGGAATCCTGGAGGTTGCGTCGAGGCGACGGCAACTCCTGGCAGGAAGCGGGGCCGTCCATTCAAATCGAGGGAGATATTTACCGGAGCTTGGACTGCAATGCTTAGGCTAGGTAGTTCACTCATTGTATCTAAGGGGGTCTTTGGGAAATAGCCAAAGCCTCTAATAAATAGAGGATGAAGGGGTATCCTCATCCTATCTCTTGAACCCTAATCATTTGCCCCAACTCTCTGTCTCTCTAACCTCTCTCTAGTTCATGAGATCCCTAGGTTGATCCCACCAACCTTTGTAAGAACTCGAGTTTGTTGCAAGGAATCAGAGGCCGTAACCTCCGTAAGCCATGGCGGCTTCGATTTCTTGATCGTGACCCCGTTTTGCTTGTGTTCTTCGCGTTTTTCTTTTGCTCTCTCTTTTCCCGAGATGATTTCTCTTTGTAGGGAGTAGCTCTTGCAAATCCGTTTGAATCAAGTTGTTCGTATTCGAGAGGAGCATCTTTGCACCGAAGGATCCATCCTCAAACCTCTCGAGTACACAGTTCGGGCGTTTTCTTTGCGGTGTGCTTCGTTTTCCCTTTTTCCCCCAAATCCGAGTGTTCCCGTTTTTTCCGACCCAAATTGAGCGATGATTTCTTTGGGATAGCTCCCCAACTGCTCAAGGATCATGCCTACAAAGTTTGGTAGCAGTTGGTGATCATTTGGTCGAGTTTTGGAAAGATTTGGCGGAGAGAGATCCGTTTTTCGCGTTTTCTGCGTTTCGGGTGCGTCGGACGCTCTGTATTTGGGCGTCGGACGGTCCGTCGAGGCTTCTCCGTCTAGGCGTCGGACGCTACGTCGTGCTGACGCCAGCGTCCGTCGCGATCGTCCGTCGCGTGGGGTTTTCTGCCCGTTTTTCTGAGTTTTTGTCTGGCTCTCTGGAAGGCCGACGGACGCTCGCCTAAGCGTCCGTCGCGCAGCGTCCGACGCCAACGGACGCTCATCCAAGCGTCCGTTGCCCAGCGTCCGACGCCCTGCCTTCTGCTTCTCTTCTGCAGTGCTCTCTGGAAGGTCGACGGACGATCTCTCTGCGTCCGTCGCCAGCGTCCGTCGCCCTGTCCTGGAGCGTCCGTCGCGCTGTCTTCCAGCGTCCGTCGCCTGTTTTTCTGGCTGTTTTGCTTAGGGTTTTTGCCTCTTTCTCATAGGGGTTGAGAACTCTATCTTGGGGGTTTCCAGTGAGTTTTCCTCCACTGCCGGTGAGCTCTCATTTCTCCGATTTCGTCTGAATCCCCGCTCGCGTTGCTCGGGGGAGGTTGAGCACCCAGCAACTGGGTTTGGCTTTTGGGAAGAGTGGCCCGAATATTTCTAGAGAAATTTACGGCTCCCATTCACCCCCCCCCCCTCTGGTCGCCGTTCTCGGTCCTTCACACATCATGAGTGTACTTCTTGTTGACGGTAATTAAGAGTTATTTTGTCACCATCAAAATACCGTCAACATCCCAATTTCCAAAGGAAAACAATCATAACCTGAATATATTGAGCCAAATAATTGGTTCCACATGTCCCTTGACTATTTGATGCAGGTAATGAAAAATGGGGTCTTTTGGGAGCCAGTGGGCCCACATCAAGAAGATTAACTTGACAACTCAACTCAGAAACAACATCCACAACTTGTGACAGGTGGGACCAGTCCCAGGAGGCAGAGGTGGGCCAGAGCCCACTATAGGCATTCGACCGAACCAAAGGTGGGGCCAACCAGGCCCCACTTAGCCCCCTGAGTATTGGTTCACCTTCTAGAAGACCAGGGAGGGCCCACATGCCAGTGGGGGGTTCGGCCGAATCTCCCCTAAGGCGGTTTCACTCCCCAACCGACTTACCTACTCCCCACATGATGGAAATCAACACCCTTGATGCTTAGGAAGTTCTGAGGTCGGTTGGATCCAACGGTGCTTGATGAAGGTGACGCGGATCGCTGATGTGGCACCGGAGTAGCCCCTACTCCACCTCTAGCTATATATAGACCCCTAGAGCTCCCTATTCATTTCATGCCTCATTGGAGAAACTACTCTCTAGCCTCTTAGCGGAGCTCTTTAGTAGTGTTATGCTAGTTGGAGGAGAGTGAGGAGCCTTCTGGAGAAAGCCCCGGGTCTGTCGGGAATCTTCTCCGGACTTCTTCCTCAGCGGATGCGAGTCTCTTGTAAGTTTAGCACTGGTAAGTGACTTCTTCTGAGCTCTTTATAGTATTCAGTGTTCTAAATCTGGTTTAGCTGTTATACAACTTTTCACACTTGATCATTGCTTTGCTCTGAGTAAAGTGCTTTAATCTTAGGCCAAGGTTAAAGTAGTAAGATTAGTGTAGACGTGGTGTCTAAGCTTAATCTTGCCTTTGTAAACCGCTTATTGCACGGATTGTTTGTGGATGCTAGTAGAAGGTGACAGCTCTATCTAGTCTTTGTATTCCACCACGTGTGTAAGATAAGTTCTTAAAAGGTAGGGCCTTAATACAACATGATGGCGCGGTCCGGTTAGAGTTTTGCCCTCTTTTTGATCTATCCCATCGCCTCTTGCAAGAGAAGGGCCGATAAGGCCGGTATAACCAGCTATCCCTTGTTAGACATCTGTGCTATCTTGAACCTCTCAACCCAGTTATCATAGTCTCCCTTAACCATCATAGGACATATCTTTAATCCTAGTTAGATCACTATTGTTCCCTGAGGAAAATACGATACCTGGAATACTCCCGGTGAAGTTCTACATCGGTATAATCCGTGCACTTGCGGATCTATCCAATAGTCATAAGAAATACCAACAAACATTTCTGGCGCTGTTGCCGGGGAACGGTGCTTTTAACTAGTACCGTTTGGTCCTATTTTATCTTTTGTTTGATTTCATCTTTTCACTCCACATACACATATGGACCAAACCCCGCTTATTGAATATGGTTCTCCAACGGGCGCTAGCTTGGAGCCACCTAAATCATCTCAGGCCCTTCTGGCCATTGGTTATGAGCTTCGCCCGAGTCTCATAGCGATGGTTCAGGAAAAACCATTTTCTGGGGACGAAGACGAAAATTCCTATACCCATATACGTGACTTTGAACAACTTTGTTCATGTGTCCACATCCAAGGGATGAGGCTAGGTACCCTTAAGTGGAAGCTATTTCCATTCTCCTTAATGGGAATAGCCAAACGATGGGACGCTAGTCCATCAGGAGCGTCCGACACTTAAAAAACAGACCGAAAACAACCCCATCGATGGACGATCGCAATGGACGCTGTCGTCAGCAATACATAGCATCCGGCGCCTCCGACGGACCATCCGATGCCAAACTCTGGAGCGTCCTACGCCCCCGAAATCTGCACAGTGAACCCGAAAATCGTTTTCTCTCCGCCAAATCTTCCCAAAACTCAACCAAATGAACTCCAACTGCATCCAAACTTTGTAGGCATGATCCTTGTACAGTTGGAGAGCTAATCCTAAGAAATCATCGCTCAATTTGGTGAGAATTAAAGGGAAACGAGGATTTGAGAAAAAGGGGCAAGAACGAAGAACACCGCAGAGAAATCGCCCAATCTACGCACTCGTGAGGTTTGAGGGGAATTCCTTCGGTACAAAGATGCTCCTAACGAATATGAACAACTTGGTTCAAACGGATTTGCAAGAGCTACTCCCTACAAAGAGAAATCATATCGGGAAAAAGAGGGAGCAAAAGCAAAACGTTAAGAACACAAGCAAAACGGGGACACGATCAAGAAGTCGAAGCCACCATGGATTACGGAGGTTATGGCCTCCGATTCCTCGCAAAAAACTCAAGTTCTTGCAGAGGTTGGTGAAATCAACCTAGGGATCTCATGAACTAGAGAGAGGGTAGAGAGAGAGTTGGGGCAAAATGATTAGGGTTCAAGAGATGGGATTAGGGATACCCCTTCACCCCCTACTTATCGGGCTTTAGCTATTTCCCAAAGACCCCCCTAGATACATTGAGTGAACTACCTAGCCTAAGCATTGCAGTCCAAGCTCCGAAAAATATCTCCCGCATTTTGAATGGACGGCCCTGCTTCCTGCCGGGAGTTGTCATCGCCTCGACGCAACCTCCAGGATTCCGCCACGTGCCATCCCCGCTTCCTCGGAAGCTCCGCCTAGGTTTTGAGGCCCAAACCGAGGAAACCCGCCACCGGTATCTTTGGGCTCAACTACCGAACCCCGAGTTTTGAGGCCCAAACTCGAAAACCATCCTCGGATGGTTTTGAGGCCCGAAACACCAAACCACTCGACTCGAGCCACCTTGTCTTCGCCCGGTCGGACTTCGAGTCCCCTGAGCCTCCGCTCGACTCGCGCGTCCACCATCTTGACTTGGTCGACTCGGTCTACCTCCATGTCTTCTCGTACTCGCCGGTGCCAAGTACTAGCCACCACAGCTAGTCCGCCGACGCCCATGGTCCCTCAGTTCGAGCCCCGCTTCCGCCGTTCACCTCTCTCAGTCCATCGGCACGGCAAGCCTCTACTCGACCTTCTCCACGCCATTGACCACTGTCACTAGGCATAGCTCCTACACACCACAAGCCGATAGACAAGCACATGTTTCTGCTTTCGCAGAGGTTAGGTTAAGCCACTCAAACTGAAACACTCACGTGTTGGTCAATCACTCATCATAAAAACTGAACATACATGGGTACTTATCCACCATGTGTTCGCATAGATTCTTTCTACCTTCTCAAGAAAGCACTCGTCTGAGCTCCAATCATCCAACCCCCAGATTGGAAGCTCCCCATTGTTTATACAGATCATGCTGCTCTTAAGTATTTACACACTAAGAAAGATGCTAAACCACGTTTAATAAGATGGATCTTGCTACTCCAAGAATTTGATCTTGAAATAAAAGATAAAAAGGGAGTAGAAAATTTTGTTGCCGATCATTTGTCCAAAATGCAATTCAAAACGACTTCCTCAGAGATGACACATGTGACACCCTGTGTCAAGCTTGCATTAGAATCATCATTAGACACTAAGCACATCATCTCATTGCATTCATGTTTGCATATGCTATCATCTCATGTGTGTGTTTATATGCTTTGAAACTAGAATTGAATAGGTGTTTTGTGCTTAATCTTGTGCTTAACCTGTTTAGTTAGCCTTTGTGTTGCTTAGAGTAAAAGTGTGGTTTGTTTTTGTTTAGTTACCCTGCTTAGTTCTTTAAATAAGAGAAAATGGAAAAGGAAATCAGAATCGAGACAGGCCGAGCACCACCCCTCGATCTCGACCCCACTGCACGGAAGGCTCGATGACGGACCGGGTCCGAGCGAACGACCCCAGGCCGAGGCTCGATCGACCAGTCAGTCTGTCGACGCCCTACCCTCGACTTCTACCCTCGAGTCCTTCTACCCTCGAGTTTTACCCCTCGATGACGGACTGAAGCTCAAGCGAACGACCCCGCACAGAGGGCTCGACCGAGTCAGAGGCTCGATCCGCCGATCGACCCTACCCTCGATATCAACCCTCGCTCGCACGCTCGACCGCACGCACGTGTCGCGCACGCCCGCGCACACTCACCCGACCATAGCTGAGCCGTACGTCGGAGTCATCCGCCGCGTGGCCGCCGATGCCTGATCACGGAAGTGGAACACGCCATCGCCACCGCTTCGGCTCTGCGCCGACATCGCTGTCGCCGATCGCCCCGTCTCACTCGAATCCGAGTTAACGGCGCTAGGACCAAGTCGGCTTCGCTTTTCACCATTGACGTCCTGCTTCGCCGCCGCAGACCTGCCAGCCGCCCTGCCGCGCGCCGCGCCGTCGTTTCGCAATAACGTCGCCGCAGTGCCGCGTCCGATCAGTCCCCGCCTTGTCTCTTTCGCAGTTAAGCGCGAATCCGCGTTACCGGCGCGTCGACCAAGTCGCGATCCGCTCTGCATCACTCACCGCAGGCACGCCAGCGCCGCTGCCACCGCCGCACATCGCGTCACGTCCCCTCTAGCAGCGCCGGTCGGCCATGACCAAGCAAGGAGGAGCGCCTATACCTCCTCCACCTCCTGCACTCGTTTGCACTCATCCGCACTCGCGCAATCGCTCGCATTGCCTCTGTTCCCGCCAGCCGAGAGCTCCAAGCACCGCAATCGCCGTCTTCTTCAATCCACCACCACCCAAGCCCCTGTGCTCAAATTCCTCTCGCCCAAGCCTTCGCTTTTTCCCCGCACCCACGCTGCTCGCCTTTTCTTCCCCAGCCGTGGACTCCAGTCACCGGAACGTCTTTCACCGCTTTTCGCTCTCAAGTCGCCCACCGCACCGATCAACCAGCGTTCACCGTTCGCCGTCTCGTCTCCGACGCCTCCATCTTCGTGGAAGCTTCGCCGGAGTTAACCGAGGTGAGAACACCGTTCCCCCTAGCTCTAGTTCAACCCGTGTCATCACAGCCCGTTGGCCGTGCGCCATTGCCGCCGCCGCGGAGCTTGCACGTGGCCAGGTTTCCGCAGAGCCTTTCTGGCTCAGTTAGCCCTCGAGTCGCACTCGCCACTTCACCACGATGCTCACGCACCACAGCGCCGAGCATCGCTTTGCCGATGATCGTTTGCCGATGATCGCTTGCCGATGATCGCTTTGCCGATGATCGCCTTGCCGATGAT
This sequence comes from Microstegium vimineum, assembly GCA_022036555.1. NCBI lineage: Eukaryota > Viridiplantae > Streptophyta > Magnoliopsida > Poales > Poaceae > Microstegium > Microstegium vimineum. The sequence continues at coordinate 14,966,772 of CM039138.1, read as the reverse complement.
CACACCGCCGAGCTGCACCACCACTGCACACCGTCGACCCCTCTTCACGGTCGTGCCAGTTCAACCAACATCACCAGTGGATGCGCGTAAGTCATCCCGAGCCTAGCACAGCCAATCCTACCGCCGAAGATTTCACCCTCGGCGAGAAAACGTCGATCAGCCGTTCTCTGTTTTTGATCGATGGTCACTCGACCTCGAATAACCGAGGGTCATCCTCGAGTAATCGAGGGTCTTGCTCGACAGTCGCCTCGCAAGCCTCGACGTGCCTCGAGCCCATCCCGAAATGTTTTCCTATTCTGTTTTCAGTTGTATGCCTTGCTTGTTTGTTTTTATCTAGAAGTTGCTAAAGTCTTGTTGCTAGTTTCTGTTCAGTTTAAGTTTTTTAGCCTGTTTTGCCCTGCTAGCTAGTAGCTCGAGCCTTAATAGCTTTGTGGTAGTTCTCTTGGGTGTATGCTTAGAATCTCTGTTAGTGTGTTAAATCCTGTTCAAGCATCATCCCTGCACCTTTTAGTTATTTATTTATGCATTGCAATCATTTAGGATCCGTGGAGGAACATCAGAAGCCCACAGAGACAGAAGTCCAGGAAGTACAGGAGTTGTACGAGGAGTACCAAGAGCTCGACACTAACCTTCTTGAGTGCCCTGACCACCAACCCTCAACCTTTTCTCAAGGCAAGCCCCGGAGCATTCTTAAGCCTCCCAGTTTTTACCATAGGAGTTGTTTTGAATCCCAAATTGATGCATTACCTTTCTTGATATTTGTTTTACCTACCTTGTTACCCTGTTAATAATAAATTAAAAGAAACCGCTTAGCATGCTTAGAAATAATGGTTACCTTTCTTTTATGTTTCGTATTATCCCTTGTGGGTAATACTATCACGGTTGGCTATATTCGCTATCGTGGAAAGAACCTATGGTAGTAATGAAATACGGTCAACTGGAAGGCAAGTGCACCAAGTGGTTTAGACTTGGGGGCAGTCCGTCCGTTGGATCGTGTAGGTTTGTACACAATGGTGGCCCTCTTACATCTTTGAATGCGCCCTTTCACATAGGTGCCGTTGTGAGTATCGACCCCGAAGCCGAGTAAACACTGTCCGGGCCGGAGCTCGCTCAGCTGTAAGCACCCCTCTAGACTGTAGGCATGATCTGCCCCGTCGTGGCCATCTATTTTCTACAATTGGGGTGGACCCATGCGAGCCCGCGTCGATTACCACCTGGACTTTGTTGAGCGGTAACCTAATGCTGACCCGACGGGGAAAGTATGGGCGTGTGGTAAAGGTAATCTTACCAGCTGGTGTATATCGATTCGAATTGCCGCCCCCCACTGGATACGGGGGATTATGCTGAACTTCACCATGGTACAACTCCATGTGACATCTTAATGGTTCTACTAAAATGTTGATGAAGGAACTGGATATATGTTATTATATTGTTTGAGTAGAATCAAGTGTGTGCTCTAGTATAGATGCAATAACCTAGAAATAATTAGTAGGATAAAAGAGGACTGCTCACCGCATCATTAAAGTAAACTCCTTTAATTTTAAGCATTTCCGCAAAGTAAAGCTTACCCAACTCCAGATACAGCCATGCATACCCTTGGAGTCTTTATTTTCAGTTAGACGGGTAAGTCTAGCTGAGTACATTCCTGTACTCAGGGTTTATCCCTTTTGTTGCAGATGGCCAAGTATACATTGGCTATTGTAAGCACTGTCTTTATCCTTTCTACGGAGAAGATGAGTAGGCCTTGGGCAAGGTCTTCTACAAGCTCACCTTTTGCTGTTGCCGGACCTGACGTTGTGGGCACCCCTGTCTTTTAAAACCTCAAGTTCAGTTTCAAACAATGTTTTATTTGGCCACATGTGTAGTGGCGTAAGTACTACTTTTATTTGGAACAAGGTGTTGTAATAACTTTATTTCGTACTTTAAGTATTTCCTTTGATTCGTGGCTCATTCGAATGTGTATCCCTGAATGTACGCGATCCTGAATCGATGTAAGAAATCCTTCGAGATTTCCGGACTACCGGGATTATATGGGCTCAAGTGTTTTAAATGGTAGTTAAGTCAGCTACATTAGCACTTGATCTCTTATAATTTGGGCGGTTCCGTCACAACACACTCCCCAAGGTGACAGACTTCAACCCTTGGTATGCAAATATAGTCAACTTTATGGTGGCAGGCCATGTACCACCAGGGGCATATACGGAGAAACTAGTTCAAGAGAGTCAAGTGCATCTCTGGAAGATCCATACCTCTATAGAGTATGCAATGATGGATTATTAAGAAGATGCATACCTATAGAGGAGGCAATCAAGATTATGGAAAGATGCCATGGAGCAGAGTACAGAGGTCACTATGGAGCATTCAAAACTCATGCCAAGATTTGGCAGAGTGGGTTCTTCCGGCCAACCATGTACAAGGATACTCAAGAGTGTGTCAGGAAATGTGCAAGGTGCCAGAAGCATGGGAACATCAATGCCTGAGATGCTATGCCACTCACTAACAATCTACAAGTCGAGCTCTTTGATGTATGGGGAATCGATTACATGGGCCCCTTTCATCCATCAAAAGGGTGTGAGTACATCCTAGTCGCAGTGGATTACGTGTCCAAGTGGGTAGAAGCATTACCCTGCCGTAAAGCAGATGCAGCCAATTCAAAGAGAATGTTCCATGAAGTGATATTCCCTAGATTTGGAACCCCAAAGTTAGTCATAAGTGACGGGGGATCTCACTTCATTGACAAAGGCTTTCGCCAGTTCCTCACTAATCTAGGAATCCGGCACAATGTTGCAACTCCTTACCATCCTCAAACAAGTGGTCAAGCAGAAACATCCAACAAACAAATCAAGAACATTCTGTAGAAGACCATGGATGAGATGGGTTCGGCTTGGAAGCACAAGCTACCAGAGGCACTTTGGGCATATCGGACCGCATACAAGACTCCCATTGGTATGACACCATACCAACTTATATACGGGAAGACATGCCATTTTCCTGTGGAATTGGAGTTCAAAGCCATTGGGCAATCAAGAAATGGAACATGGATCTGTCAGTTGCTGGAAAATTCAGGAAGATGCAAATCTCTGAATTGGAATAATGGAGAGAGAAAGCATACCATAATGCCAGGATATACAAGGAGAGAACCAAGAAATGGCATGACAAAAGAATCAAGGTCAAGGAATTCAACCCAGGAGACCAAATCTTGCTATTCAACTCAAGATTCAAGCTCTTCGGTCACGAGAAACTGAAAAGCAAATGGGAAGGGCCATACCTCATTGTCAACGCCACGACTCATGGAGCAATCACACTCCAGGACGATGACGGCAAAATCTTCAAGGTAAATGGCCAACGTCTTAAAGTTTTCTATGAGCATGAAATTCCTGAACAAGAAATTGATATGATAGATTTTGTTCTTAATCCCAATTAGAACTAAATTCTACATGTTTTACCTTTTTTGTTCAAATTTCGAAAAAGACCTTAGATATGGCCTAGACTTAGCCTTGACTCTCCCCTCGTGAAAGATCGGCCCATTTGGCCACTTTAGTGGTTCAGCCAAATGTAAGTTTGGGCCAAACAGCCCGAAGCTTCACGAGCTGACTCACCTGACCCGATCAAGTTCGAAACCTGGCGCCTTCGTTCAAAAACTTTCAAAAGTCGCACAGGAGCGTCGGGCCAACGCTCCCTGAAGGACCGAGAACGGTGACCAAAGGGGGGTGAATGGGAGCCAAATAAAATTCAACACAAAGACTTGGCCCTTGTCCCAAACTCACACCCAAAACTTGACCTCGGAAGAACCGACTCGCACACGACCTAACAAGTAGGTGGAGACCTTATGAAGACCCCTAAAGGTGCAGCGGAGCGGTCGGAGAAGATGGAGAACGATCAAAGCCACGAACTCAAAACCGATACACCGACAGTGGTACTCTCAACCCCTAGAGAGAAGAGGCAAGAGAACACCCAAAAATACTTATGAGAACTGGTCTCAAAAGTACCTAATCAGGTTCCTTACGTGAATACGAATCCAACGCAACAAACGGAACTTGATTCGGAGTCCGGACGAGAGAGAAACGGCCAAAACAGCGACGAAGAAAATCCTGAAAACCTTGCTGGAAGGGCGACGGACGCTGCAGAGGGCGACGGACTGAGTGCGACGGGCAACGGATGCTGCTCTGTCAGGAGCGTCCGACACTCAAAAAAACAGCCCGAAAAAAGCCCCGGTGACGGATGATCGCGACGGTCGCTGTCGTTAGCACTACGTAGCGTCCGGCGCCTCCGACGGATCGTCCGACGCCAAACTCTGGAGCGTCCTACGCCCCCGAAATCTGGACACCGATCCCGAAAATCGTTTTCTCTCCTCCAAATCTTCCCAAAACTCAACTAAATGAACTTCAACTGCAACCAAACTTTGTAGGCATGATCCTTGTACAGTTGGGGAGCTAATCCTAAGAAATCATCGCTCAATTTGGTGAGAATTAAAGGGAAACTAGGATTTGGGGGAAAAGGGGCAAGAACGAAGAACACCGCAAAGAAATCACCCAATCTACGCATTTGTGAGGTTTTAGGGGAGATCCTTCGGTGCAAAGATGCTCCTCACAAATACGAACAACTTGGTTCAAACGGATTTGCATGAGCTACTCCCTACAAAGACAAATCATCTCGGAAAAAACAGGGAGCAAAAGCAAAACGTGAAGAACACAAGCAAAACGGGGACACGATCAAGAAGTCGAAGCCACCATGGCTTACACAGGATACGGCCTCCGATTCCTCGCAGCAAACTCAAGTTCTTACAGAGGTTGGTGAAATCAACCTAGGGATCTCATGAACTAGAGAGATGGTAGAGAGAGAGAGAGAGTTGGGGCAAAATGATTAGGGTTCAAGAGATGGAATCAGGGATACCCTTCACCCCCTACTTATCGGGCTTTGTCTATTTCCCAAAGACCCTCCTAGATACATTGAGTGAACTACCTAGCCTAAGCAGTGTAGTCCAAGCTCCGGAAAATATATCCCGCATTTTGAATGGACGACTCCGCTTCCTGCCGGGAGTTGCCGTCGCCTCGACGCAACCTCCAGGATTCCGCCACGTGCCATCCCCGCTTCCTCGGAAGCTCCGCCTAGGTTTTGAGGCCCAAACCCAGGAAACCCGCCACCGGTAGCTTTGGGCTCAACTACCGAACCCCGAGTTTTGCGGCCCAAACTCGAAAACCGACGCGGATGGTTTTGAGGCCCAAACCACCAAACCACTCGACGCGAGCCACGTTGTCTTCGCCCAGTCGGACTCCGAGTCCCCTGAGCCTCCGCTCGACTCGCGCGTCCACCGTTTTGACTCGGCCGACTCGGTCTACCTCCATGTCTTCTCGCACTCGTCGGTGCCAAGTACTAGCCACCACAGCTAGTCCGCCGGCTCCCATTGTCCCTCAGTCCGAGCCCCGATTCTGCCCTTCACCACTCTCAGTCCATTGGCACGGCAACGCCATTTACCACTTTCACTAGGCATAGCACCTGCACACCACAAGCCGATAGACAAACACACATTTCTGCTTTCCCAGAGGTTAGGGTAAGCCACTCAAACTGAAACACTCACGTGTTGGTCAATCACTCATCATCAAAGCTGAACATCCATGGGTACTTATCCACCATGTGTTCGCACTCCCCTTCTGTTTTCAACGCGATCCGAGCGAAAACAAAGGACCCGAGCGTTGTTTCTCTTCTTCTTAACCCCCCTCTCCTTATCGTTCCTCCTTCCACCTTGTTTTCTTTCAAAACCAGCAGCACCACCAGCACCATTTGCAATCTTTCACACCTCCTTGACCACCACCATGGCTCCACTGTGCAACAATGGCAGGGCACCGCTCGTTCCGTTCTTCGTAAGCACGTCCAAGACCAATGAAGACATCAACGTCGATGCCATGGCCGTCGAGGTGCTCGACATCACTCCTCTTACCTTAGCACCACCACCGGCGCAGCTGAACTCCCCTACAGGGGGTCGGCCGATCGGGAAGTGGACATCGAAGGGGATGCAGACCATCGCTCAGTCGATGTCTCCGCGCCGCAACCTCAACAAGCCCGCTGCGCGACCGGTGACGCCCAAAAGGCCGACAACCGGTCAAATTGGGGTGAAGAAGGCGGTCATCCCCTCCACCGACGGAGAGACGAGCACGGGTTACACCCACTCGCACTCTCCATCAACACCGCTAGGGATGCAGATTCAAAAGGCCCAAGGTGGACCAGGGAGAGGTAAGGTCCTCGTCCCTCCTCTCACCTCTGAGGAGAGGAAGGGGTGTGCAGATCTATCGAGACAGAGGAGTCTCACAAGACCGTCTGGCGGACTAGCAAAGTCTAGACTTCACTTAGTGCCCTTCTCAACCTCATGGCACTAAGAGCTAGCCTAGTCTTCAACTTGTATCTTCATCCTTTGAAACTGAAATGATTTCCATCTTGGAGGCATGAATACCATTAAGCCCATTCATCTAGCATCACTAATGACCTAAATCAAATGGCTTTGCCTCTGCAAAACACACGTTAGTCATAGTGACCTAGCATTGTCGTTAATCAACTAAACACAAGGGACCATGATTCTTCAGTCAGCACTGGCTGAACTTATGCAATAACCCACATCCAAATCAGATATGCTCATGCCATGCTTATCAGTAAAAGATTTACTCACAAACGAATGCGAAGATCCTGAGTCAAAGAGCACAACTGTAGGATGATGGTTTACAAGGAACATACCAGCTGTGACGGGCTCTCCTTGTGGCACTTCTTCCACTGTGGTGTAGTGCACACGCCCCTAGTAAGCGTGATTCTTCTTTGTGCGAGGGCATTCTCTAGCAAAGTGCCCTGGACGCTGACAGTTGAAGCATGGTGCATTAAAAGTTGGGGCCTTCTGAGCTCCAGAACTGACTTGCCCTGGGTTGCCTTTTGGAAGAGCAATGGTGTAGGGCTTTCGATACTGACTCTGCTGCGCACCCTTAGCTGGGGCTTTCTTCTGTGGAGGCCGGAACTTAGCTCCTGCCACTGGAGGACGATAAGCACTGCGGTTGACAAAAGGAGCTCTCTGCTGAGACGAGCTTCCCTCAAACGCCCTCTTGCGACCTTTTGCTGCAGCGTGCAGGTTGTTCTGGTTCTCTTGAGTCAAAGCATCACTGATGAACTCATTGAAGTTGACACGGTTTGAGTTTGCAAGGGTCTTCATTAGCTTGGTTCCCATACCTCTCTTGAAACTATCAATCTTCATTTCATCGTTCTCAACAAACTGGGGAGCATAACGGGACAGATTGTTGAAAGCATGAAGGTACTCTGTTAAGGTCTTGGTACCCTGTGTATGCTTCAAAAACTCAGCTGCCTTCATTTTCATCAAACCCGGAGGAATGTAATGCCCCCTAAAAGCAGTCTTGAACTGATTCCACATCACTGGAGTGTTAGCAGGGTATGTGGTGCGATGATGAGCCCACCATATACCTGTTGGTCCTTGCAACTGATGTGAAGCATATTCTGCTTTTAACTCTTCGGTCATCCTGAGCAAACAAAACTTCTGCTCCAACGTGTTGAGCCATTCATCAGCTTGGAGTGGTTCTTCTGCCTCTTTGAAGATTGGTGGCTTGGCGTCAAGGAAATCCTTGAAAGTGCTGAACTGGTTTGCCGGTGGACGATCACGATTGCCTTGATTCTGATTTCCACGAGCAACTTCACGAAGCAACTCCTCAATGTTGCGCTACCCACCAATGAACTGAGCCATAAACTGCTCCGGGGTAACCGGTGGTGGTGGTGGCGGTGGCGGTGGATTTGGCAGAGGAGCCTCATTCTCATCGCGGTGATTCCGACCACTTCAAGAGCCACGGGAGCGAGTGTTGGCAGGCATCTGCATGAATTTGATAGCAAGTAGCAATGAGATTTGAGAATTGTAGATGAATCATAATTATGCCTTAGTAAATCACTAAAAAATTAGATAACTTAAATCCACATAGGGCATAAAAGAATTTAGATAAAAAACACATCATCATCCATTCATACTTGTCATCATGAAAAGCATCCATACAAGCCAAAAGTGCCAGACATCTGGACTTTAAGTTATGGTGGTTACACAACATCATGTTCCTCATGAAGCAACAAAGGTCAAACCACGAGCGCAAAAGAAACACTAAGGACTAGCGTAAGCAAGCTATCCTAGTCATCGCGGTCGGTGTCCATCCCTGATAGACGTCCACCCTCGTCGTCGCTGTTGTCGACCAGCTCAAGCTCCTCAGGATCCTCCTCCTCGTCGTCCTCTGTGACTGGGTCGTCGTCGGCATAGATCACTGCAGGATCTACCTCTGGTGCAACTAGCGGAGGAATCGGGTTTCTCACATTGTTCAGCCTGTGAACCTCCTGCTGTAGCTCTCGGATCTGGTCATAGGCCTGCTGAATCAGCCTATTCCACTCTGCGTCAACACGGTTGTGAGCGATGTTCCCCACTAGGTGCTGGTGGCGAAACATACGCTCACGTGCATCGGCTGCCTGCTCTCTGAGTATAGTTGCATCCCTTTCCTCCTGAGCTTCCTTAGCTACCCTTCTGGGTCGCCGATTCTCTCTGCCCACACCATCTAGGGGCACCTCACTGGTCCTGAGTCTGGCCACACTGAAAGAGTAGGAGTCCTCTCTGGCAAAAAGAGTCTTGAGCACTGCATGCATAGCACTCATAGTCGGTCCTAAAGTGCTAGCTCTCTCATCCCTGTTCCTGATCAAGGGATCACCCAACTCCTGGTACCAAAGTGTGGTGTCAGGGCTCTCCTCTGGAAAAGTCCCTGCTGCACCCTGGTCCAAAGCTGCACTGTGCTCCTAGCGGATCTGACACAGAATGGTAAGAGCTGCAGACTGAGCACCTTCCCAAGGACTGCTGGCTACAGCCTCAGAGTACCACCTCCTCCACAAAGGTGCCTCGGTGCGCTTAGGGATAGTCACAGTCACAGTGTACAACTGCGCATTCCCAAGCGGCTCCTCGGTCCAGTAGTACTAAGGCTTCTCGGTGTACCCCACCTGACTCAGCACCCTCCAAAGCAAAGTGGGAGCACCGAACACAGACAGGAAATGGTTGCTGCGCTGCGGAGGTGCCGGGGCTGCCATCTGTAACAATTTTTAACCTTCTTGTGAGAACATGTATTTTACAGATTTAGGCATTTCAACAAGTAAAAGAGATACAGATTTAGTAAGGGAGGGAATTAAATGCAATATGATGACACATGATGCATGCACGTATCTTACGTCCTTACAAACCTTATGAAAGCAAACCTTTCACTAAGAACGTTCTAGACGGTGGCATACATACATTCTCTCATATACGGAACTAAGCGGTCTACACGATTCGTGTTAGTGTACCCGCAGAAGATTCATTTAAGCCCATTCCCAATAGTATGAATAATGCATTGCTGAAATGTAAATCTAATACTCACTCAAGTGCATACCCAGCATACACTTAAGCAGTATATATACACAGTTCTTCGTCCTACTGATGGCATCGTCTCAACATACGGAAATCACCCACACATGGATGCCATCTCATAATCTTGTGTCGAACAGGATTATGGTCCGATCATTATATAAGCACTTCCCTAGATCGGCAGTGTATCTGATAAAAGCTCTCACAACTCACCTTACCTTTGGTGTCGCGGCAAAAATAAAAGAAATTTTTGATCCACACAACACCATTCAAGTGAATGGCCCCCATACTATTCCAACCTGTATGGACAGGTAACCAAAAATATGATGCAATCCCCCAAGTTAGTAATTTAAGCCACCTGACTTCCTATTGGGCAATAAGGGACATAACATATGGCACACACATAGTTTGCAATTAATTTTGTACGCACATAAAAGTTTTTGTAGCAAAATAGTTTGATAAACAAAATCTTTTGTTTGCAAATACACTCGTGAGCTGTAGTATAATGAATCTTGCTTTGATACCAGCTGTCACGGAACCGCCCAACATATAAGAGCACTAGTGCAATGGTCATCATTTCTGACAACTCTGTCACACTAGAGCCCAACTAAGCCCGGTAGTCCTTGAAATCTCGAAGGATCTCAAACCACAATCTTTGCTGGTGATGAGAAAACAAGCACAAGTTAAACATATATTTCTTAAACAATTTGAAAAGTATAAAACAACAGATTTCATATTTTTCTTAGCTTACACTAAGCAAATAACACATGTACAAAAATTAGCAAGCACAGTAACCACATATAACTTAGCTTAACAATTTAGCAAGGTTGCATTTAATTAAACAAGCATTAAATTAAAAGAACTACAACAAGCTACTAAATTACAGGTTACTGTCACATTAACATTTTTCATGGGAAGTACATGCTGAGACAAACTCAACATAACAAGAACCATGATTTTAGCACATACAGAACTCCAGTTATGAATTAAACAAGTTAAACTAAGCACATAAAGCATGTTGTTCACTTTTATTAAAACAACACAGAATTACAGTATTAACAGATTACTTAACATTTTTCATGCATAGAGAAAAACATAACAAAGCTCACAGAACTGGTTTCACATTTTTAGCATTTACCTAGAATTAGTTATGAATTTCCAAAGTTAGCATACAGAACTGAAAAAGACAAAACAGAGGAAACAAACAGAGCCTATGATAGGCGGGACCCACTTGAAGGTCCAAGAACGGCAACCAGAGGGGGGGCGTGAATGGGAGCCTCAAATTTCTCTCGAAATGTTCGGGCCACTCTTCCCAAAAACCAAACCCAGTTGTTGGGTTCAGACGAAAACAGATAAAAGAGAGCTCACCCGTAGTGGAAGAAAAACACCAGAAACCCCAAAACACAGGTTCTCAACCCCTGGGGAAAAGAGGCAAGAACCTAGCCAAAACGGGAGAAAACAGCAGAGCACAAGAGGCTCCGGACAACCTTGGTCAAGACCACCGGACTAATGGAAGTGGTCCGGTGCACACTAGGACACCACCGGACTAGTCTGACACCTACTTTGGAAAGTCCGGAGCTCACCCTGAAGACATGAAGTAAGTGTCTAGGCTCCGGACAACTAGTCCGACGATTACCGTCGGACTATAGGAAGTGGTCCGGTGCACACACTCGCCACAGAGCAAAACCCACAGCAAGCACCCTACCTCCGGACACCTTGTCCGACGCTCACCGTCGGATTAATGGGCCTAGTCCGACGCGTGAGTGAAACCCTCAGCAGAGCCACCGGACTACATGCAATGGTCCGGTGCTCACAGGCAGTTTGGTCCGACGCCTACAGACAGAAAACTGTTCCTCACGAAAATGAACTTCTCTCCACCAAATCTTCCCAGAACTCAACCAAATGATCACCAACCGCAACCAAACTCTGTAGGCATGATCCTAGTGCAGTTGGGGAGCTATCCCGAAGAAATTATCGCTCAATTTGGAGAGGATAAACGGGAACACTCTGATTTGGGGGAGAAGAGAGCAAAACGAAGAATGCCACAAATAAATCGCCCGATCTATGCACTCGTGAGGTTTGAGAGGAATTCCTTCGGTGCAAATAAGCTCCTCACGATTGCTAACAACTTGGTTCAAGAGGATTTTGCAAAGCTACTCTCAACAAAGAGAAATCATCTCGGGAAAAAGAGAGAGCAAAAGCAAAACGTGAAGAACACAAGCAAAACGGGGACACAATCACGAAATCGAAGCCACCATGGCTTACGGAGGTTACGGCCTCCGATTCCTCGCGACAAACTCAAGTTATTACAAACGTTGGTGGAAGCAACCTAGGGATCTCATGAACTAGAGAGAGTTGGGGCAAATGATTAGGGTTCAAGAGATAGGATGAGGGATACCCCTTCAACCCCTACTTATTGGGCTTTGGCTATTTCCCAAAGGCCCCCATAGATACATTGAGTGAACTACCTAGCCTAAGCATTGCAGTCCAAGCTCCAGAAAATATCTCCCGCATTTTGAATGGACGGCCCCGCTTCTTGCCGGGAGTTGTCGTCGCCTCGACACAACCTCCAGGATTCTGCCACGTGCCATCCCCGCTTCCTCGGAAGCTCCGCCTAGGTTTTGATAACCAAACTCAGGAAACCCGCCACCGGTAGCTTTGGGATCAACTACCGAACCCCGAGTTTTGCGGCCCAAACTCGGAAACCGACCCGGATGGTTTTGAGGCCCAAACCACCAAACCACTCGACGCGAGCCACCTTGTCTTCGCCCGGTCGGACTCCGAGTCCCATGAGCCTCTGCTCGACTCGTGCGTCCACCGTCTTGACTTGGTCAACTCGGTCTACCTTCATGTCTTCTCGCACTCGCCGGTGCCAAGTACTAGCCACCACAGCTAGTCCGCCGGCGCCCATGGTCCCTCAGTCCGAGCCCCGCTTTTGCCCTTCACCGCTCTCAGTCCATCGGCACGGCAAGCCTCTCCTCGACCTTCTCCATGGCATTGACCACTTTCACTAGGCATAGCACCTGCACACCACAAGCCGATAGACAAGCACTTGTTTCTGCTTTCGCAGAGGTTAGGTTAAGCCACTCAAACTGAAACACTCACATGTTGGTCGATCACTCATCATCAAAGCTGAACATCCATGGGTACTTATCCACCATGTGTTTGCAATCTCCCCCTTGATGAGTGCATTATCAACACAAGTGCATTTCAGATTTGAGCCACAAGGTAAAGCTCTCCAAATGACCAAAAAGCTACCAAAGCCAAAACGGGTCACTTGAGAGAAGCAAACACGATACCAATTAAAAGAGAGAGGCAAAAAAATGATACCAATTAAAAGCATCCTTCAAAACACCTCATGATAAAGCCACTTACTGATGCCAAACAAAAGCCTATGGGCAACGGCTCGAGGAAACCAAGCAAAACAAAGCTAGCCCTCAAGAAGAGGCAGAAATGGGCTCAACACCGCTAGCAAGTCCAAGATACCAATCACAAACTCTCAAAACTCAGAAAACCAATTTAAGCACTAAGGGAGCTCAAACGATACCAATTGAAACCACTTACGTCCCTTAATCCTCAAGAAACAATCGAAACCTGTCGGAGCCAACAAAACAAGCTAGACCCTCCAGAAGAGGTAAAAGCTCAACACATCTAGCAAAAGCTCCCCCTGAGCAAGATACCAATTAAGACCAATGAAGCTCAAAAAGCACATTTGCTCCCCCTTGGAAGTAGATGGCTGAAATGGAATGAAATGCACATCTCTCCCCCTTGTTGACACATGTAGCTCATCAATCATTAACAACTCAAGATCCAGCTACAAATGCCATGAAATGCAAAATGAGTGCAAAAGCTTCATACTTAGAGATAAGACAATGAATAGATGCTCTAAGTGATGTGATCCTGTGAGAATAGGAAAAACTCTATGTGCCCAACAAAGACTCAAGTTGATCTTAAGATCACTTTAGAAGCTACTTTAGAGAGCATATCATGTGAGAGCAGAGAAAGGGTACCACCTCCTAGAGACAACTAAACATGGGAAACAAGATAAGATCTATCTCAAAGCAATCTCATGTATAGCAAGTAGAACTATCCCTAGCAAAGTTCATACAACAAGCCAATGACCCAACTGAATGAATTTTTCAAATTTCAGAGTTATGCAGCCAAAATTCAGTGTTAGGCACATTTAAGTTGTATGCGAGTGGTTGTAAGCAAAGTGATGCCACTGCTTACCAACCGGGCAAAGTCAAAGGACTTGAAACACCGGTTTTGGTCAGACACGACACCGCTCAAGTATCGACCCGTATGGGAAGCAGTCTCGAACACACGGTGAAGTGCTCACAATGCAGACCCAACTCGATCTTTCCAATTCACAAAACGGAGAGCAATTTCAGTTTAGATATTAAACATGGTGCTCAAAGGTAGTGAATGAAACAATGAAGAGTCATAGTTACAAGCTATATACAAGGCAGCCAAGAAGGATCTTCAAAAGCCTACACATGCTAGTGCCATTTCAGAGGTGACATGGGGAATTTAAATTCAGTTTTAAAGCTTTTCTAACTTAGCTTTATTGCATATCATAGAGATCAAAGAGAGTCTATGTTAGGCAACACCATAGACACATAAAACATCTCAAACAGAGCATAGATTCATTATATCAGCTATAGATATGAAGCTTAAAATGAACTATGTCACAAGTGCAAATGAGATGCAAAAATGCATTGACACCAACTAAACACTAACAAGACACCAATTGAGAAGAAGGACAAAGAAAAGACAAAAAGAATCAAAAAGAACTATGATACACAAAACTTTCCTCCTCTAAAAAGGAAAGCAAACACCCAACTCACCCCGAAGGCGAGAAAACGCAGCTTGATCCAAAGGCTTAGTGAGAATATCCGCAAGCTGGTTTTGGGTCTCGACATGCCGGAGGTCAATGTCGCCCTTCTCGTAGTGATCACGCAAAAAGTGAAAGCGGACCTCAATGTGCTTGGTCTTCGAATGAAGCACTGGATTTTTAGCCACACTAATTGCACTCGTGCTATCACAAAGAAGAGGCACCTTAGTAAGCTCAAGACCGAAATCTCTCAAAGTGGCAATCATCCAAATCAACTAAGAGCAACAACTAGCCACGGCAACGTACTCAGCTTCGCACGTCAACTATGCCACGCTAGATTGCTTGCAAGAAGACCAAGAAACCAAAGAAGACCCAAGAAACTGGCAAGTTCCAGAAGTGGACTTCCGATCAAGTCGGCAACCGGCAAAGTCGGCGTCAGAATAACCGCAAAGCACAAGAGAGGAAGAGGTGGAGAACCAAAGACCAAATTCGGGAGTGAAGTGCAAATATCTCATGATGCGTTTCACCGTCTGCTTGTGCGAAGTTGTAACACTCCGAAAATTGCATATTTTTGAAATAGAATAAAATTGATTTAATTATGTGTTATTGCTATGCATTTAACATAGTGGGAAAATCAATGAATATTTGGAAAAATAAAAATGCCATTTAGAAACACTTTGAGCATTCATGCTGGTGCATTTGAGATTTTGTTTTGAGTGGTTTGAAAATCTACCCAAGTATACTTCAAATCTATATTTGAAAATGCTTTGAAATTTATTTGCAAATTCAAATTCTGGAAATTGGAAAATCTCTTTCCTTTCTCTCTCTCTCTTTTCCTCTCTTCTGGCCCACTGCTCCCTTTGCCGCGGGCCTCTTTCTTTTTTTTTCTGCGCCCGGCCCAGTGCCATTCCCTCCTCTTGGCCCAGCCGAACAGGCCTTCTTCCCTTCCCCTCCCCTCTTGGGCCGTCGGCCAGAGGCCCATTGCGGACGAGGCCGCACTCCTTGCGTCACCGACCGTCCGGGCCCGCTAGTCAGCTCGCTCTCCTCCCCCTTTCCTTTTCCTCTCTGTCACCGACCACGCGGGTCCACTTGTCATCACCTCCACCGCCCTGTTCGTGCCGAGTTCGATCAGAACCCGAACTCCCCGTACCGAATCCAATCCCGAGTTCACGGGATTTCCCTCCTAATCCGCACGGGCTACGCCCTATAGAATCTCCCTATCCTACCGCACCCCGGGTTCCCATCTAATAGCAGCAGTCGCCTCGCAGAAGAGCCCCGCAGCGCCGCCGCGAGCCAAGCTCCGGCCGCCACCGCCATTGCCACCTTACCGAGCTTCCCCGTCCACCTCTAGCTCTCGGCTTTCTCCGAATCAAGGTATACGACCCCTAGAACCTTTCTCGCCACTCCGTTGCACGGGTTGTGACTCTCAGCACCTTGCTGACATACGCAGTGGGTCGGGAGCCGCCTCGACGCGCCACCGAACCCCTCCATCACCCCTGCAGGCCGTCTTATTCCTCCAAATCAAGGTTTGGGACTCCATGATCCCCACCCCACTCTCAATTTTACCTCTGCGTGTCCTTCTTGGCTCACCGTCGTTCGCAGGGAGTTCGCAACCGCTCCGTCGCGTCGCCAGTCGCCGGCGAGCACGAAACACCCAGGTGAATTCGCCCTTCCTCCCTCTTTCTCTCGGTACCGTCGATTCTCAGTTTGGTGGCCCATAGGCTCGGAACCGCTCCGTCGCGTCGCCAGTCGCCCCTGTTCCCCGCCGGCGAGCACGAAACACCCAGGTGAATTCGCCCTTCCTCCCTCTTTCTCTCGGTACCGTCGATTCTCAGTTTGGTGGCCCATAGGCTCGGAACCGCTTGCGCCGCCGTCCTCCTCGCCAGGGTTCATGGCGAACGGCCGCGCCGCCTCCCTGTCCCTCTCTGACGCCGGCCGAGCCCCTGTCTCCTCTCCCCTCTTCTAATCTCGTTCGTCGAATCTCGATCGGACGACTCTGGTAACCCGATACCCCTTCGCTCTGGGAAACTTGCTAAAGAGCCCCTGGAAAATCTCAGGGCTCAACCCGCTGTCCTTTGGCGCAAAGCCAGAATGCGCTTTTCCTTTTGGGAAACGTATTCACCTTTCTGTTTTTGTTTTAATTAAATAAAATGAAAAATCCTAATTACAGAATTGCCATCTGATTTCAAAACTTCATAATTTGCTCATTTTAATTCCGTTTTCGTCCATTCAAATTGCGTTAGGTTCGTAATAAAATTCTCTTTATGTTAATACCACTGTTAGTTGCTTTTGAAAAAGTTTAATTTCGTGATTAATTGTAAATCAATATCTTTCAATAGAAAACCCTGTTTAATTCGTAACTTCGTCGTTCTAGCTCCGTTTTTCGTGAACGAAACATCGATGTGATCGTAGCGATGCATAGATTAGTTTTATAAACTTTTCATCTTATTTTATTACTGTTGGTGTACTTTTATAATCATAGCTTTGTTTGCTTCGTGTATGTTTGCCGTTGGTTGAATGGTGTTGCTTGTTGATCGGTTTAGACGTTGAGCTTCCCGTTGAAGAGCCGGAGTTCTTTCTTGATCAAGATCAGCAAGACCAGCAAGAGTTCTTCGAAGAAGGCAAGTATAACATGGGATTATCCTTGTTGTCCTATTCACAATTAATATAACCCATATGCATGAAATTCCTTGTTTACCTTAGTTTGATCCTCGTGCTTGTTATCCTGAATACCTTGACACCTATGTTTTGATCCACCACATATGATTAGTATTGCTAGCGCTCATACCGGATGTTCATGATCTTAATTTGTTAATGACTATATGCAATAATGGTAAAACTCGCTTTTTAGCAACATTGGAATATAGGAGCTTATCTGTCGGCAAAATCTGGGATATACAGTACAACCACGAGGGCTATATGGCTCTGGCTTTAGCTCAGTATGGGGACCTTTTCTAGCTTGTTCAATGGTTACCTTTATGGCGCGAAAGGGGTGTGCCGAGACGGGTATAGTGTGGTTCCTAATCTTTGGGCCAGCCGCGAAGGAGTTTGACCGTGGACAGGTTGGCCCTATATCTCCTTGCCATGGAAACCTGGCGGCTCTAACTTGTTAGACGAACCCTTGAAAGGTTTCATAGTGTACTAGTCTTGGAGTCAACCAGTCAGCCAGTCCCTTTGGAGCTTCCGCGGTTATCTTCGTTTAGTTAAAGTTTATTTGTTTCAGTTTATGTAATGGATATTTATTCGCTATGTAATAAACACTGTGATGGTACTTTTATCATTTGTCAACTCATGTGTGCGACTATTCCTGGGGTGCACATGAGCCTTTTATGCACTTGTTTTTGTTCTTAAAAACGGGTGTGACAAATTGGTATCAAAGCATGTGTTGACTATAGGACGCAAGCCTAGTTAGAATGGTTGCTTTTAGAGTCCCTCATCTCTTGTTCATGCTTTCTACTAAAGTCTTGATAATTGCTAAAAGTTTTAATGCTTCTTCGGTTATATTCTATTGTGAAAACTTTGCCTCTATCTGATCTATGTCTAAACTTTCTGTAGATGCCTCCCTCTCGCCAGAACAACAAGATGACAGCTACGGAGTACAGTGCTTTGTTCACCCCTAGGCAGCTTCGACCAGCTGAAGAGATGGAGATTTCTGATGCAGAGTCCAGAGTGGGAGCCTTTCAGGATGAGGACATAGAGGAAGAAGTTCAGATGAAGCCAGCACCAGAAGACGTCCCTTTGACAGATTGGACTGAAGAGACTCATGTCATACTGCCAAACCGTCACTATCCTTTCCAGGATCTGATAGAGATGTTTCTGGAAAACTACTTGTATGAGATGCAAGCCACCCTGGAGTACCGCTGCACAGAACGCAAACATCCTCGGAGGCCATCCCAATGGCATGCAGAGCTTTGGGTCTGGGAAGTTGAAAACAATCGTCATATGGTAAATGCAACCTTCAGGACCAAGGTGAGCCGATCCACTCCTAGGAAGGCTATGGAGGATGTTGCCCATGAAGCATTCATCAGCTATCACGGTCAGTATCGGGATCAACATGGCACGAGTGATGGTGGTTTTAAGCATCTTCCTTTCCTTGTGCCAAGTAGAGGAACCTGGTACATGGCACCTGCGGATGATTCAAAACCAAAGCTGCAAGATGTGGTAAGGTTTGGTCGTGAGATGGCGACTGTGGCAGACAAGTTGAAAGAAGAGCTGTGGTATGAGAAAGAATTCAATGAGAAGCTTTGTGAAGAGCATGAAGCGCTAAAATCACAGCTAGCTCAACTCCAGCCATGAAAGAAGACCCCAAGTTCCTCGTCAATCAAGATCTATCCATAGGAATTAGGCACCTTTTATGTAATAAATAACGATAGTAGTATCGCCGTTGCGTCTAGTTTAATCGAGTCTTGGTGTAATGTGATCCTTTGTGCTTGGTTTATTTGTTATGATGACTATGAGTGATTTGGATCTTTGTAATGCTTGCTGGACATCTTATGGTTATATCTACAAGTTTCCAAGGTTTAATAATAATTAGTTAATGTCATACATATAGTTGGGTTGGTTATGTCCTGTCTCTATCTTCGCTGTTTTCTGGAGCAGTCGTCAGTGTTTCTGTTATATCTCAATATATGTTGATGAAAAATTCATGAAATTTTACTGGGAATAACTAGACTCATTCATGGTTCTTTTCCAACTGGAATCACCCTTATCTCTGTTATATTTTAAGAGATATGCCGGTTGCAAGTTGATGTTTCTGCGCAGTCTGAAACCTGAAATAGAATCTGTTCTTTGCTGTTTTACGCAATTTTAACTTCTGAATCTGGGAATGTCAGATGAGAAAAAGTTGTAGAAAATTTCAATACCTTTCCAGAAAGTCCAGAATCAACTCCATCGGATATATGTAACTTGTTTTATGGCCGTTTTACTGCAGTGTTGTCAGAATCTCTCGTCCAGAAAATTTCAGATTTGCATATAATATGTTTTTGATGGTATGAGCTATGTTTCTAAGCATAATTGTTTGTGTTTTGGAGCACAGATGCCTCGTTCCAACAGGAATCCACCGCCACCACCTCCCCCGGCACCCATGTCCACGGAAGAGCTGATGGCAATGCAGGGACAGCTCATGCAAGTGATGATGCAGTTCATGCAGAACCCGCCGAATCAAGCAGTAGCACCTGTCAACAAGCGCCGGGAATTCCTTCAAGGTCACCCTCCGGTGTTCTCACATGCTACTGATCCCTTGGAAGCAGATGACTGGCTTCGAGCAGTGGAGAAACAGCTCAACATTGCTCAGTGCAATGACCAGGAAAAGGTGTTATATGCTTCTGGTCAGTTGCAAGGTGTGGCTCAGACATGGTGGGAATCTTACCAAGCTGCACGTCCTGTTAATGCTCCTGCCATCACTTGGGATGAGTTCTCCAGGGACTTCAGGGCTCATCATATCCCAGAGGGAATTATTGAGCTCAAACAAGAGGAGTTCCGCAACCTTAGAATGGGGCAGATGTCAGTCAGTGAGTACCATGATAGATTCTCTCAATTGGCTCGCTATGCTCCTAATGAAGTAAGAGAAGATGCGACAAATAGCGTCACTTCCTGAAGGGAATCTACTACGATCTGAGGCTGCAGTTGAAGGGTAATGTGTACCCAAATTTTCAGACGCTGGTGAACCGTGCCATTGTGCTTGACAATGAGCGCAAGGACATGGACAAGAAGAGGAAGATGAGAGCACAGTCATCTGGGAGCAATACTCGCCCCCGCTTCAATTCTCATGCTAGCTCTCAGCAGAGGTACCAAGGGCCTGTTAGCCAGTGGAATCGCAACCCGAACCAGCAAAGGCCTTAGTACCAACAAGGTAATGCTCAGAATCAATAGCGCACGCCTTATCAGTTTCAGAGTGGAACCCATACTCCGCGTCAAGGTACCCCCAGTTCTACTCTAGCTAAGAATAGTGCACCTCCACCCAGCACTCCAAGAGTATGCTATCGATGTGGAGATCCTGGACACTATGCTCACAGCTGTCCCAGGAAGCAGAACCAGAACAATGACAGTAGCAGCAGAGGAAGACCCCAACCAACTCCTAGCTCTGGAAGGGTGAATCATGTATCTGTCGCTACCGCTCAGGAGGCCCCGGAAGTCATGTTGGGTACGTTTGACATCAACTCCATCCCTGCATCTGTTCTTTTTGATTCTGGAGCATCGCATACTTTTATTTCGCAAGCATTTGTTACCATACATAGCATACCCATGATAGCTATGAAGAATCACATGTTAGTAAGTTCACCGGGGGGACCTATACAAGTTGCTCATAAATGCCCCTCAGTTAATCTCACCTTAAGGGGGGTAGACTTCGTGATTAGTCCAGTTGTGCTGAGAAGTTCTGGTATTGATGTGATTGTGGGTATGGACTGGATGAAAGCACATCAGGCAGTGATACAGTGCAAAGAGAAGATGGTATCTCTTGTTACACCAAAGGGCGACCAGATTAGTGTGGATGTGGTTATGCAGCAACCAGAGACAGCTGTTGTGAACCAGATCAATGATGGAACTAATCAGGATGATCCAGTGGTGAATGAATTCCAGGATGTCTTTCCAGATCAACTGCCAGGTATGCCACCTGACCAAGACATTGAATTTCTTATTGAGTTGTTACCTGGTACTGCACCCATAGCTAAACGACCATATAGAATGGGAGTAAAAGAACTAGAAGAACTTAAGAAACAAATAGAAGAATTGCAAGAAAAAGGTTTCATTCGTCCTAGTTCTTCACCATGGGGTGCACCGGTTATTTTTGTTGATAAGAAAGATGGTAGTCAAAGGATGTGTGTTGATTATAGATCGCTCAATGAGGTTACCATCAAGAACAAGTATCCTTTGCCCAGAATTGATGATTTGTTTGATCAGTTGAGAGGTGCTTGTGTGTTCTCAAAGATTGATCTTCGTTCTGGATATCATCAATTGAAGATTCGTGCTAGTGATATTCCAAAGACAGCTTTCACCACAAGGTATGGTCTGTACGAGTATACTGTTATGTCTTTTGGATTGACCAATGCTCCTGCATACTTTATGTACATGATGAATAAGGTGTTTATGGAGTATTTGGATAAATTTGTGGTTGTGTTCATTGATGATATACTAGTGTTCTCTAAAACTGAGGAAGAACATGCTGAACATCTGAGAATGGTATTGCAGAAGCTTAGAGATCACAGGTTGTATGCTAAGCGAAGCAAGTGTGAGTTCTGGTTGAAGGAAGTTTCTTTCCTTGGTCATGTTGTCTCTAATGGAGGTATTTCCGTTGATCCCAGCAAGGTGAGAGATGTATTGAATTGGAAACCACCAACTAGTGTTACTGAGATTTGCAGTTTTCTTGGTTTAGCTGGTTACTATAGAAGATTCATTGAAGGCTTTTCAAAACTCGCAAAGCCTATGAAAACTTTATTGGAGAAGAATGCCAAGTTTGTGTGGTCTGATAAATGCCAAGCCAACTTTGAAGAGCTGAAAAAGAGGTTGACTACAGTACCTGTGTTGATACTGCCAGATCTGAGTAAGAGTTTCTCTATCTATTGTGATGCTTCTCGTACTGGTTTGGGATGTGTTCTTATGCAAGAAGGCAGAGTTGTTGCTTATGCATCCCGGCAATTGAGGAAACATGAATTGAATTATCCCACTCATGATTTAGAACTTGCTGCAGTTGTACATGCGTTGAAAATATGGAGACACTATCTGATTGGGCATAAGTGTGACATATATACTGATCATAAGAGTTTCAAATATATTTTCACCCAGTCTGATCTGAACTTGAGACAACGCAGATGGTTAGAACTGATCAAGGATTATGATCTAGATGTGCATTATCACCCTAGGAAAGCTAATGTGGTTGCAGATGCTCTCAGCAGGAAGAGTGGAGTCCATGAGTTGCTTATGTCAGCCCTGTCAGATGAGTTGTGTGATGAGTTTGAATGCTTGAACTTGGGTTTCGTCGTCAATGCAGCAGAGATGGTGATGGAACCTACACTTGAACAGGAATCCGAAAAGGTCAGTTGCAGGATGAGAAATTGAAGGAGATAGCAGAGAATCTGGTCATCGGTAAGTCACCTGGTTTCCGCATGGATGATAATGGAACCTTGTGGTTTGGTAATCATTTATGTGTACCTGATGACAAAGCTTTGAGGCAAATGATTTTGCGTGAAGCTCATGAGTCTGCTTATTCTATTCATCCTGGTAGCACTAAGATGTATATGGATGTGAAAGAGAAATTTTGGTGGGTTGGATTAAAAAGAGATGTAGCTGAGTATGTGGCTTTGTGTGATACGTGTCAGAGGGTTAAAGCGGAACATCAGAGACCTGCTGGATTGTTGCAACCTATGAAGATACCTGAATGGAAGTGGGAAGAAGTTGGTATGGATTTCATTGTTGGGTTACCTCGTACCCAACGAGGTTATGATTCTATTTGGGTAATAGTTGATCGTCTGACCAAGGTAGCTCACTTTTTACCAGTCAAGACAAAGTACAATGGTGCTCAGTTAGCAGAGTTGTATATGGAACGGATAGTATGTTTGCATGGAGTTCCAAAGAAGATCGTGTCTGATAGAGGTATTCAGTTCACTTCAAATTTTTGGCATAGTGTGCATAGAGCTTTGGGAACTAAGTTGAACTTCAGCACTGCATATCATCCTCAAACAGATGGTCAAACTGAAAGAACTAATCAGATATTAGAAGATATGTTGAGAGCCTGTGCGTTACAATATGGTACTAGTTGGGATCAGAGTATGCCGTATGCAGAGTTCTCCTACAACAACAGTTACCAGCAGAGCATCAAGATGGCACCGTTTGAGGCACTGTATGGTCGTAAGTGTAGAACACCATTGTTTTGGAATCAAACAGGTGAGACACAAGTGTTTGGTGCTGATGTACTTAGGGATGCTGAGGATCGTGTGAGAATGATCCAAGACAGTTTGAGAATAGCACAGTCGAGACAGAAGAGTTATGCTGATAATAGAAGGAGAGACTTGTCTTTTAATGTTGATGATTATGTCTATCTCAAAGTATCACCAATGAGAAGTGTAAAGAGGTTTAACATGAAAGGTAAGCTAGCACCAAGGTATGTTGGACCGTTTAAAGTTTTAGCCAGACATCGTGAAGTTGCTTATCAGTTGGAACTGCCTGAGAATTTATCTAGAGTTCATGATGTGTTTCATGTGTCACAACTTAAGAAGTGTTTGAGAAAACCAGAAGAGCAAATACCTCTGGATGATCTTAATGTTGCTGATGATTTGACTTATGAAGAGTACCCAGTTAAGATTCTGGACACAACTGAAAGGGTAACCAGGAGCAGAATCATTAAAATGTGTAAGGTACAGTGGAATCGGAACTGAGAGGCAGAAGCAACTTGGGAAAGAGAAGATGAGTTGAGAAAGTCATACCCGCAGTTGTTCGAGTAAGCCAGCTAATCTCGAGGACAAGATTCTTTAAGGGGGGTAGATTTGTAACACTCCGAAAATTGCATATTTTTGAAATAGAATAAATTGATTTAATTATGTTTTATTGCTATGCATTTAACATAGTGGGAAAATCAATGAATATTTGGAAAAATAAAAATGCCATTTAGAAACACTTTGAGCATTCATGCTGGTGCATTTGAGATTTTGTTTTGAGTGGTTTGAAAATCTACCCAAGTATACTTCAAATCTATATTTGAAAATGCTTTGAAATTTATTTGCAAATTCAAATTCTGGAAATTGGAAAATCTCTTTCCTTTCTCTCTCTCTTTTCCTCTCTTCTGGCCCACTGCTCCCTTTGCCGCGGGCCTCTTTCTTTTGTTTTCTGCGCCCGGCCCAGTGCCCTTCCCTCCTCTTGGCCCAGCCGAACAGGCCTTCTTCCCTTCCCCTCCCCTCTTGGGCCGTCGGCCAGAGGCCCATTGCGGACGAGGCCGCACTCCTTGCGTCACCGACCGTCCGGGCCCGCTAGTCAGCTCGCTCTCCTCCCCCTTTCCTTTTCCTCTCTGTCACCGACCACGCGGGTCCACTTGTCATCACCTCCACCGCCCTGTTCGTGCCGAGTTCGATCAGAACCCGAACTCCCCGTACCGAATCCAATCCCGAGTTCACGGGATTTCCCTCCTAATCCGCACGGGCTACGCCCTATAGAATCTCCCTATCCTACCGCACCCCGGGTTCTAAGTGATGTGATCCTGTGAGAATAGGAAAAACTCTATGTGCCCAACAAAGACTCAAGTTGATCTTAAGATCACTTTAGAAGCTACTTTAGAGAGCATATCATGTGAGAGCAGAGAAAGGGTACCACCTCCTAGAGACAACTAAACATGGGAAACAAGATAAGATCTATCTCAAAGCAATCTCATGTATAGCAAGTAGAACTATCCCTAGCAAAGTTCATACAACAAGCCAATGACCCAACTGAATGAATTTTTCAAATTTCAGAGTTATGCAGCCAAAATTCAGTGTTAGGCACATTTAAGTTGTATGCGAGTGGTTGTAAGCAAAGTGATGCCACTGCTTACCAACCGGGCAAAGTCAAAGGACTTGAAACACCGGTTTTGGTCAGACACGACACCGCTCAAGTATCGACCCGTATGGGAAGCAGTCTCGAACACACGGTGAAGTGCTCACAATGCAGACCCAACTCGATCTTTCCAATTCACAAAACGGAGAGCAATTTCAGTTTAGATATTAAACATGGTGCTCAAAGGTAGTGAATGAAACAATGAAGAGTCATAGTTACAAGCTATATACAAGGCAGCCAAGAAGGATCTTCAAAAGCCTACACATGCTAGTGCCATTTCAGAGGTGACATGGGGAATTTAAATTCAGTTTTAAAGCTTTTCTAACTTAGCTTTATTGCATATCATAGAGATCAAAGAGAGTCTATGTTAGGCAACACCATAGACACATAAAACATCTCAAACAGAGCATAGATTCATTATATCAGCTATAGATATGAAGCTTAAAATGAACTATGTCACAAGTGCAAATGAGATGCAAAAATGCATTGACACCAACTAAACACTAACAAGACACCAATTGAGAAGAAGGACAAAGAAAAGACAAAAAGAATCAAAAAGAACTATGATACACAAAACTTTCCTCCTCTAAAAAGGAAAGCAAACACCCAACTCACCCCGAAGGCGAGAAAACGCAGCTTGATCCAAAGGCTTAGTGAGAATATCCGCAAGCTGGTTTTGGGTCTCGACATGCCGGAGGTCAATGTCGCCCTTCTCGTAGTGATCACGCAAAAAGTGAAAGCGGACCTCAATGTGCTTGGTCTTCGAATGAAGCACTGGATTTTTAGCCACACTAATTGCACTCGTGCTATCACAAAGAAGAGGCACCTTAGTAAGCTCAAGACCGAAATCTCTCAAAGTGGCAATCATCCAAATCAACTAAGAGCAACAACTAGCCACGGCAACGTACTCAGCTTCGCACGTCAACTATGCCACGCTAGATTGCTTGCAAGAAGACCAAGAAACCAAAGAAGACCCAAGAAACTGGCAAGTTCCAGAAGTGGACTTCCGATCAAGTCGGCAACCGGCAAAGTCGGCGTCAGAATAACCGCAAAGCACAAGAGAGGAAGAGGTGGAGAACCAAAGACCAAATTCGGGAGTGAAGTGCAAATATCTCATGATGCGTTTCACCGTCTGCTTGTGCGAAGTTGTAACACTCCGAAAATTGCATATTTTTGAAATAGAATAAAATTGATTTAATTATGTGTTATTGCTATGCATTTAACATAGTGGGAAAATCAATGAATATTTGGAAAAATAAAAATGCCATTTAGAAACACTTTGAGCATTCATGCTGGTGCATTTGAGATTTTGTTTTGAGTGGTTTGAAAATCTACCCAAGTATACTTCAAATCTATATTTGAAAATGCTTTGAAATTTATTTGCAAATTCAAATTCTGGAAATTGGAAAATCTCTTTCCTTTCTCTCTCTCTCTTTTCCTCTCTTCTGGCCCACTGCTCCCTTTGCCGCGGGCCTCTTTCTTTTTTTTTCTGCGCCCGGCCCAGTGCCATTCCCTCCTCTTGGCCCAGCCGAACAGGCCTTCTTCCCTTCCCCTCCCCTCTTGGGCCGTCGGCCAGAGGCCCATTGCGGACGAGGCCGCACTCCTTGCGTCACCGACCGTCCGGGCCCGCTAGTCAGCTCGCTCTCCTCCCCCTTTCCTTTTCCTCTCTGTCACCGACCACGCGGGTCCACTTGTCATCACCTCCACCGCCCTGTTCGTGCCGAGTTCGATCAGAACCCGAACTCCCCGTACCGAATCCAATCCCGAGTTCACGGGATTTCCCTCCTAATCCGCACGGGCTACGCCCTATAGAATCTCCCTATCCTACCGCACCCCGGGTTCCCATCTAATAGCAGCAGTCGCCTCGCAGAAGAGCCCCGCAGCGCCGCCGCGAGCCAAGCTCCGGCCGCCACCGCCATTGCCACCTTACCGAGCTTCCCCGTCCACCTCTAGCTCTCGGCTTTCTCCGAATCAAGGTATACGACCCCTAGAACCTTTCTCGCCACTCCGTTGCACGGGTTGTGACTCTCAGCACCTTGCTGACATACGCAGTGGGTCGGGAGCCGCCTCGACGCGCCACCGAACCCCTCCATCACCCCTGCAGGCCGTCTTATTCCTCCAAATCAAGGTTTGGGACTCCATGATCCCCACCCCACTCTCAATTTTACCTCTGCGTGTCCTTCTTGGCTCACCGTCGTTCGCAGGGAGTTCGCAACCGCTCCGTCGCGTCGCCAGTCGCCGGCGAGCACGAAACACCCAGGTGAATTCGCCCTTCCTCCCTCTTTCTCTCGGTACCGTCGATTCTCAGTTTGGTGGCCCATAGGCTCGGAACCGCTCCGTCGCGTCGCCAGTCGCCCCTGTTCCCCGCCGGCGAGCACGAAACACCCAGGTGAATTCGCCCTTCCTCCCTCTTTCTCTCGGTACCGTCGATTCTCAGTTTGGTGGCCCATAGGCTCGGAACCGCTTGCGCCGCCGTCCTCCTCGCCAGGGTTCATGGCGAACGGCCGCGCCGCCTCCCTGTCCCTCTCTGACGCCGGCCGAGCCCCTGTCTCCTCTCCCCTCTTCTAATCTCGTTCGTCGAATCTCGATCGGACGACTCTGGTAACCCGATACCCCTTCGCTCTGGGAAACTTGCTAAAGAGCCCCTGGAAAATCTCAGGGCTCAACCCGCTGTCCTTTGGCGCAAAGCCGGAATGCGCTTTTCCTTTTGGGAAACGTATTCACCTTTCTGTTTTTGTTTTAATTAAAATAAAATGAAAAATCCTAATTACAGAATTGCCATCTGATTTCAAAACTTCATAATTTGCTCATTTTAATTCCGTTTTCGTCCATTCAAATTGCGTTAGGTTCGTAATAAAATTCTCTTTATGTTAATACCACTGTTAGTTGCTTTTGAAAAAGTTTAATTTCGTGATTAATTGTAAATCAATATCTTTCAATAGAAAACCCTGTTTAATTCGTAACTTCGTCGTTCTAGCTCCGTTTTTCGTGAACGAAACATCGATGTGATCGTAGCGATGCATAGATTAGTTTTATAAACTTTTCATCTTATTTTATTACTGTTGGTGTACTTTTCTAATCATAGCTTTGTTTGCTTCGTGTATGTTTGCCGTTGGTTGAATGGTGTTGCTTGTTGATCGGTTTAGACGTTGAGCTTCCCGTTGAAGAGCCGGAGTTCTTTCTTGATCAAGATCAGCAAGACCAGCAAGAGTTCTTCGAAGAAGGCAAGTATAACATGGGATTATCCTTGTTGTCCTATTCACAATTAATATAACCCATATGCATGAAATTCCTTGTTTACCTTAGTTTGATCCTCGTGCTTGTTATCCTGAATACCTTGACACCTATGTTTTGATCCACCACATATGATTAGTATTGCTAGCGCTCATACCGGATGTTCATGATCTTAATTTGTTAATGACTATATGCAATAATGGTAAAACTCGCTTTTTAGCAACATTGGAATATAGGAGCTTATCTGTCGGCAAAATCTGGGATATACAGTACAACCACGAGGGCTATATGGCTCTGGCTTTAGCTCAGTATGGGGACCTTTTCTAGCTTGTTCAATGGTTACCTTTATGGCGCGAAAGGGGTGTGCCGAGACGGGTATAGTGTGGTTCCTAATCTTTGGGCCAGCCACGAAGGAGTTTGACCGTGGACAGGTTGGCCCTATATCTCCTTGCCATGGAAACCTGGCGGCTCTAACTTGTTAGACGAACCCTTGAAAGGTTTCATAGTGTACCCTGCCCACTCACCTTGGTAGTGTTTTGGGAGTCATGATCCCGGGCAAATGGGCAAACACGACTCGTGGGTAAAGTTGTACACCTCTGATCAGAGTTAAAAAACTATCATGATAGCCGTGCTCACGGACACGAGCGGCTCGGAAAACTCACAGAATTATGGGTTCTTATTTCTATGTGGCTTATGCAAGTATTATTTGTTTATTGTATACCAATGTCATTTACTTTACGATCATGGATATTTGAGCTTTTGCAATTTACCTTGGTAATTGTGATGTTAATATGAATTTGATCTACTTAAAACGCTCACCGCTATGAACCATGCATACCCTTTTGAGCTTCATAAACCCCGTGTTATATTTGTTGAGTACGTATGTGCTCACCCTTGCATTCAAACAACACAGATGAAGATTGGGTTGATGACTATCACAATGAGTACTAGTCTTGGAGTCAACCAGTCAGCCAGTCCCTTTGGAGCTTCCGCGGTTATCTTCGTTTAGTTAAAGTTTATTTGTTTCAGTTTATGTAATGGATATTTATTCTCTATGTAATAAACACTGTGATGGTACTTTTATCATTTGTCAACTCATGTGTGCGACTATTCCTGGGGTGCACATGAGCCTTTTATGCACTTGTTTTTGTTCTTAAAAACGGGTGTGACAGAAGTCTGTGGGGACACCTGAAAGCGAGCACACAGGCAGACGGCGAACTGAATGTCTGGCCGGGTCGCCGTCAGGTACAGAAGCGACCCAATCATGCTTCGGTACTCGGTCTGGTCCACCGCCTCTCCTTCCTCGTCCGCATCCAAGGCAGTCGTAGTTGACATGGGCATCGAAAGAGGCTTTGCCTCACCCATGTCAAACTTCTTCCAGATATCCTTCGTGTACTTGCCTTGGTGCACGAACGTCCCTTCCCTGGTTTGCTTGATTTGCAACCCGAGAAAGAAAGTCAACTCTCCCATCATGCTCATCTCAAATTCCGTGCTCATAAGATCTGCAAACTTGGCAACAAGAGCATGAGAAGAACCACCAAAGATGATATCATCCATGTATATTTGGACAAGGAGAGTGTCTTTGCCTTGGTTGAGGAGAAACAACGTCTTATCTACCGATCCCATTTTAAAGCCCTTAGCAAGCAAAAAGGTTTTTAGCCTATCATACCATGCTCTAGGTGCTTGTTTCAAACCATACAAAGCTTTGTGAAGTTTAAAAACATGGTTTGGAAACATGGGATTTTCGAAACCGGGAGGTTGTTTAACATAAACTTCCTCCTCTATGTAGCCATTTAAGAAAGCACTTTTAACGTCCTTTTGAAAAAGTTTAAAACCCTTAGAAGCCGCAAAAGCTAGAAGGATTCTAATGGCTTCTAAACGAGCTATGGGAGCAAAGGTTTCCTCATAGTCCATTCCCTCCTTTTGACAAAAGCCTTGAGCTACCAACCTAGCCTTGTTGCGCACTACCACCCCATCCTCACTTTGTTTGTTTTTGAAAACCCATTTGGTACCTATAGGGTGGCAACTACGTGGTGGAGGAACTAAGACCAAAACACGGCTTCGCTCAAAGTTTTCTAACTCCTCATGCATGGCACTAACCCAATCCGGATCCATCAAAGCGTGTCCAACATCTCGGGGCTCAAAAGAAGCGACAAAGGCCGAATGAGCAAAGTGAGAGATATAGGACCTGGACCGCGTGACTCGTCGATCGATATCGCCAATGATGTTCTCCGGCGGGTGCTACCGCTGGATGTGGCAGGGAGCCTGCCTAGACGAACTGGCCTCCCCCTCAATAGCAGCTGGAGCTCCCTCATGTGCAATGGGCACCGACTGAGGAAGCTGCTCGAATGGCCCCCCATGTAGAGGAAGTAGTCGGATCTGGACCGTGAGCCGATGTGGACATCGCAGGGTCGACGGGGGCAGCCAGTGGAGTTGGCTCGGGATCACCCCAATCAGCATCATCCTGCTCCTCCTTCACAAAGATGCTAGTCTTCAGCTCATCATCACCTGCAAACTCAAAAGCAGTGGAAACACAGGGCATAATTTCATCAAAAGTAATATCACAAGTCTCCATCACTCGGTTAGTCTCAAGGTTAAGTGCACGATAAGCACGAGATTGAGTCGAATAACCAAGAAAGATACCGTCAGAAGACCGTGATTCAAATTTATCCAACTTACCGCCCTTTTTGAGGATGAAGCACCTGCACCCAAACACCCGTAGGTGACTTACCTTGGGTGGTCTCCCAAATCGCAACTCATAAGAAGTCTTCTTCTTGAAAGCTCGGAGGAAAATGCGATTGGAAACATAGCAAGTAGAACTGAGTGCCTCGGCCCAATACCGTCTAGGAGTCCTATGCTCATCGAGCATCGTCCTGGCCATCTCAACAAGGGTCCGATTCTTGCGCTCAACAACACTGTTCTGCTGGGGAGTGTGAGGTGAGGAAAACTGGTGATCGAGACCCAAAGAAGAGCAAAGAGTTGCAAAGTGAGCATTCTTGAATTATGTGCCATTGTCACTGCGGGTAGCTCTCATGTCATTCTTAGGTATCTCATTTTGCAATCTCAAAATCAGATCTCAAACAAGTGGAAAAGCCTCATCCTTACTCTCCAAAAAGAACACCCAAGAATATCTCGAGTAGTCATCAACGACTACAACCACATAGCACTTCCCTCCTTCTGACCTGACCCGAGCTGGACCAACTGTGTCCATGTGTAAGAGCTCGTCGGGTCAAGTGGTCATGATCTCAGTCACAGGAGGATGGGAAGCAGCAACCATCTTGCCATGCCTGCAAGGATGGCAAACCAAATCCTTTTCGAACTTTAGCTTTGGAAATCCTTGGATAAGGTCCATTGAGCTAAGCCTTGCAAGCAAGTCAAAACTCAAATGTCCCAATCTCCTATGCCACTTCCAAAGCTCGGAAGAAGAACCGGCAAGAAGACAACGAGAAGGTCCGGAAGAGATAGAAAAATCTGCACGAAAAACCTTCCCGAAAGGCAAAATTCGGCAAACAAGCTCACCATGAGAGTCCAAAATCCGAGACAGGTTTGGCTTAAAACTCACTTCAAAACCTTCTTCAAAGAGTTGCGAAACCGAGAGAAGGTTAAAATGCAAATTCGCAACCAAAGCAACATCCTTGAGGACAAAAGACGAATTGACTCGGATGGACCCCCGGGAGACAACCTTACCTTTACTCTTGTCCCCGAATGTAATGTACTCGGTGTGGCGCACGGGGTCGAGGCTGGAGAACCACTTGGCACTTCCGGTCATATGGTGTGAGCATCCGGAATCCACAAGCCAAGTCTCCTCCAGTCCTCCTTCCTACATCAATAAAAATACATAGGGTGAGCAAACGGACCAACACTTGGGTTAGTAAACTGTGAAGGATACCAGTGTTGTCCCACTTTCCCAAAGAATGGGTTAGGAGAAAAACCAAACATCTCCTGCCCCATGGGAGGATAGTGATCAATAAGATGGGGAAAACGTGGTCCACTAAAGAAGGGCGGAGTAAAGCCACCGCCATGAGGCCCGTAGTCATATGGGTCACGACCGGTACCCCGCCGGGCACGACCACCACGTGGTCTCGTCTCCCGAGGCCTAGCACCTTGAGGCATTGTTCCTCTAGGCCTAGTAGTGCGCCTCCGAACTTCCGGTTCACGCACCCCAACTCGTGGGTGGTACATGTCCCGGTTGTTCAACTTAACCTGCCTCTGATCATCTCTCTTCCTCCTAAAGCAAAACGTAGCCAAGTGCTCATCCCGCTCACAATACTCACAATGGTACCTCACCACACTCTTGGTAGGCACTCTCTTGTTGGGTTGGGTGGCTCTAGCTTTCTTAGGAAGGGGATCACTAGAGATGTCTGGCAGAGTGTCAAGTGTGTTGCGAAGATGGTTCGGTTTTGCAATCCACACTTGCTTCTGTGGAGTGGTTTTGGGTGGCTCTTCAAACACACCATCTCTCACAGGAAACTCAGAGGGGTTGGTAGACTTAGGTGGAGTGATCTTGGTAAGCTTGGGAGTTGTGGTGGGTTTCTCATTCTCGCTCAAACCACTGCACTCACCTATCTTACCGAACATGCTATCGTCCTTCGCACCTATAGCAAAGCCTACTCCCGTGCTGCTAGCACTTTTGCATTGGCTAAGCATCATCCCCAATTGCGGCTCTCGGCAAGACACCCAGCTCAAGATGGACTGAAGGTATGTGTTTTCTTCCTCGGTATGCATCTTGTCGTGCCTGCACGATGCGATCTCAAGCTCCAAAGCCTCAAAGCGATCCGACTCTCTAGTGCTATCTGAGCTGACCTTCTCTAACACAGCGATCTTAGCATCCTTCTGTGCCAGCTCAGAACGCAAGCCTAAGCAAGACTTGCACGCACCAAGTAAGCTAGGCCTAACCTTTAGCTCACTGACCTCCTCAAGTAGAGTGTCATACTTGTCCTGGAGAGTGACAAGAATAGACATGTGGATGGCACAAGCATCACGCTCTACCTCCTTGGTAACCACCACTGACGCCTTAGCAAACTCTAGCTCATGTAGCGTGCTAAGATACTTAGCCTTGAGCAAAGCATCCTGACTCATCAAGGTGTCGTTCAAAGACTCAATCTCGAGAGAGAGGGATACGATGGTGGGTGGTACCTCGGGTGTGTCGGAGTCATAGTCGTAGTCGGGGCCATCCTTGCGCTTCCCGACCTTGCCTTCTTCAATCGCCATGGTGCAAAAGCCATCGTACTTGGCGTCGGCGTAGAAGCATAGGCCATTGAGCTTGTCCTCAACCTTTCCCTTGGACTCATCATCGCTCGAAGAAGCACCTCCATCGGAGGAGGCATCGATATCGCTGAGGGAGGCGAGGAAGGCTCGGTGCTTGGCCTTCACCTTGTCGATCACCTTCTTGGAGGACCTTCGGTGGTAGCCACCCTTGGGCTTGTGCTTGTCCTCGAAGTGGTTCTCGCGCTTGTCCTTGCGCTTGGTGAAGTCACCCGCAGCTTTCTTGGGGTAGTTTGTGATGAAGTGATCCTCATTACCACAATGGTAGCACCCCTTGGCTGAGCCACCACGCTGACGGTTCAAACGGTTGTTGTGAAACCATGAGAACTTGGTGATGACCAAAGCCAGGTCATCATCTCCAAGAGCCTCCACTTGATCCTCTGTCACAAAAATCAAAGACAAAGCGAACAAAGAGTGTGAAGGGTCAGAGGAGGAAGAAGACGTATCGCAGGGGCCAGAAACCCAACGCCATAGATGGTTTCAACGAGTTTTCAAGCTTGGCCCGGGTCTGGTAGTCAATCTCCGAGGACTTGAGCTTGCTGAACAGCTCGTCCACGGTCAGGGCATCATAGCCCGGTGACTCCTGAATGGCAGCCACCTTCATCTCCCATACCTTCCGATCAAGAGCATGCAAAAGCTTGATATCCATCCCATGATCATCATAAGGCAAGTTGGCTCGATTAGCACGCATCTTGTTGACGATAGATTGGAAGCGAGTGAACATCCTGTCAATAGATTCACCGGCCAACTAAGAAAAGTTATCGTACTCTCTACGGTACGTGTCGAAGAGTCTGGACCTGATCTGAGTGTTACCCTCATGATATCGCACAAGTGTTTGCCAGATCTCCCATGCCGTAGTGAGACTCGAAACTCTCTCAAACTCAGGAAGAGATAGACAAGAGAAGAGACTGCTACGGGCTCTTGCATTAGATGCATGCTACGTAACCTGGGCATCGGTGACCCGAGCCTCAAGAACCATGTAGTTCTCATTCTCACAAATCTCCCAAAACTTTGTGTCAAGCCCTTGGAGGTAAGCGGACATGCGCACCTTCCAATAGGCAAAGTTGGTTCCATCGAAGTAAGGAGGTTTACCAGCACCTCGCTCCATGTCGCCTTCGCGGATCAAGAACCGTGTAAGGTGGAATGATCCTTAACTGGCTCTGATACCAATTGAAGGACCGAGAACGGCGACCAGAGGGGGGTGAATGGGAGCCTCAAACTTCTCTCGAAATGTTCAGACGAAAACAGAGAAAAGAGAGCTCACCCGCAGTGGAGGAAAAACACCAGAAACCCCAAAACACAGGTTCTCAACCCCTAGGGAAAAGAGGCAAGAACCTAGGCAAAACGGGAGAAAACAGCAGTGCATAGGAGGCTCCGGACAACTACCGGTAGCTTTGGGCTCAACTACCGAACCTCGAGTTTTGCGGCCCAAACTCGGAAACCGACCCAGATGGTTTTGAGGCCCAAACCACCAAACCACTCGACGCGAGCCACCTTGTCTTCGCCCGGTCGGACTCCGAGTCCCATGAGCCTCCACTTGACTCGCGCGTCCACCGTCTTGACTTGGTCAACTCGGTCTACCTCCACGTCTTCTCGCACTCGCCGGTGCCAAGTACTAGCCACCACAGCTAGTCCGCCGGCGCCCATGGTACCTCAGTCCGAGCCCCGCTTCCGCCCTTCACCGCTCTCAGTCCATCGGCACGGCAAGCCTCTCCTTGACCTTCTCCACGCCATTGACCACTGTCACTAGGCATAGCACCTGCACACCACAAGCCGATAGCCAAGCACTTATTTCTGCTTTCGCAGAGGTTAGGTTAAGCCACTCAAACTGAAACACTCACGTGTTGGTCAATCACTCATCATCAAAGCTGAACATCCATGGGTACTTATCCACCATGTGTTCGCACCACTGGTCAGCTTCTTCCCCACAGAACCGACTGCACTGTAGGTGCTCGACCCTCGGTCCTTCGCCAGCGGTGAGGTTTCCGGCCAAACTAACCTCATGGTTGTCTTCCCCTACGCAACCGGCATTGAACCATGTAACTGGTTGTACCCCATTCGCACCGGAGGATGCTCGACGGCGTTCATGGCGGCACGGCGGCGCTGCTGCTCTTGTGCTGGCGGGCGCAAGCTTTCTCTGGCCCAACTGGCGACGGCTACACCTACACGGAACCCTAGTGGTCCGATTTAGCCCGGATCTGGGCGGTGCGAACCCTCCGATGAGCTCGGCCACATGCACAGCGGCACGGTGGCGAGTTCACGGCGGTGCGGTGCTTCTGTTCCGGCGGTGGCGAGGCGTGGATGCTTCAACCAACTCCGGCTAACTACTCACTGGCTAACCAGCTACCCCTAACTCTACTTAGACTAACGTGAGCGACGCTGAGAAGCCCAGCGTAACCCTTGCCAGCGTTGCGGGTGCCATGCGCTCGCACGCGGCGGAGTTCCCGTTCCGGCGAACCCTAACCCTAATCGTTTGAACCGACTCCTCGGTGAGCATCTACAACCTCTAGAACACCACGTACAAGAGCTAGAAGGAAGGGAGAGGCGCTGGATTGGGCTGGCCACGGCGGCGCAAAGCTCAACGGAGCTTCGGTCGTCAATGGCGCTTGCGGTGCGGCGCGGTTTGGCTTACCCGTGCGGTTAGCGCTGATGCTGAGCAGTGTAGAAGGTGGAGCGGAGCAAGGCGAAGCTGTGGCTGGGTTTTGGAGGCCAATGCGGTGGTGTGCAGCGCAGGCGAGCTCGGCAACGGTGCTGTGGCGGCAATGGCGCGTGCTCCGCTTTCTTGCGCGAGGCAGAGAGGAGAGGGAGAGAGTGAGGGCAAGTGAGCGTTCGGTCACGAGGTGGAGTGTGCGAGCGTCCAAGGCGCGGCCGGCGCAGGCGTCCCGCCGGTGTACGGTCGCCACGCGTCGCAAGATACCCGACACGGTCGGCCACCGACCGAGCGGCGCGCTCTGCATCCCGTTCAAACGCCCGATCAGGCTGACTGACGGAGCTATTTGCAACACGATTAACTCCCTAACCTCTGCGTCTTAGCTTCAACCAAATGTACACTTTTGTAGAGCTATAGCTGAACTACAACTTTGGTGTCATTTGTTTGAGCTTAAACGGTTTATATTTCAAACTACAAGCATTCAAACATGGTAACATTGAGACTAAAACGCATTTAGGACTTAGGCAAATTTCAGAAAGCTAAAACAACCCCCAAATCAGCCTTAAGTGACCAATTAGGATATTTTAGGATCTGAATCACCTCAAGGTATTTAGGACTTAGGATATTTAAACAAAGTTTGTTCAGAATTAAAAACTCTGTAACTTTGATTCAACCAACTTTTTCATACAAGGTCATTAACAAAGTCATTTTGTTAAATCAAGCAAAAGGGTTCCTAGGGTCAATCATTAAGCTTAAACCCTAGAAGCTCTTTTGGACTTAATCATGAACATAAACATGGTTCAATTAACATCCCTAAATATATCTAGGTGGTTATTAGTGATCAAAACATCAAGCACTTGGTTAAACATGTATAACTTAAGTAAAGCTAGTTGTAGATTAGCACATACAACATGTAAACAAGGTGATCACTTATGGTTATCATTTCATATGATCATGGAAATGCATGAATGCATAATGCTTGTGCTCATGCTCATGAAATGATATGCAAATGCAAGCTTAACACCTAGGGTGTTATAGCCTTGGTAGCCTCTAATTCATCCATTAGATTAGCAATGAAGAGTTTGGTCTTTTTATCCATGTTTTTAGTTATTTCATTAATTTCTTCATCACTAGAGCAATCATCACTAGAGTCACTACTAGAGATGTCATTTGGGAAGGAGTTATGGGTTTCGGTTTTGGTTGTACCTTCTCACCCTTTACCATGACACAAATGTGAGGGGAGCATTCATCATCATCGGACATGTTGTTGGAAAGCTAGGGTGAAGTGGATGGCTTGTGAATAGCAATGGTTGTCATCTCTTCATCTTCACCTGAGCTCTCTACCGTTGAATCCCATTCATGCCTAATTTGTTCTTCACCCACATATCTCTTGCCTTTCTCATAGTCACCCTTGCCTTCTCTCTTGCCTTTGCCAAACTTGTTATCTTTCTTTTCATCTGAGCAATCGGCGATGAAGTGCTTGGTGCTACCACAATTGAAGCAAGTTCTTGATTTCTTGTTTGGGAACTTTCTTCTCATGAGCTTCTACCCATTTCTCTTTATGCCCTTGTTGAATCTCTTCATGAATAGGGCCATGTCATCTGTGTCCTCAGCTTGCCCATCTTCACTTTCACCATCACTTGAAGTTGAAGCTTCGGGTTCATGCTTGATGACTTTGATTGATTGAGTTTTGCTTGATGATGCTTGCTTGCTGTTTTTAGGACAGCTAGGGGCTGTTTTTCTTGTTCTCTTGTTGGCTTTGAGAGCTACATCTTTGATCTTCATCCCCTCCATCCTTGCTTGCATCTCACCAAGCTTCTTCCTTTCAAGAGCTTCTTCTCTTTGTAGATCAAAGGTCATTATTCTAACCAAGCACATCACTTAGTGTGAAGTACTCAAACTTCTTGTCTCTTATCAATGTCATCACGGTCTCATTTCTTGGAGAATAGGCTTCAAGCAAAATCTTGACGACCTTGTGGTCATTGACTTCTTCACCAGCAAGTCCTCTTATCTTGCCAACTATAACCATCAATCTATCAAACATCTCTTGTGGCCCTTCACCTTCATTGATCACAAACCAGTTGAGCTTGGCCATGAATAGATCAATTTTGGATTGCCTTACTTTGCTTACACCCTCATGTGCAAGGTGCAAGGTGTCCCATATTTCCTTGGCAACCTCCAATCACATCACCTTGTTGTACTCATCACCATCAATGCACTTAGCAACACACTAGTTGCTTGTGCATTGAGTTGTATGCAGTGAAGCTCGGTGGTGGTGGGGCTTGTAGGATCCACCAGAGGCTCACATCCTCTATGGAGAATCTCCCAAGCACCGGGGTGAAGACCTACAAGATAAGCTTTCATCAAGTGTTTTCACTTGGCAAAGTTAGTCCTATCAAAATGAGGCAACTTGCCCGCAGGAACATGGAAAAGAGGCTTATGCTCATGGTTAGAGATGGATGAATAGTTAAAGGATATGGCGGAGTATTTCTTGCTGCCATCATCCTTCTTTTTCTTCTCATCCTTCTTCTCAATCTTGGAGGATCGGTATGATACATCATCATCACCGTTAGAGCTGCTAGATTCAACCTCCACTTGAGAGGCTTGCTCTTTGCTCTTCTTTAGCTCCTCCTCCTTGGCCTTGAGCTCCTTCAATCTTCTTACTTCTTGTACATGGAGCTTCTCAGCAAGCTTTATTCTCTTAGCTTCATTGATTGATTTTTCTTCTTTTTGCAATCTTTTTCCTTCTCTTCTTAATCTTCTTTCTTCTTTTCTTCTTGCTTTCTCTCCTTCGGACATGCCAGCGGTGGTCAAGTATTTGTCTGTGGCCACACTTTCACCGCCGCTGTCCGTGGAGTGCAAATCCACATTCTTGGGGTCAACATGCTTGACACTTCCCTCTTCGGCCATTACTTCACACGGTTAAGTGCTTAATGAGGTAACCTTGCTCTGATACCACTTGTAAGGACCTGATTAGCCTAGAGGGGGTGAATAGGCATGTTTGAAATCAAACTCAAAGTTTTTGTTAGCACAGGAGCGGCACTGCCGCCCTTTGGCCCAACACTGCCGCGGCTGCCCGGCACTGCTGCTCTCTAGAGCGGCAGTGCTGGTCACCTGGATAGAGATGTGCACAATTCAAAAACTATGAAGAATATGGAAATTGTGCTTGAGTCAAAACCTTCCTAGAAGTATGGTGAACCTCCAACACCACTTGAAAGTGGGACAAACACACCCACGACGTAGATCGGGACCAAACCCTAGAAATCAACTTGAGAGCAATATATATCAAAGTATAGAGACAGTCACAAGTTGACACAAGATTTTACCCGTGGTTCAGCTTGCCACCAAGGCTTGCCTACGTCCACGTTGTTGAGGTGCGCCACACAAGGCTCAAGCTCACCACAAAGTCTAGCTCTTTCCTCGGTCTCAAGTCAAGAGAGTGAACTCTTGAGATGAGGGGAAATGTATTAGCAATATGGAGCGTGATACAAACTTCCCTAGGCTGCCACACGAAGGAGGCAAGCTCAAGGGCAACCTCTAGCTGGCTAGGAGCAAAGCTCCAAGACTAAAGAACTCAAACCGCCGGCCACCACGCAAACCAAATGCTTGTAGGAGTTGAAGATCCGAGGGAGAAGCTTCTTCTCAAGCTTGGAGGCTCAATCTCTCAAAGATTTGAGTGGAAATCAATGGAGAAGAGAGTTGGAGCACCAAGGGAGAAAAGGGGAGCAAGAAGAGAGCTTCTCAAACTGTTTCACGAAATGATTCTAAGTGAATGAGCAAAAATTACCGTTGGGTGGGTGAGGAGGTAAGGAAATACCCCCTCACTGCCAATGGTCAGAATTCAAGTCGCGACAGTGCTGGCCTAGAGGCGCGGTAGTGCCGGACTGCGCGGCACTGTCGGCCTGAAGCCCGGCACTGCTGGCCTGGCACAAACAACAAAGGTAGCAGAATGGAATAGCTAGTTGTTTTGCCTACTATGTATGTGGAGGTGTATGATGAGTGTATAGATATAGCATTTGGTTCACTTGTTGGCATGCGTGTTGAATCCCTCTTAATAGTACGGCATACCTAACTCAATTTCGAAATATAAAATGAATTAAAGTCCTTTGAGCTTGTTGCCATACACTTTTGTAATTGGAGGGGTTCGCCAACCTGTTCATCAACCTCCTTATGTATAACCTGTTTGTCACACTTGAAGAGTCTCATTAGTTCTCTAAATATGTTGTCATGTCACCAAAACCCACTTAGGGCTTGATTGCACTTTCACATATGCTTAGCCTTGTTTAGACCGGTAGAGTGGGTGGTCTGCTATCACCCACAATGATAGGTTGATACAGGTCACGGTTGGCTATATTTTCTATCGTGGAAAATAACCATGTGGAAGTAATAAATCGAGACTGGGCGGACAAGGTGTGTGTGAACCACTTGACTTGGAGGTCTTGTGAGCGGGTTCTCTCCGCTTGTGTCGTTAGGCACTGGATCGTGGTTGGACATCTGCCGAGATTGAATGCATGCCTCCTTCATAGTTGGCCGAATAACTCGTTTCAACCGTGAAGCCTAACTTTGTAATTTGGGCCGAAATCCCCCTACTTGGGTCATGAAGACCACG
>CM039138.1:14700670-14926153 GCA_022036555.1 Microstegium vimineum | reverse complement strand
AGCGTGTGGTTACTGAATCATGTACGATCTGGGTTGGAACGAATTGTGGTTTGAAATCCTTCGAGGTTTCAAGGACTATCGGGCTTATATGGGCTCTTGTGTGACAGTGTGACCATGAAAATGGTAACCATTATACTAGTGCTCTTATAGGTTGGGCGGTTCCGTGACAACTGGCATCAGAGCAAGATCAATATACTACTATTCATTAGTGTATTTCAAAACAAAAGATTTTGTTTACAAAACTATTTGTACTACAAACTTTGGTGTGTGTACTAAAAATATTAATTACAAAAATATAACTGTGCCATTGGTTATGTCCCTTACTGCCCAAAATTAGGATCTCTTGTGGCTTATAAGTACTGACTTGAGGGGGATTGCATCATATTTCTATTTCACTTGTCCATACAAGTTGGAATTGTATGGGTGCCATTCACTTGAATGGTTATGTATGGATCAATACCTCTACATCTAGGCCAAGGTACATATATAAGACCGCACTATGCTACCCTGTGGTCAAATTGTTGAGGTAGCCTTCATATATGAATTAGCCATATATGTCGATAGAATTATTTTCTGCAACGTCGCACCTACGCTAAGGTAAGGTAAGTTGAGTTGTGAGAGCATAACTGGGTAACCGTCGGTCTAGGAAGTGAATACGTAATGTGTCGAACTGTTGCATACACACATGTATGTGGACAGGAAGATACCCATGTGTGGGAGTAATACTTTTGAGAAGGGTGCATATACTGCTTACGTGTATACAAGGTGTACACCTAAGTGAGTATTAGATTTACATTTAAACAATGATATTCATACTGTTGGGGTTTGGGCCGAAATGAATCTTCTGCAGGTACAGTAATAGGAAATCGTATAGAACGTCTAGTTTCGTACGTATGTATGCCACCGTCTAGCACATTTAATAAAGGTTTTCTTTCGTAGGAATGTGAGGATGTAAGATATGTGCATGTATCATGTGTCATCATACAGTGCATTGTTCCCTCCTTTACCAAATCTGTACCTCTTATGTTGATAAAAATGCACAATCTGTAAAATACATCTACTTACAAAAGGTTAAAAACTTGTTACAGATGGCAGCACCGGGAGTTCCCCGGTGTAGTGACTTGTTCCTGACCTTGTTTGGCACACCTACTCTGCTTTGGAGGGTGCTGAACCAGGTGTGATATACCGAGCCACCTCGGTATTTCTGGACTCAAGAGTCGCTTAGACAGTCACCTTGGTACATGGTTATAGTGATTATTATACCAGCGCGTACTGAGGCTCCTCTTTGGTAGGAGTGGACAGCTGAGGCTGAGGGTCACAACCCTTGGGAAGGGGCCCAGGCAGTAGCTTTGTCGGTACTAGTCTGATCCATCATAGGCACAATGGATACCTTGACCGTAGAGCGAGCAAAGCTATGTGGCTAGGAGATATGCCACAAGATCAATATGGAGCTTAAACTTGGACAAAAGATGAAAGGTGGAACCCCATGTAGAACAAGGCAAAGGTATACTTGGTAGGGTCTTTTATTTTGGTGATCGAGACACTTAGTGAGTGTGATCACATTTAGGATAAGCAACCGTAGTATAAAGAGGGGAAATGGTATGTGCTTGCAATTGCCAAGTGCCATTAGATGGATCAAATCGTCCATGTGCATATAACCTAATGAGCAACCATTGAAAAATATGCTAACATATGCTAACACACGTGCACAAGTAGTGAGATGCCTTGGTGTTAGCACATGAGAACAAGAGGTGAAGTTGGAGATGTATTCTCACTAAGTTTGGTGCTCCAGACCAGTTATTTGAGGGAGCTCCGGACCAATGGTGGTGGTCTGGAGGCTAACCCTAGCCCTGGCTGCTTCACTGGAAGCTCCAGACCAGGCTGGTGCTCAGGCCCCGAACCAATCTTTATTGGTCCAGTTGGTTGATCTGCACAGTCAACAACAAAACAGGAAGCTCCGGACGCTACAGTTTGGTCTAGAGATGAGCTCCAGACGAGTGTCCGGTGAGTTGGAGCATTCTGGATGCTCTCTAGACTACGTCAGACTTGAGGGTTTGGCGTTGGACCAGTAGGCTCCGAACCAATGTGTCTGGTCTGGAGGTCTTTAGCCTTTGTGCGGCAACGATCGAATTCAAACGATAAGCACACATGGCACGTTGTGGAGCGTCGGACCAGGAGCTCCGGACCATGTGCATTAGTCCGGAGGTCTCGTAACTGGTCTGGAGGTCGCACAGACAACCCAGTGAAGGGGCATAATGGCTAGTTCCTTGTGAAGGGCTATATAAGGTTTTTGGTCGGCTCTAGCTCACTCTCTTGCACACTTTGACATTGCATACACATTGTGAGCTATTGCTATACACTCCCACTCATCTCATACTTGATTGTTCATCCAAAAGTGAGATTTGATTATATCAAGGCATTGCATGAAGTGAGTTCATCTACTGGCACTTGGGAGTTGTTTCTCACTGCGGTATTCTTGTTACTCTTGGTGATTGTCATCACCTAGACAGTTCGGAGAAGCGAAGGTGGTTCGGGAAGATTGGTGATTGTTCTTCGCCGCCACTAAGTGATTGTGAGGGGTTCTTGTGCCTTCCCCGTGGGAGATTGCAAAGGCAACTCTAGTGGATTGCACGTGGCTTGTGTGAGCCTCGTCTTGTGTTGGTTGTGCGGCACCCGGTGACGGGTTTGGCATGTAACACCCTAGGTGTTAAGCTTGCATTGCATATCATTTCATGAGCATGAGCATAAGAATCCATTCACATATGCATTCAACCATATCATGAAATGATAACCCAAATGAATACCCTTTATCTTTTCATGTGTATGTGATAATCTATACATGTATGTGTGTGTGCCCTATGCTTGTTTAAACAAGTCCCTGGTGTTTTGATCACTAACAATCACCTATACATGCTTAAGGATCCAAATGGAATCATGTTTATATAGATGGTCAAGTAAAATTAAGCTAACTAGGGTTTAAGCTTATATGTTGACCCTAGAAAACTTTCTCTTTGACTAATCAAATCTACCTTGCTAATGACCTTGCATGATAGTGAGTGCTTAAGCAAAGTTGTATAGAACTTAATAAGCAACAAACTTTGTTCAAACACCCAAGTGTTATTTGGACCCTAACATGCTCTAAATGACCATTTAAGGCAGGATTAGGGGTTGTTTTTGTTTTCACAATTTTCCTAAGTCATAACTTTCCTGCAGTTTCAATGTAACTATGTTTGAATGCTTGTATTTTGAAAACAAAATTGATTCAGTTGGAGCTTAGTGTAACAAAATGAAAGATTTCATGTAGCTCTACACAAATATGCATTTGGTTGATCTTGTCGTGGCTTGGTTTGGGAGTAATTAACGCGCTAAGTAGCTATGTCAGTCGGGTGAACAAGCTCAGAGTTCAGAGAGGGCATTGACAGTGGCCGACCGCCGCAGGCAATTCACGCCACGTGGCCGCCGTACGCCGGGTTAATCACCGGCTAAGTCACGCTGTCAGGCTAAGTGATCAAGGGTTCAGGGTGCGCCGATAGGGGCCAACTGCCGCAGGGAATGAGCACCATGTGGTAGCCGTACACCGGTGTTGGCCCCGCGCGGCCGCTGGTTTGGCAATCCAAACACTCCACTGGTACCCGCACGTGTGTTCACTCTCTCCCTCCCTCTCCGGCTCACATGCACCCGCACCGCACGACATTGGCGAGCTCCAAGCTCTGCCGCTGTCGCCGAGCTCGCCTGCGCAAACCACCATCGCATTGCTTACGAAAACACGCCCACAACACCGCCTTGCTCCGCCGCACATCTTGCACCGCTTGGTTGAAACTATTCTGAGCTAGGTAAGCGGGAACAAGCTCCGTCGCGGACGCCATGGTCGCGGTACCTCCGTCGTGGACTGTGTCGTCGTGGCTAGCTCATTTAGTGCCCCTCCCTCTCTTCTAGCTTGTGTACGCTGTATAGACCTTGTAGAAGCTCACCGTGGAGTTAGTTGAAGCACCTAGGGTTTCGGCTCACCGGAACGGGAACTCCGTCGTGCGCGTGCACTCGGCACCCGCAACTCCGGCGAGGGTCACGCTGAGTTCCTCGGCGTCCTTCGTGCTTGTCTGAATAGCATTAGGGTTAGTGTAGTAGCTTGTGCTGATGTTGCTGGAGTCGGTTGAAGCATTCGAGGCTCACCGTCGCCGGAACAGCCCTGTCGCGTCGCTGTGATCTCGCCACCGTGTCGCGGTGCATGTGGTCAAG
Organism: Microstegium vimineum; assembly: GCA_022036555.1. Lineage (NCBI taxonomy): Eukaryota > Viridiplantae > Streptophyta > Magnoliopsida > Poales > Poaceae > Microstegium > Microstegium vimineum. The sequence continues at coordinate 14,921,917 of CM039138.1, read as the reverse complement.
CTCACCGGAGACGTTTCATGGCTCCGATCCGATCTCAATCGCTCAGTGGTAGTTCAGTGAAGGTCTAGCACTCGCAAGCTTGGTCGGAGAAGGCCTGAAACAGCCGGCGTAGGAAGCACCGCGCTGCTCTGCCGCCATTACCGTCGTCTAGTATGCTCTAGTGGGAATGGGGTACAACCAAGTACATGGATGGATGCGGGTTGAGTAGGAGATCATGTCTGTGGGGTTGGTTGGGCCGGAGACCTCGCCGCCGGCGAGATACCAACGGTCGAGCACCTCCCAGGCGTACTGCCTTTGGGGAAGAACCCTGACGTGTGGGTCCCGCATGTCAATGACTGTGCAATGTTGGTTATTTGAATTGTTTTGCAGTTCTATGTGCTAACTTTGGAAATTCATATCTAAATATAGAAAAATGCAAATAATGTGAGATAAATTTTGTTAGCTCTGTTATGAAATCCTTTTATCCATGAAAAATATAAAATGACATGTTTTAACTGTTCTTGTATGTTAATAAATTCAAAGTGTACATCATGCTTTATATGTCTAGTTTATCTTGTTTAATTCATATCTAAAGTTGGGGGTGTGCTAAAAATGTAATCCCTTTTGCGGTAGACTTTTTTTAGCTTGTACTTGCTATGAAAAATGTTGGAGCACCAGTAAAGTGAGTCTGAGTGACTTGGTGTATTTAATTTTTTTAAAATGCATGTTTTATCAAAGGCATATAATATCTTTTATCATTTGAAATATCTGCATGTGCTGTGCCTGATAATTTTTGTACAATAAATACTTGCTTAATGTGAGCTAAGAAAAATATAAAATCTGTTGTTTCACGCTTTTCAAATTGTATTAAGGCTTTATGTATAAAACATGTTTGTTTTCTCATCACCAACAAAGTGGTAGTCTTAACCACTTTATAAATAATGTTTTATGGTGATGAGTTGAATACCAAAGTGGTAGATAATTATGTAAAATTGTTTGTCTAATTTTATCATGATTTTTGGAGCTATGGTTGAAGCTATGCAACTATTCTAAGTGTCTGCTTGAATCTGTTAAACAGCAGAAACATGTTTAATTGTTGGCTTAGTTTCACTTACTTTTAAATGGTTTCAACGGTAGCTATGAATAGCCATATTGTAGATAACTTGTTGATCTAACTTGTGTTAAATTTGTACAGCCATAACCTGTTTAGTTTGAGTTGTATGCATTTTACAAGTTGGGTGTTGAATATGCGTTTTCCCTGTTTTCACCAAACAACTTTGCTTAAAGTGCTTGTTAGACTAATTTAAGTTTTGATTGAGCTCGAGAGTGTATTGAATGTTTTGTAGATAATTTCTTAATCTTTCCAAAAAGTCCAGATTTTGCAAATTTTAGTCTTGTGTAGCTCCTGCTGTGATGTTTTCTTTCAACTGTTGTTTGGGGTGTTATATTGAAATGTTCTGCATAAGTTTAGTAATAAAAACTTAATTGTTTGCTTAAGCAAATAACCTGATGATAAATATGGTAGTTATAGGTGTTAGAAAGATAACCGAGGATGAAAAGCTTTATCTAAGGTTGTTGAAAAAGGGTAAGTGTTAGTTTCTCTACAGGAGAAGAAATATACACCTACTCGTTGAACGAAATAAAATATTGCATAATACATTCATCTTGAACATCCATACTTGTGCATGGAGCATGTCTTATTCTCATGTATGACCTATCATATACCTTGAATCATCATACATGTATACATGCATATAGGATCGCCGGAGGGAGTGACTCTGTTGGAGTTCGGAGAGATAGAAGGAGGAGTCCCACAAGAGATTCAGGCTCCCGAGGTTCCCGAAGGAGGAGAACAGGTCCCTAAACTTCCTGAGTGCCCTAACCACCAGCCCTCCACCTTCGTGAAAGGCAAGCCCCGGAACATTAAACACCCATCTTACTCTATTTCAATGTACTTTACTTACAATACTATCACTTGTATGTGCATTAAGTAGTAGGAGTTGAATGGAACCCTTGCTGCATAATATCTTCCTTGTCCAACTAAGGAACCCTGTAGGCCCATGATCTAAACATATGCTTAACCATGCTTAGACCGGTAGAGTGGGTGGTCTGCCATCACCCACGATGATAGGTTGATACTGGTCACGGTTGGCTACATTTGCTATCATGGAAAATAACCATGTGGAAGTAATAAATCGAGACCGGGCGTACAAGGTGTGTCTGAGGCACTTGACTTGGAGGTCTTGTGAGCGGGTTCTCTCCGGCTGTGTCGTTAGGCACTGGACCGTGGTTGGACGTCTGTCGAGATTGAATGCATACCTCCTTCATAGCTAGCTGAATAACTCGTTTCAACCACGAAACCTAACTCTATAGTTCGGGTCGGAATCCCCTCCTAGTTGGGTCATGAAGATCACGAGCAGAAGACTAGACCGTGGGCAAGTATCCTGAACGTCCTAGCCTAGCACCAAGGGCATGCACTGCTTGAACAACCTGGCTACCGTGAGTCTCTATTCATGCCTATACCGGGGGACCCACGACGACACTCGAATTATACTGAAGGTAACCCGTCAAAGTCACCTCGACGGGGAGGCTTGAGTGTGATTGAGGAATAAACCACCAATTGGATAGGAATTCGATTCGAATCACGGTCTCTCCCCGTTAGTGAGAAACTTGAAAGATCTTCCTCCCACTGTAGAAACTTGAACTCTAATAAGTAACCGAAAGATGGTTATATGGTTTACATGCCAAACATGATATGGTTACTATTGTGATGAAAATTAGTGAATGCTCTGGATCAGGTGCTAATCTATATTTGGTAAGTGCTACTAATCCTGATGCAAAAAGATGCTTTAAATCTTGAAAGACTAGAGTAAGCTAGTAATGTTGTTTTATGCAAAAGTATGCTATCTCATAAGCTCCACCTTATAAGCCTTGCATAATCCTTGCGTGTAATATATCTATATCTCTCTGTCGGGTAAGTCTAGCTGAGTACAATTGAGTACTCAGGGTTTCTTGACCCTTGTTGCAGATGGTATGGTCTATTTTGGTTATTGCTAGGCCTGTCTCTACCCTGCCTGTGATGATGAGTGAAGACCATGGGCAATAGTGGCTTCTGACGTCCCTCCTTATTGCTTTTGATGGGACTGTACTAAGCATGGCACTGTACTTGGTTTAAACAGTTTGCAAATGGGTTGTGTTTCGAAACAAGACTTCCGCTACTTTTATTTGAACTAGGTGTTGTAATAACACTTGGTTAAACTCTGATATAATATTATTTCATTTCGAACTTATCACTATGAACGGTCTGGGTTGGAACTAATTGTGGTTTGAAATGTTTCGAGATTTCAAGGACTACCGGGCTTATATGGGCTCTAGTGTGACCATGAAAATGGTAACCATTATACTAGTATCCTTATAGGTTGGGCGGTTCCGTTATAGCTCGCATCAGACCAAGATTCAATATACTACTGTTCATTAGTGTATTTCAAAACAAAAGATTTTATTTACAAAACTATTTGTAATACAAATTTTGGTGTGTACAAAAACTATTAATTGCAAAAATATAAGTGTGTCATTGGTTATGTCCCTTACTGTCCAAACTAGGATTTAGGTGGCTTATAAGTACTGACTTGGGGGATTTCATCATATTTCTATTTCACTTGTCCATACAGGTTGGAATTGTATGGATGTTATTTACTTGAATGGTAATGAATGGATCAATACCTCTACGCCTAGGCCAAGGTGTGTATACAGGACCGCACTATGCGGTGGTCCTTGCAATTTCAAAATTGAACTACAAAATATAGATTCGTTGTTAGTGTTAAATTGGATGCCTGTGTACCTACAATCATCTCATGACTATTTAAATCGGAAAACCTATCATTATACATTTGTCTTGAGCTAGCCATCATGCATGTTTCCAAATCCAAACACATCATATCCAATTTCAGTTCTCCATGTGGATTAGTTTTTATATCTCAAATGAATTTATTAGTCCATAAACATTGCCATTAATCATCAAAATTATAATTAGGGCCTAGATGTTTTTCAATGCCAAGTGATATTCTTAGGAACACCATTGATTTGGTTGCAAGAAGCCAACTAATAATTTCACACCAAATCAAGCCAAACCCAAACTCTCTTAGTCACAAGTAAAGGTCAAAAGTCACAATTGAGCGATTTAAGTTCATGACAATTTAAGCATAGTTCATGCAAAATGTTGTAGTCCATAATATTAATCAACTATTTATAGAAGTCTGTATATCAAGGATGACACCTCACATGTTCCTAAAATTCTCTTTTTTGTTCAAGGAGCATGCTCCTAAAAGTTTTAACATCCTAATTAGGATTTATTTTACACTACATCTCAAATTGTTCTATCTGTCTTGACATGTTGCAAAACAAAAATGCCCAAAGAGCAAATCAAACTATGTGGATTCTGGACCATCCACTGTCACTATATGATGTTACAGATATAGCTACCTGTATTTACAAGATGTCACACATCTTTCACCAATCAACTTTCACACTAATAAACCTCACAAATGAACACCCAGAGCACTTAACCTCCCTTCCCTTTGTCTTGAATGCATTTGCCCTTAAAATTACAGCAAACAATCAAGAACACAACAGATGCTGCATTGGTATGAGTATCCCAAGTTTTCAAAAAGACAGGTCATATCATTTATCTTCATGATCCTGCACTTTTATCTAGCTGTATTGTCATCAATCGATGATTCAGATGCAGAATCATCTGAAGTTGTGATGGAGGTTGTCTCACATAGACTCCTGTTTTCAGAGTCCAATGAATGTGATGTTGGCCTTTTCAAATACCAGTACATGATGCTTGCTGTCAGAGTTAGCATCATCTTCTGGTTCACCTGAGAGAAATGATAAAACATAAAAAAAAAATACTGCAGATGTAACTAAATTTACATCACAGGGGGAATAAGGATATTTTATAACTGAATCTGTAGACAGCCTAAATTCTGGATAATACCTTCGATTGTAACTGAACTTGGGATAACACTATGTGATCTGAATTTGGGATAACACTAACCACACTGAGTTTACTGAACTGAAGGTGCAGTGAATGCAAATGGATGTTTTGCAGTAAGCATTACACCAACAAAACTGAAGGCTGGATATTTTAAGGTAAGCATTGGTTGCTGATACTGACAGTAAATCATGAGAAACATCCATAATTCTACGGTACGAAAGAACATAACATATTAAATTTACTCGATCAAATTATTACCTCCAATATATCTTCTGGCAACAAGAAAATGGAGCAACCAAGCTTCCTAGCCACCGAAATGATGTATGAAGCGTTCATTTGCTTCTCTTCATCTATGCATAAATAAATTTGAAATTTTCAGGAAACAAGATGCAACAAATATACGATGGTAGAGGAGAATTCCGTACACCCACTGTTTTGGTTAAATAATTATAGGTGCAAGGTTAGAGGTCAGGCATACTCATGCTCCAAATGAAGGCTCTGAGCAGCGCTTAGGTGGGTCTGGAATTCTCTTGCTAACCAATATATTTAGATGTAAATCGATTCTCTCAAGCATCTAATAAAAAACACCTAGTAAACCAAACCTCCTAACGAATCAAACTGCTAATACAAACAACCCTAGCAAGAAAAAATATCTAAGGTGGCGTGGAGCCTACTTTGTCCAGAGAATGAGTCCACAACATTTGTATTAGTCAATCTGGTGATTTGACATAACATTGTGCTAGTATAACTAGCAAAAATGACTATGAAAGATAGCTTCTATGCTAGAAGAGCTGAGTGGAAGGTGTACCATAGGTGGTACTTATTCAGACAAACTTGAAAGGCTAAGAAATTTGGGTTATAAACTTTGCATTCATCAATGATGTCATGTGGGGGCGTCCCTATACTAGGCGCCACCGGGCCAGGGACGTGCGCCGAGCAGCGACGCGCGCGGAAGGCGCACTGGTCGCGGCGCGCGCGGAAGTCAATGATGTCATGTGGGGGCGTCCCTATACTAGGCGCCACCGGGCCAGGGACGTGCGCCGAGCAGCGACGCGCGCGGAAGGCGCACTGGTCGCGGCGCGCGCGGAAGTCGGCGGGCGTGGGCGTGCAGTCCGCCAGCAGGAGGAATCCCAGGCGGGGCCAGCTGCAGCACGCGCAGGCGAGCGCGAGGAAGTCGTGCGGAGCGCGGACTCCGCGAGCGTGCGCGGGCGCGAGGAAGTCGCGCGGAACGCCGACTCCGCGAGCGCGTAGGAAGTCAGGATGCAAGTGGGGCTGCAGCGGCTAACCCGCCCATGTCCGCCAAGCCGCAAAGGCTTCATGGGCTCATGCGGCGACCTTACAACGGCCGCATGATATAGGCGGCAAGATGTGGGTTTACCAGCCCACTTATTATTAGCACATCCACAGCAGTCTGAGCCTGACAGCCCACACCTTCCCGCCAAGCGCCGCTGGGTAGCCCTCGAGAAAAGCGGGATCTCCAACTCCAAGGCTTAGCACATGTTGATTGCTGACGATCTGGTCTTCAGGTGTAGCCTCCGCCTCAAGCGGCTCTCATTGGAACTGGCGCTAGCTATGACGTACGGCACAACGAGCCGGTGATGAGGCAGTCGGGGCATCTGGGCAGAAACTGCAGTTTATCTAAGTGGGATGTGGGTTGCCGCTGTGATTTGTGGGTTGAGCAGTTCGACCCAATCTATCTAAGTGGGCTAGCTTAAGCAGTCCAGCGGGTTAGCGGCAGGAGTAGCCCAGTGGGTTGGTGTGGCAGCTCGCCCAAGCTTGCATCCTTAGAGCATCTCCAAGAGTTTTTCTAAATCTCACTCTCTAAATCATCATTTAGAGAGTCATTTGCATAAAAATCGTTTTGTATATCTTTTAACTTTCCAACAGATTTTCTATATCGCATGCGCACTCACGGGAGCCATTCTCGTCTTCATATTTGGCTAGCGAAAAATCTGAAATAGAAGATGGCTATATTTAGATGACCATTTAGATAAGCTGTTGGAGGGTAAATTTTCATCAAAATCTCTATCCCTACCATTTAGGAAGGATATGAAGAGTCTCTTGAAGGTGCTCTTAGTAGGAAGGAAGCCGATCAGGACTTCCTGTTTGGAGTAGTCCGTTTCTATTTTTATTCCCTAGAGTTCAGGAGCCTTGTTGCTCCGTGCGAGGGCCTCTGGCCATAAATAGTTGTTGTACTCAGACCTTTAGAAATTAAGCAATAAAGATATTATTTCCCAACTCTTGCCTCCCATCTAATCTACTAAGCCTACGGCGGAGGAGCAAACCTCGCCGGAGAAGACGGATCGCGACTACGAGCTTCGCAGTCGCAGACCAGCTACCCAAGGGCCCGACGCCCTTGACAAATGAGATTAACATAATTTCTTGTCATAACGAAGGAAAACATAGGGTTCATGAGAATATGTAGAAATTCAAAAACTGCAGGAGCATAACAGATGCACCTTTTTCTCCTTTGGTCACAAGGCTCCAATTCACAACTCGAGGCTCCACAGCACTTAGTAAGTCAAGGAAAAAGGTACCACTTGAAAGGCTTTTATCCTGTAATTAGTAAGTATAATTTGATGCATGAACAAGTAGAAAATTTTATTAAAGAACAAGATAATTGTAGTTAAATTTTCAACATGAAACTATTACACACTTTTTATGTCCTCTTGGATTTGACAGTAACATTAGGTAATAATACTAGCCCTTCAAGATCAGCATTATATCATTGCAATGTACTTAACATTGAATGCAACCAACTAAAAGTGATAGTCATCATTTAGGAGAGAAGTTAACTTCAGATAAGATCAAGTTATATTTGATGTGATGTGGGGCCGCCACTACCGTCGTCGGACCCAGGAGCAGAAGACGAGCAGCAGCAATGTGAACAAGAAGCAGGAGCAAGAGAAGGCCAAGGTGTGAACCGAGGCCAACTCTGGAAGATGGAACAAGCGAAGCCAAGTAGCCGGCTATAGTTAAAGCCGGCATTAGTATCAAGGAGCTCGGCTCCTATATATATGTAATCCTTTCCCCTGTTATGGGTATGAAATGAATTATCAGGTCTAGACTCTCATCTCCCTGCTGATCTAAATCTCACCCCCTTTCTTCCTATCGCCAGAGAGCTCTGGCGCCCCCTGTATCCAGTTACAATCTACGCAGCCAAGGGCCTGCCGTCCTTGGTGTCGAGGCCCTTAACAACTTGGTATCAGCAGTTCGTCGATCCTCCGGCAGCCGCTCCACCAACAACCCTCATTCACCCACCCGTTCAACCGCATCCTCCGGTTCCACCATGACAGAGCCCACCATCGGCGAGCTCAGTCAGGCCATCGCCGAACTCACCCGGAACATGACAGCCATGCAACAACAATTCGCCACGATACAGCAACATCACCCGCCGCCTACGTCATCGGGCTCTGGCGCTCCCGGTTACGGCTACGGCGAGAACAGGGGCGAACGGCCGCCCCGGTTTCAAAAACTGGACTTCCCCAAATTTGATGGGAAGACCGATCCGCTGGCGTTCATCAATCGGTGCGAGTCATACTTCGTGCAACAACGCATCGCCGCTGAGGAACAGGTATGGATGGCATCATACAACCTCGAAGGGAATTTCCAGATGTGGTAGATCCAGGTGCAGCAATCCGAGGGTACGCCATCATGGCGGCGTTTCACGGAGCTCCTCAACCTCCGCTACGGCCCCCCGCTCCGTTCCAACCCGCTGGGAGAACTCATGGCGTGTCGGCGCCAGGTGTCTGTCGCCGAGTACCATTATCGGTTCGAGGCACTCTTACCTCGAGCGGGACCGCTCGAAGAAGCGCAGCGCATTCAGGCGTTCACGGCGGGCCTGGGACCGCCCCTCAGCCACGACGTCGAGATGCAGAACCCACAGACACTCATTGTCGCCATGAGTCTGGCTCGGAAATTGGAGCTCCCGGAACAGAGCGTGATCCCTGCAACAACACCACAGTATCAGGCACCCCGCCTCGTGGGTCGCGGTCTCCTGCCTGGACCACAGCAACCCCTGATGCTGCCATCACCATCGTCGGCAGGGCGCCCACATATGTCCGCGCCGGGAGACACTCGCCCGGCCCGACGCTTCACCAACACCGAGCTAGACGAACGTCGCCGACAGGGACTGTGTTTCCACTGCAACGACATCGCGCGCGGCCATTCCAAGGTTTGTCCGCGCTTGTTCTTTGTCGAACTCTCTGAAGAGGACGAAATCGCAGACGACGAGCCCCTGGTGGACATGGGGGACCCGACGATCTCCTTACTCGCCATTGCGGGAGTACGCACGGGGGATACGATGCAACTCCACATCAACCTGGGCAGCGCTTCGTTTCTGGCCCTCCTCGACTCCGGGTCGACGCACAATTTCGTTGCATCAGAGGTCGTGGCGCGCACTTCCCTCCGTCTTCAGCTTCATGGCAGCATGAAGGTCACGGTCGCCAATGGCGAACGCGTGCCATGCCTGGGCGTCTACCGCAACGCTCCGTTCTCCATCGAAGGTACCCAGTTCGCGGCGGACTTCTTCGCCCTTCCCCTCGCCGGCTACGACGTCGTGCTGGGCACACAGTTGTTGGCCACGTTGGGCCCTATTCTTTGGGACTTCGGCGCGCTAACCATGACGACCCAGCACCAAGGTGCACCACTCTGTTGGCACGGCACCACGGGCCGCGTCGGGTCACGCCTCAAGGCCTGCCATGCCTCCGAGATGCTGCCAGCACTCCTGGAGGAATTCGGTCCCGTCTTCGAAGAACCCACAGGCATGCCACCACCGCGCTCCCGGGACCACTCCATCAACCTCGTTCCGGGATCTGCACCTGTCGCCGTGCGGCCCTATCGCTACCCTGTCGCCCACAAGGATGAACTGGAGGAACAGTGCACGTCCATGATCCAACAGGGGTTGATCCGGCATAGCTCGTCGGCGTTTTCTTCACCGATGTTGCTGGTTCGCAAAGCTGAGGGCACCTGGCGTTTCTGCGTGGAATACAGGGGACTGAACGCCATCACGGTGAAGGATGCGTTTCCCATTCCCGTCGTGGATGAGCTGCTGGACGAGCTCCACGGCGCTCGGTTCTTCTCCAAATTGGACCTCCACTCGGGGTATCACCAGGTGCGCATGCACCCAAGTGATGTCGAGAAGACAACATTTCAGACACATGACGGCCTCTACGAATTCCTTGTCATGCCGTTTGGCCTTTGCAATGCACCAGGGACATTTCAAGCCTTGATGAACGACATATTGCGGCCATTCCTGCGCAGGTTCGCCCTAGTCTTCTTTGACGACTTTCTGATATACAGTCGATCAATGGCAGAGCACCTCAGCCACGTCCGCGCCGTCCTCAACCTGCTGCAGCTGCATCGCCTGTTTGTCAAGAGATCCAAGTGCGCCTTTGGCACTTCGTCCATCGCATAGCTGGGACACATCATCTCGGAAGCAGGAGTCGCCATGGACCCGGCCAAGGTCCAGGCAGTAGCAGAATGGTCGGCCCCACATTCGGTCAAGGCGATGCGCGGATTCTTGGGCCTTGCGGGCTATTACCGCAAGTTCGTCCAAGGTTTCGGAGAAATTGTGGCTCCCCTCACGGCCCCGGTGCTTGTACTGCCCGATTTCGAACGGCCGTTCGTAGTGGAGTGTGACGCCTCCACTTACGGATTCGGGGCAGTCGTTCTTCAAGATCAACACCCACTCGCCTTCTTCAGACGACTAGGAGCACCACGCCACCAGTCACTGGTTGCCTATGAACGCGAGTTGATCGGTCTGGTGCTTGCCGTTCGCCACTGGAGGCCTTACCTCTGGGGTAGGCGGTTCCTGGTCCGCACGGATCACTTCAGCTTGAAATACCTATTGGATCAGCGACTGGCAACGATTCCGCAACATCACTTGTTTGGAAAATTGCTCGGATTCGATTTCTCGGTGGAATACAAGGCGGCTCTGCAAATACCGTCGCCGACGCCTTTTCGCGACGTGACACAGAAGAGCCCTCCGTCATGGCTATCTCGGGGGTCCAGTTTGATTTCATCAGCCGCCTCCCGCGGCCAATAATCAAGACCCAGCCCTGATCGCGCTTCAGGAAGAGATCAACTCCAACCACCGCTCGGCGCCCTGGGCAGTCGTCGACGATCTCGTGACGTTCCAGGGTCGTTTATACATTCCGCCGAGTGCCCCCTTGCTCTCTGAAGTACTGGAAGCAGTTCACGGAGATGGCCACGAAGGTGTCCAGCGTACCCTCCATCGGCTCCGCAGGGACTTCCATTCTCCCAATCTCCGGGCAGTAGTGCAAGACTATGTGCGTGCCTGTGCAACTTGTCAACGCTTCAAGTCAGAACACCTTCACCCAGCTGGACTCTTGCTGCCCCTCCCGGTGCCATCAGCGGTCTGGGCGGATATCGGGATTGATTTCATTGAAGCCCTACCAAAGGTAGGCGGCAAGACTGTGATCTTGACAGTCGTTGATCGATTCAGCAAGTATTGCCATTTTATCGCCTTAGCGCATCCTTACTCGGCCGAATCAGTAGCCCAAGCTTTCTTCACGGAAATTGTCCGACTTCACGGCATTCCTCAGTCAATTGTGTCAGATCGAGATCCAGTGTTCACCTCCATTTTTTGGACTGAGCTCATGAAGCTGTGCGACGTCAAGCTCCGGATGACAACAGCGTTCCATCCACAGTCCAACAGCCAGACAGAAGCAGCCAACAAAGTGATAGTAATGTACCTTCGGTGCATCACCGGGGACCGACCACGGCACTGGCTTCGTTGGCTACCATGGGCTGAATACGTCTACAATACAGCCTTCCAGACGGCCCTCAAGACAACTCCCTTCGCAATCGTCTACGGTCGCGATCCGCCCTCCATCCGATCCTACGAACCTGGCGAATCTCGTGTTGCCGCTGTGGCCAAGAGCATGGCTGACCGCGACGAGATCCTGGCTGATGCTCGCGGCCGGCTGGAGCAGGCTCAGGCACTCTACAAGCGCGCCTACGACAAGAACCACTGGACAGTCAGCTACACGGTGGGCGACTGGGTATGGCTCCGTCTCCGTCATCGTCATCCGGCGTCCCTTCAGGGCGCTAGCAAGGGCAAGCTCCGCCCACGTTTTTATGGGCCGTATCAAGTCTCCGCCATCATCAACGTCGTCGCCTACCGCCTGGAGTTGCCACCAGGCGCCAAGCTCCACAATGTGTTCCACGTCGGGCTCCTCAAGCGGTTCGTCAGGACACCTCCATCTGCGCCACCGGCTCTGCCTCCGACACATGACGAGGCCACTCAGCCTGCTCCTGAACGTGCCACGCACACAAGGTTGGCCCGCGGCGTGCGCCAGGTTCTCATCCACTGGCAGGGCGAACCTACGGCATCAGCAACCTGGGAGGACTTGGAGAGCTTCCAGGAGCGCTATCCTTCCTTACGAGCTGATCCTCGAGGGGGGGAGAGATGTGATGTGGGGCCGCCACTACCGTCGTCGGGCCCAGGAGCAGAAGACGAGCAGCAGCAATGTGAACAAGAAGCAGGAGCAAGAGAAGGCCAAGGTGTGAACCGAGGCCAACTCTGGAAGATGGAACAAGCGAAGCCAAGTAGCCGGCTATAGTTAAAGCCGGCACTAGTATCAAGGAGCTCGGCTCCTATATATATGTAATCCTTTCCCCTGTTATGGGTATGAAATGAATTATCAGGTCTAGACTCTCATCTCCCTGCTGATCTAAGTCTCACCCCCTTTCTTCCGATGCCAAAGAGCTCTGGCGTCCCCTGTATCTAGTTACAATCTACGCAGCCAGGGCCTGCCATCCTTGGTGTCGAGGCCCTTGACATTTGAAGCTTTTGAAAGTAGTTCCAGAAGCACATAAGTTAGCCAATTGCATATATTTCATTATCTAAAACCTATAATACGATATGCAATCAAAGAATAAACAGCCAAGCAACTTAATTGCTACTAGTGATATAATATCAATAATTAGGTGTGCATACTAGGAAATATATTAAATGATATGTACCTTGAAACTTTGCATATGAGAGTGATGCTTTCCAGAATCTTTTACTTTTTTATTGGCCCATGCCAATATGTCATTATCTGTGATCTCTTTTCCATTTGAGTGAAATCTAAGATTCTTCAGCAGTTGAAGGATATTGTACCGCATCAATTGCCACAGAAAAGCTGGGATAAATGCACCATTTCATTATATGGTCCAGTAAAAAGTTGCAAAGGAGAGACTATACCTACGGTGTGCAAAGCAATTAAACCAGATGCATGGCATATAATATAAAAACGCTTGAACTAATGATTGATTGTATACCACATTTTCGATGATAGGTATTGTTATCATGACAAATGTGAATTTCATCATTAATTAACCAATTCAGTAGTTTGGCATTCTCTAGAAAATGATATGTCAACATACTGTTATATAGGAATTCTTTTACGTGACATTCTTGCATAAAAGTTCCAAGATCAGTGGAAAAAGTGCATCTGTAAACTGACATTAAACTTGTACAAGCATAGGTGTAAATTTGTTATCTTCAAGTTTATGAACATTTGTTCAGCTCAAATTAATTGGAAAATCAGAAAGCACATATGGTTTATAATCTTTTACATGATACTATGTTACTGAGATATGCTCTACGTAATTGGTTAAAGTACCACTTACCTAATATCAGTTTTTTGTTCCCTTGCACAATATCATTTCCAGCGATATTCACCAAAGAAAATTTTAGTTCTTTTCCAATCTTCAAAACTTGATTGCAATTTTCGACTTTCCTGAATGGTAATTTTATTGGTGGACGATTTGCCATCTTCCAATTAACTGATCCTGGAGCAATTTTGTCAATCACCTCAAGGAGAACCCATCTACAACTCAAGTATGAAGTATAAGAGACAGAATCAGGTTGTTCTTCACATATTAAGATGGAGACAAGTATGTCCTACCCATTTCTAAGGTCTTCAAACACATTGTTGATGTAAGTAGAAATTCCAAGGCTGTTAATCCACAGTCGGAATGACCTTTCTTCCTGGAAACTTGAGCATCATCAGAGAGTCCATCTACAAAGGAAACTTGTTTCATTTGTTTAGACAACCCATTTCTGCAATAAAAGGTCAAGTAAATGGAAATCATTTAGAATGTGGAAATAGTTTACTGCTGATTTGCGCTCCACATGCTGTCCTATGGCATGGATAGATGCTATCAACAAACATTGCTGTAATCAGGCTTCCCCAGCCATCATTGCCTAACATAGTTAATAGTATATTCTCATCTGGGAAAACCCTATCCCCTAGTGTCTCTAATCTAAACACCTGTAAACAAGAGACCAGTCCAGGGCATTGCAACAAAGACATGGTTTATAAAACTTCCCTTTCTGACAAATACACACATAGTTCAATCAAAGGGAAATTCAACAGGAAAGAGTTGCATTCTGATCTTTTCAACATATGCTCATACAGTTGAGATATTAACTCACCATACCGTAAATTTCTCAACAAGGCATGATATCTAGTTGTTGAGATGCCATATATTTAACTTCTTGCAGAGATAATATATCTGATTTGAGGCACATCAATGCATGAATTGCATCAAGTCAATAAAGCAAAATGCAATTGCTTTTTATCTGAATAAAAAATATGTTTGACTTAGGAAATTTCCTTGGAGACACCTAACAAACTTATATTAGTGAGTGAAAAGTTGGAAGAAACATAATATTATAGAATGATAGCCATAGAAAAACTGTATTATAGAAAGATAGCCAGCTCGTAGCAAATACCACATGCTAACCACAGTTTTTAAGCATCATATTGACCTGTAGAACATCAATACATACATACCTTTTTGGAAAATATGAGCCACAAAGGCAAGATTTAGATTGGGTAAACCATCAACTATGTCTTTTGGGGTCAGGTATCTTTTGCAGCCCATTCTATCTGCATGCTCAAGGATTAACCTTGCTCTATGAAGTAAATCTTTTACAGACACCGCAGATGGTTTTGTACTGCATTCAGGTGCCAGGACATTCAGTAGACAAGCATACGCTTCACTATCCTGCATTTTTTCAGGTCCAAAGGTAAAGGGAAAATCTTCACTCTAAACTGTGATTAAAACTAGAAAAATTGATATACATAGAACTGTCATCATGCAGGGGAAAATATGTTTGGTATAGATAATAGATATGCTTATTGACAATGTTCTGGAACAAGTTGAATAACACTACGAAATTTCACAGAATTGTAAAAAATCATTTTGGGATTCCCTAGTTAAAGTAGAGTGACTAGAGTCATATTAGCCAAGCCAATTGTAAAAACTATAAGGGAAGGACTGTAGTGGGAATGAAACGTGCATACTTTTATATCCGATGAAAAATTTGTTACTGTTTTCTGGAAACCTCCTTTCTTGAGTTGAAAGTTCATCCACCTTAGGAGAATCTTTTCAGGAGACAAGCTCATAAGCTCCTCCATCTCCTACAATGAGCACTCGTAGCTTTGGCAGTGAGTTATTTCCCATGATAGACCGAAATAGTCTTGAAAGAATAGTAGAATGAAGAGATATTATATACTACCTTACTATCCTCAACCAATTCAACTAATTGAGGTGTGCTTTTAAGATTAACATCTGCCAACAGTTGTATCTGTTGTTATTGTGACAAAATGTTACCACAATCAGTTTCTTTACATGAAACGAAGACAGCATTGCAGACAGATATTATCAAGGAAACAGTACGAAAAGACAAGAGCTTGCCTTGATTATTTGAGAAATTAAACCCAGGACCAGATGAGGCTGCAAGCAAATAGAAAAAAAGGTTCAGTAAGATTACTAAGAGACTTGTATAAAGGGCGTACCCAGTGCCGTAGGCTCCCGCACTGCGGGGTCTGGGGAAGGGAAATAGCCCGCAAGCCTTTCCCGCACAAATGTGCAGAGGCTGGGGCTCGAACCCTGGACCTCTTGGTCACAGGCGGTAAAGCTCTACCGCTTGCACCAGGGCCGTGAATTCTTTAAAATATAAAAAAGAACAGTAAGCAATGCAGTGGCTGCTAGAAAGTGCATCCAAATCTGATCATGGAAGATGTAAAATGAAGTAAATCAATCCACAGACAGATCATAACTTCAATGAAAATTATGATACCTGAAAGGTTTGGATGCTACTGAAACCTGCCGTAGAATCTAAAGGTCGTTTAAATTATCCTAAACCTTCACTGTCAGACCGATAATCAAGTAGGATCAATTCAGATTGATTGTTTCTTTTCATGGTACCATGGACGCAATTTCAAGTATCTTGAATTTGTACAGAAACCATCAAACTAAACCATATGTTACCACTCCAACTTTAGATGAATGTTCCATGATGGTCAAGTGGTGACCACCAGCATGCCTGAAGTACTGACATGAAACTTAAAAACCCTATAGACAGGCGACAGGTAATACTTTATGGCCCTACACATCACATGGACGTCACAGCAGCGTGTCCTCACAGGTCCGAAAGAGCACAAGTACACAACTAAAAAGGAACGAAGCGAACATTCATGACAGCTCGGCTCTGATGAATCATATGCCGTAACTCATCAGAAATCCCAGAGAAATCAGGGGAGATTCATTACCCTCCCTTCGGCGAGGTCCTGTGTGCCGATGTTGACGACAGTGCAGCCGATCGCCTTGGCGGAGTTGAGGCAAAGCGTGTGGTTCTCGTTCTTCTCCCACAGATTGAGCACCCTCTTGGTGTTGATGGCTCGCTCGTCGATGGTGCCAGGTACAGCCAAGTTGATGAGTTTGCTGGATGGGACAACAGTAAACAAGAAAACCCTGTCAGACTGGAGTGAACACCACACAGTGTCGGATGGAAGCACAAAGTGCATCAGAAACACACCATAGGAGCACGCCGTCTTTGGTGATGTGGAAGATGTGATCGGTCGCCGGATCGATGGGGAGGGCGCTCTTTAGGAACGGATCCTCGGCGAGGTAGGCGTTGATGTGGCCGACGTAGGACGCCTTCTCAGATTCGCTAATGGTGTGCAGCAGCGTGGTTGTGGCCGCCGTTAGGAAGGCAACAGCAGAGGAGGACGAGGAGCGCGCGATTCCTCCGGCGCGGCCGGCGCCGCCGCTGGCTGCCTTGAGGCGCAGCTGCATCTCAGCGTAAACGCGGAGGAAGAGCTCGAAGCTGGCGTCCTGGTGCGGCTTCTCGTCGGCGCGCGCGACGGCCTTAAGCACGGAGGCCCACTCCTCATCAGTGAGGCCCAGGCCGGGGCCTGTCTCCGGCGCGCTATTTTCCTTCTCGGCGTCCCTGTCCTTGACCGGACCGCGGACGGTAGAGACGGCAAAGGGGAGGTCCCGCATCCGCAGCCTCCCGTTAGGCGACGCGTCCCGCAACGCCGCATACTGCGCCAGACATCAAAACCCGTAAACCCCAACGCATGATAAGTGCGCTGCCGCTGGTGGCGACGAGGTGACAGTTGGAGCCCGAGCTCTGACGACGAGGCGATGGAGGCGGAGGAGGGAATTACCTGCGTCTGGAGCGCGCGAAGGTCGGCCTGCGTGAAGCGGCGCTGCAGGTAGGGATCGGACACCACGACCAGCCCGTCAAACCCCATCGCGGCGGCGGGCGATCGGTGCTCCCCCCGACGTTAGGTGGGCGGGCAGATCGGGGTGGGCGCTGAGGCGCTTCTTCGGCCTTCCCCTCTTACTTGACAGTATGGAGTGGGAGCGGGGTGGTGTGGTGTGGTGTGGTGCGGTGTGGTGTGGGGCTTCTTCCCCCTTTGCGGCAGCTCAGAGGAGAGAGAGACCAGACGGGTCGCCCCCACCGGCCGGGGCCCGGGGGTCGTCCGTTCGCTGGTTTCAAAATAAAGGAAAGGGGAGGAGAATGATGATGGTGAGGCAGAGGAAGGGTGAGTTGTAATAACGGAAAAGCCTGCCTTTCGCGTACCCAATTGCCGGTTCAAATCTCGTGCGGGTTTGCGGACCTCACTGCCCTGTGGGCCGCCCGGTTGGCAGTGACCGATCAGCGCGAGCACGAGGCTGGAGCGTTCCGCCGGGAAAAAAAAAGCTGGAGCGTCCAGGGGGGGCGCTGGTCCCGACCGTTGCTGTTTAGGGTCCCCATCCAAAGGGACCCGCAAGAGGTTGCTCAGCCTCCGTTCTCCAGCCCCAGCTCCCCTGTTCCAGCTGGTTGCTAATCAGCAGGTCATCAATGAGATGCAGTTGTTTTACAATGCAGCTTTGTTGCTCCACATACTCTGGAGCTTTATTCTTTTTACAAGCAACATGCTCCATAGGTTTACAATCTGAAGTACTATCTCCGTTTCAAAAAAATATAATTCTCGCTTTTTAAAAAGTCAAACAGTTTTAACTTTAACTACTTTATATAAAAAAAGTATAACATCCATGTTATGAAATTAGTATTATTATATTAGTTATAGAATATGTTTTCATAGTAAATTACTTCCTCTGTACCCATATTAGTTGACGTTTAAGAAAACGACATGATCTTGACTGCTTATATTTTGAAAAATATTTATTAAAATATAAATATATGTATATTTTTATGAAAATAATTTTCAAGACAAATCTATTGAAATGATTTTTATTTTTCAAACTTAATAACTTAGAAGTTATTCATGATTTATATTTTCAATGTTTACATTTTCTAAAACATCAACTAATATGGGTATGGAGGAAGTATTTTTAGAGACATAAATGCTAATATTATTTAAAATAAAATGGGTCAAACATGAGTTATTTTGATCGGCACAGTTCTCATAGTTCTTGAAGTAGTATTGACGAACATGGCCAAATAATTCTGAAGATTGAGTTCTCCATGGATTCGGAGCTTTGTTACTTCGTAGTTTGCTATACAGTTTGAATTTGACCTGCACCAACAATAATGGAAAATAAAGCTATTTAGTTGGTTGAGGTATGTAAGGTATTGCTAAGGTCGATGTACAAATATGTTAGCACTCCCAGCTCTGGTATGTAAGGTATTGCCAACTCCCATGAACGATAAGTAATTTTGTCACACCCGGTTCAGAAAAGAGACCGAATGCATGATACATGTGTGCCAGGATCGAGAATTACACACATACATCGACATCATCAATGATACATAGCACAATGTTCGAAACATAAACTTAAACAAATAAAGGAGTACTTTATTACAAGCCTTTAAATCAAAGTCTAGCGGAAAAGGTAAATCGACGAACTATGACAACGCGAAGAAGGAGTCATCTCGCCACAGGAAGGTCGATGTCTTCAGGGAAGTCCTCATCCCAGAACTGGTCTTCTGAACAACCTTTATGTGATTATAGCAAGGGTGAGCTCATGTCGAACTCAGCAAGTACAAACAGAAAGTAATGACATGCAAGACTTAAACAAGGTAAATCTGACTCGGTTGACTGCGTTTAGCATTTTAGTTGACATCTTTTATTAAAACATACTATTTACTAAAAGTGGTTAAGAGAACCCAACCCATAGTGATTAAAAGATAAGATCATCATTATAGAGCACCATGCCGAAAGTTGCAACTTCGGCATCACCACGGGGTAGCAACCCCGCATCTCATCAGCAACAGGGATAGCAATCCCAACACTCGAGGTAGCAACCTCGAGCTCTCAACAACAACAGCCACAATCTCCACAACCACCAACCATGATCTCTCTTAAGCCAGAAATAAGTTGAGTAAAGACTCTGTCCATGTGAGGATCTAGGCCGCTCGTGACCGTGAACACGGCTGATGTATCAGGTTTAACTATGTAGAGGTGTACACTTTCACTTCAAGTCGTGATTCCCATCTGCCTGGGGTCGCGACTCCCCAACAACACTGCCGAGGTGAACAGGCAGGGTTTCACTACGAGACCTTTCGCAGGGTCCAACTAATAGGATGCAACCTGTAGGGTTTGGCCCACGCGCCAGAAGCCGTCCCCATAGCAATGGAACCCGGTCGACCACAACTTAATATTCATTACATGGGCTACTCCCCTACGCCTACCCGGTAAGCCACACCCTACTAGTGGTTGCCCTGTTAATTAGTCAAGCCAGAGACATATAGCTTGAAGCTGCACGGATGTCCCAGGTGGCCGCTCCACGAACCGGCTCTTAGGGAGAGGAGATATGAGTACCCAGAAAACACCGGTCCCAGACCAGTACTCGTTCCCCCTTCGAACCAACTAAATCCAACTGTACGAGAGATCACATCATCACCATGTTTCATAAACCATTGATTCACTTTTAGTAGTAGTTAACATGGTTAGATTTGCCATTATAAACTAAAGTAGGTAAAGCAACTAAGCATAGCTACTTTATGTTGATAAAAGGTAAACCCCCAGGTGAACAAGGAAGGTACAACAAGCCTATTCATGTCTAGGGTTTCACAAGTTTAGACACATGCATGAAAGTAAAGTGAATTAATGTAAGTAGGTACAAGATGGTCAAAGGGTGTCTGCACTTGCCTTGATCAAGCTCGGGCTGCTCGAACTGCTCAAGGTCTTGCTCCTCTTCCTTCACTGAAGGATCGCGCTCTATTCGTAACAATCATCACACATAGGAGCATAACATGCAAGCAAACAAACTTTAATAAGAAACAGTACACCATAGTGAACAACAGAGGTAAACAATGGCATAGAATTAATCTACACGATGAAACGAATCTATAGGAACTTGAACCACTAAAAACGGAGTTAAAACGGGCAAGATATGAGCTAAACAAGATGAGTGGCAGAACTGTAAATAACAGATCTATTTTTGAAATAAATTAAATCTGAAAATCGGATTAAACCGAAATGGATCTGGATGGCGGGTTGATTAGCAAAAAGAGAAGGGTCTCTTTAGCAAAACTACCCGCGAAGGGGTATGGATCTATCAGATCCGTTGAATCTGATCTGAGCTGTGCAGATTAAAACAAAGAGGGAGAGGGAGGGGTTCGGCCGGAGCAGAGGGGGCTCACGGCGGCTCGCCGGAGCACGCGAACCAGAGCTCCGGTGCACGGATTTGGCCGTGGTTTGAACCAGGAGAGAGGGGGAGATCGCGAGCTCACCAAAGGGTTTTCCCGCGAGCAGAGATGAAGCAGAGGTGGTCAACGGCGTCGCGGGCGGCTCCGGTCTCCCTGTGAACGGCGACGAGGCCAGGTGAGCACTCAGCGCAAAGGAAAAGAGAGGGGGAGGGATCGTAGCGGCGTCGCAAAGCCGACCCGATGCTTACCGAGGTGCTCCGCGGGGCTGAGCGACACGACGACGGAACGAGCGGCGATGGCGCTCTGACTCTCGGCGGAAGAGCGGGCAGAGCAACGCGAGGGCGAAGGCGCGAGGCGGCTAGGGTTCGGAATGGCGCGCAGACTCTAGGGCATGCTTCTTATAGGCTGACAATCCTCATGCCATACGTTGCTCGCAGAACGCGGAGCAGAGCGGCTCGGCGTGCGGTCTTTGCGCGAGTTCGTTGGGGAAGAACGGTGGGGCAGCTGATGTGCGGGCCCTGCCTGGCAACACTGCAGCGCGGCACAGGGCTCTGCAGGCTGGGCTGAGCGGAGCGCTTGCGCGCGCTACGGAGTAGGCCGGCAGCGCTGGGCCGAGCGCGAGCATGTGCGGGGCTGGGGCAGGTGCGCTGCGCGGGTGAGGCTGGCTGGAACTGGCTGGGCCGGCTAGGAGCGGGCTGCCGCTACTGCTGCTACGCTTGGCTGGCTGGGGCCGGCTGAGAGTGGCCACGGTCGGTTGGGAAAGGGGCTTGGCCAGCTAGGAAGGGCTACGACCGGCTGAGAGATGTCTGGGCCAGCTGGGAGAGGCTAAGGCCGGCTGGTGCTGGCCAGAGCTGGTTGTGGTTGGCTAGGAGGGTGGTAGGGTTGGCTATGGTCGGCCAGAGGCAGGCCAAGGCTAGCTAAGCAGGTCTTGGGTAGGTTAGAGCTACACTAGGACTGTTTGGGTTAGTCTAGGTCAAAGCAGAGACGAGTTAGGGTTAGACAGGGTAGAGTTAGAGGTTAGGGTTAGCGAGCACACCACATTCAAAGCAAAGAGGAAAACAATGCGGCGGCATGAATGCAACAACAGATGTTCACTGACTAAGATTTATTTTAGTTTCATTTAAACAAGTTAAATGCATCTAACAAGGACCACACTAAGAAACCCTAATCAAATTGACATTCAGATTTTTAGGGTGTTACAAACCTACCCCCCTTAAGAGAATCTCATCCTCGAGATTAAGAAGATTCTGGATTCCAATCTGGATATGCTTCTTTCAAATCCTCTTATATTTCCCATGTGGCTTCATCTTCAGAATGGTGCTTCCATTGCACTTTACACATCCTGACGGTCTTATTCCGGGTGACTCTTTCTGCCACTTCCAAAATCTTATCGGGGCCCTCATCATAGGTTAGATCATATTTCACATCCAACACCTCCATAGGTAACTGTTCCTCTGGTACACGTAAGCATTTCTTAAACTGAGAGACATGGAACACACCGTGAATACTAGATAACTGCTCAGGTAGTTCCAGCTGATAAGCCACTTCACCTCTCTTGGCTAGAATCTTAAAAGGACCAATATACCTTGGTGCTAATTTCCCTTTGATTCTAAACCTCTTGAGTCCACGAACAGGTGACACCTTGAGGTACACGTGGTCACCTACCTCAAATGTTAACTCCCTACGACGTACGTTGGCGTAACTCTTTTGTCTAGACTGAGCTACTTTCAGATTTCTTCGGATCATCTGCACCTTCTCATCTGCTTCTCTCAAAGTATCAGGCCCAAAGACTTTGTCTTTCTCTGGTCTGATCCCAAAACAGAGGTGTTCTACATTTCGTCCCATATAAGGCCTCAAATGGTGACATGTAGAGACTGGCCTGGTAACTGTTGTTATAAGAGAATTCTGCATAAGGCAAACTGTTATCCCAACTGTTACTGTTTTGCAGAGCACACGATCTCAACATATCTTCCAATATCTGATTCGTCCTCTTTATCTGTCCATCTGTCTGAGGATGGTAGGCTTTGCTGAATCTAAGCTGAGTCCCAAGTGCTTCATGCAACTTTTCCCAAAAACGAGAAGTGAACTGTGTCTCTCTATCGGATACAATCCTCTTAGGTACTCTATGTGCACAAACTATTTTTGCCATGTATAGCTTGGCTAGTCGAGCTCCACTATCTGTGGTCCTGACTGGTAGAAAATGAGCAACTTTGGTCAACCGATCCACAATCACCCAGATTGAGTCATGACCTTTCTGTGTACACGACAAACCTGTTATGAAATCCATACCAATCTCATCCCACTTCCATTTAGGCACCTTCAAGGGTTGAAGTAATCCGGCTGGTCTCTGATGTTCTACCTTAACTCGCTGACAGGTGTCACACACAGCTACATACTCACCAATGTCCCTCTTCATACCATACCACCAATAAGATTCCTTCAGATCTTGATACATTTTGGTACCTCCAGGGTGAATGGAATATGATGACTCATGAACTTCCTTAAGTATAGTATCCTTAATTCTCTGGATATCGGGCACACACAACCGTTGCTTGAACCAAACAATACCTTCATCATCTATCCAAAAACCAGGAGCCTTATTATCCTTAATAAGCTCAACTATCTCTTGGATTCTCTCATCCTCTTTCTATCCATCCCTAATTTTCTTGCTTAGTGTGGGCTCCACACTCATAGCAACACCTTGTGAATTTGCAACAAAGCTAAGATTGAGATGAGCTAACTCTGCCACTAATTCTGGCGGAAATTCCCTTACTTCTAGCATGTTCACCTGACACTTCCTGCTAAGAGCATCAGCTACTACATTGGCCTTTCCGGGATGATAATGAATTTCCAGCTCGTAATCCTTAATCAACTCAAGCCATCTTCTCTGCCTCAAGTTCAAATCATTCTAAGTGAAGATGTATTTAAGGCTCTTGTGATCAGTATAAATATCACACTTGTGACCCAATATATAATTCCTCCAAATTTTCAATGAATGTACTACAGCTGGAAGTTCCAAGTCATGAGTAGGGTAGTTGACTTCATGCTTCTTCAACTATCGCGAAGCATAAGCTATAACTTTCCCTTCCTGCATTAGCACACAACCCAAACCTAGTCGAGATGCATCACAATAGATGGAGAAACTCTTAGACACATCAGGTAGGGTCAAGACCAGCGCAATAGTCAACCTCTTTTTCAATTCCTCAAAACTAGCTTGACATTGATGAGTCCACTTGAATGCTCTTCCCTTTTCTAACAGAACTGTCATAGGCTTGGAAATACTAGAGAAGCCTTCAATGATCCTCCTATAGTAACCTGTCATACCCAAGAAGCTTCTGATCTCGCTAACTGTCTAAGGTGGCACCCACTTGAGCACATCCGACACATTCTTCTGACTGACTGCTACTCCACCATTAGAGATGACATGGCCAAGAAAAGACACTTCCTTCAACCAGAACTCACACTTGCTCAGCTTAGCATAAAGCTGATGTTCCCTCAACTTCTGCAATACTAACCTCAGATGTTCCTCATGTTCCTCCTCATTCTTGGAGTAAATCAGAATGTCATCAATGAAAACCACAACAAATTTATCCAGATATTCCATGAATACTTTATTCATCAAGTACATAAAGTAAGATGGTGCATTGGTCAACCCAAAAGACATAACTGTGTGCTCATAAAGTCCATATCTAGTTGTAAAGGCAGTCTTTGGGACATCACTAGGTCTGATTGTCAACTGATGATAACCTGATCTCAAATCTATCTTGGAGAACACACAAGCTCCTTTCAGTTGGTCAAAAAGGTCATCAATTCTAGGTAGAGGGTACTTGTTTTTAATGGTGACCTCATTAAGTGACCTATAATCCACACACATCCTCTGTGTACCATCTTTCTTTTCTACAAAGATCACTGTGGCTCCCCAAGGTGATGAACTAGGACGAATATACCCTTTAGATTGAAGTTCTCTAAGCTGGGTCTATAGTTCTTCTAGTTCATTAACAACCATTCTATAAGGTCTTTTTTAAATAGTGCAGTACCAGGTAATAAATCAATAAGAATCTCTATGTCACATTGAGGTGGCATACCTAGCAAATCATCGGGGAAAACATCCAGAAACTCATTCACAACTCTGATATCCTCAACTGCTCCCAGACTAATATGATTCACTGTACCCTGACCATCTGGAGTCATAGCCACTATCACTTCCAATCTATCCCCATTGGGTGCGGTGAGAAAAACAGTCTTGGTTGCACACTGTAACACTCCTTCAAACTTTGCTAACCATTTCATTCCAGAAATCAGATCCAATCCCTCAAAATGAATGACAATGGGTGTCGGATACCTAGAAATAGGGTACCCAATTTACTGCACTCCGCAGAAACAAAATCACCCTCGGGGGCTCTCCGCCCCGTCCGACCCAGGGTGACGTCATCACCCTCGGGGGCTCCTTCGACTCGCCCGAGCCAAGGTGACGTCATCTGAGACATCGTCTGATGACGACCCATAGGGTTCGCTGTCTGATCTTTCGATGAGAGATGGTGGATAACTCGATTGGTGAATGGAGATGACGTTCACAGCTCGACTACAACCGACCGATACACCACCTCCGATTGTTGTCGCGATCTTGCGGCGTGACAACCAGCCACTAGGGCTCCCATCCTACAAGCAATCGAAGAACCAGCAAGAACAAGATGAACAAGTACTCAATTGCAAGATGAATATGAAGGTTTTAATCCGAGGACACAATATGGTGAGGTTCTGATGACAATCAGACGGACGGTTGATCCAACATGCGTGCTGAAAGGCAGTAGCAATGGCTAACTCGACGAAACAAAACCTCAACTGTTTTTGGTGGCTCTAAAGACTTATAAGGAGTTGGGAGGACGACCACAAGGGTGTTGGGGTTGTTCTCCAACCCTAGGACGCGTCCCTAATGGACCCAACTTGATACATGGGCCATCAGCCCAAATTAAGGTGATGCAGCACCGGTGGACAGAAAAGGACTCGGTACAAAAACGACTACTCTGGATGTGTCCAATAAGATATAGCCTTGGTTCTAGATCCGTTGGAAAGTAGACTTGATAAGATTTCCAAAAAGTGGGAGAACATCCCAATCGGAGTCCGTATGAAGACGTGGCATCCATCACAAGTTGGTGTTGTCCTACAGTCCAAATCCAACTAGCGCCCATCCTGTGTCCCGCTGATCCTCTCCATTGTTCCTGAGCAAAACAAGAGTGCACGTGTCTCCATTGTCTAAATATAATGGACAATAGTTTGAGAATGAACTTACTTGATGGTTGAGTTCACGGGCACGAGCACGAGCACGAGTAATAGGACCAAGTGGTGCTGGAGATGGTGTTGGTGTGGTGTTGATGTCCTCATCATCGTCTACCCTTGGGGGCTCCTTCTACCTCGCCTGAGCCAACGTGGCGTCATCCGAGACATCGTCTACCCTTGGGGGCTCCTTCCTCCTCGCCCGAGCCAAGCTGGCGTCATCCGAGACGTCGTCTACCCTTGGGGGCCCCTTCCGCCTCGCCCGAGCCAAGGTGGCGTCATCTGAGACGTCGTCTACCCTTGGGGGCTCCTTCCACCTCGTCCGAGCCAAGGTGGCATCATCCGAGACGTCGCCTACCCTTGGGGCTCCTTCCGCCTCGCCCGAGCCAAGGTGACGTCGTTCGTGACATCGTCTACCCTCGGGGGCTCTTCCGCCTCGCTCGATCCAAGGTGGCGTCATCCGTGATGTCGTCTACCCTCGGGGGCTCCTTCGTCTTGTCCGAGCCCAGGAGACGTCATCTGTGACGTCATCCTCCCTCGAGGACTCTTCCGCCTCATCCGAGCAGGGAGGCGTCATCCGTGACGTTTCCCTACCCTCGGAGATCTTTCCACCGGTAGTGGTCCATGACGCCCTAGCCCTTATAGTCAAAAGGTCCACAGTGCCCTCCGTCCTCAGGGATGGGGTTCCAAGGCATGAGGCGACATGCCTACCCCTGTTTCCCCCTGCGGTACTGTTGGTATTTCTTATGACTATTGGATAAATCCGCAAGCGCACAGATTATACCGTTGTAGCACTTCACCAAGGAGTATTCCGAGGTATCGTAATTTATATTATCCCAAAGGAAAGCCTTGCTAGAAATGATAATTGGATAGAGATCCTAGAGAGCACCTCCACTTTAGTACCAACTAGTATAGGGGGGTAAATGATAAAGGTGATAGGAAGGGGTTGATTAATGAAGAAGCTACAATAAAAGATACTTAGAACGGACCTCAGAGACTAGCTAGGTGGGAGGACAACGAGAAGAGAACATGGACTCCTATGTACTTCACTCTACTTCAATATACTTAGCTAATTAACTAGTCTAGACACTATAGTTTGTCTCCCCAATACAAGTATGCTAGGCGAGGGGATAGATCAGTAGGAGGACAAAACTCCTACCGGACCGCACCCTCTTCTTACGGGGGCCTTACCTTTTAAGAACTTGCCTAAGAACACATGGTGGAATACAAACGACTAGACAAGGCTGTCACCTCTTGCTAGCTACCACAAACAATCCGTGCAACAAGCGATAACCAAGGATAAGATGATGTATAAGCACCACACTTACACACAACTTACTAGTTTGACTACGATCAAATAATCAAAGCACCCTATAACAGGCAATGATCGCATACGGGAAAGGTCACAAGGATCACATACGATGGGTGTGAAGGGTATTAAAGAGCAAAAGCATATAGCAAGACTATATCTAGTATAGAAATGCTCAAAGTAAATACTAAGTAAAGTAAAGGGAAAGATATATATTGAATAAGATAAAGTCTTACAAAGAAGGAAAGATACAAGAGCTATACAAGACTCTCCAGAAGACGACTCCGGAAATCCGAGCACAGCTCGACTCAACTCTAACTCCCACACTAGACGAACTCCTAGAACAATCTAAGGAATAAAGCTTGTAGGCTTCTTCTTCATGATTAGAGAGGGGGGTGTGTGGCAGAACCACCCAAATTATAAGAGATCAAGTACCAAAGTAGCCGATTTAACGACCGCTTTTAAAAACTTGAGCGCATATAATCCCGGTAGTCTGGAAATCTTGAAGGATTTCTAACAATCGTATCTCCAACCAAGATCGCGCAAACTCAGGTATGCACATTCGAACGAACCAACAATTAAACGAAAAACTTGAAGTACAAAATAAAGTTATTACAACACTTTGTCCCAAATAAAGTAGTACTCACGCCACAACACATGTGGCCAAATAAACATTGTTTTGAAACTCAACCCAAAGTCTTACTCCACGCAAATACCATACTAGATAGGGGTGCCCACGAGACCTCGTCCAACAACAGCAAAAGATGAGCTCGTAGAAGACCTTGCCCAAAGCCTACTCCTCTTCTCCTTCGACAGGATAGAGACAGTGCTTACAATAGCCAAAGTATACTTGGCCATCTGCAACAAACGGGATAAACCCTGAGTATGGGAATGTACTCAACTAGACTTACCCGTCTAACTGAAAATAAAGACTCCAAGGATATGCATGGCTATTTATTTGGATCTGGATAAACTTTGCTTTTGCGGAAACGCTAGAAAGATGAAACAACTAAGATTATTAGAGAGCAGCCATGTTCCATCCTATTATTTATCTCAAGGTTTTGCACCTGTACTAGAGAACTCACTTGATCTAATCAAATAATAAGATAATACCATATCCAGTTCATTTGTCCATATTTTAGTAGAACCGTTATCGATGTCACATGGAGTTGTACCGTGGTGAAGCTCAGCATAATCCCCCACTATCCGGTGGGAGGCGGCGACTCGAATCGATATACAACCAGCTGGTAAGATTACCTTTAACACACACCCACACTTTCCCCGTCGGGTCCATGCATTGGGTTACCGCTCAACACTGTCCAGGTAGTAATGTCGCGAGCTTAGCGTAATCCACCCAATTGGAGAAATCAGTTGGCCACCACGGGGCAAGTTGTATCTCCAAACTAGAGGGAGCCAAAAGTAGACTGATAGTCGGCCCGAACAGTGTTTACTCAGCTTCGGGGTCGAAACTCACATCGGCCCCTATGTGAAAGGGCGCATTCGAATATGTAAGAGGGCCACCATCGTATACAAACCTATACGATCCAACAGATGGACTGCCCCCAAGTCTAAACCACTTGGTGCCCTTGCCTTCCAGTTGACCGCATTTCATTACTACCATTGGTTCTTTCCCACGATAGCAAAATATAGCCAACCGTGATTGGTACTATCCCTATGGGATAATACTATAAGTATAAATGTAACCATTGGTTCTAAGTAGGCTAAGCGGTTGCTTTTACTTTTATTAACAGGGTAACAAGGTAGGTAAATTCAATATCAAGGAAGGTAATGCATCAACTAGGATTCAATCAATTCCTGTCACCTAATGCATCACAATATAAAATACTCAAGTAGATTAACTATAAAATGCTGGGAGACTTAAGGATGCTCCGGGGCTTGCCTTGAGTGAAGGTAGAGGGCTGGTGGCCAGGGCACTCAGGGAGGTTAGTGTCGAGCTCGTGGTACTAAAAAAGCATTATCACATTTACTAAAAATGGAAAAAGGAAAAGCATTTCTGAATTCGGCCCGTGGTTGAACAGTGTTGGGCTCAGCCCAGTGCACGCGGGAAGCTGGGCTGACAAGTGGGACCCCGTGGTCAACCCGTGTCCACATGCCAGTGAGGGGAAAGCAGAGCATGGCGCTGACCGGCGTGTTCTCGCCGACGGCGAGCTTGTCGGCGGCGGTGCGGTGCTTGGCGTGCTCGGGGTGATGACGCGAAGCGTCTGGTGGTGTTGGATGAACCAGCGCGGCCGTGAAAATGGTCGGTGACGTGCGGTGGCGGTGTGGTGCAGCGGTGCGACGCTTTGAGGCTCTCACTGGCGCGGTGTTGCCCGGCGAGAGGGTGCGTGAGCACCGCGGTGGTGTACCGCGTGCAGCGCAAGTGTTGGTTGGGCCGGAAGAGCTCCGAGGAGGTCCGACCACGTGCGAGCTCCGCGGCGGCGGCAATGGCGCACGGCCAACGGCGCTGTGTCATTCCGAGGTGAACTAGAGCTAGACGAAGGACGTTCTCACCTCTACTACCTCTGGTGAAGCTTCCACGAAGATGGAGGCGACGGAAGAGGGTCGAAGAGGGGTGAACGGAGTTTGGTCGTTGCGGGTGGCGACTGCGGGCCGAGGAACGGCGACGGTGTTCCGACAACGGTGGAGCTCAGCTGGCGAAGGCAAGGCGAGCAGGGCGTGTGCGAGGTGGATTGAGCAGAGGTGCTCGGACGGTGGCAAACGAGTGAAGGGGGCGTTTGCTGCGCGTTCGGCACTCGGCGCGGTGAGTGCGAAGCAGAGCGGGTGAGAGAGCGAGTGCGGATGAGTGCTGGCGAGTGCGAGAGGGAGAGGGGGTGTAGGTGCTCCCTTTTGCGCAGTCATGGCCGACCGGCGCGGCCGGTGGGGGCCGTGACGCGATGACCTGGCGGTAGGTAGCGGGGAGTCGTGTCTGCGGCGCGCGGGGCAGGGGCGGCATCGCGCGGGGCAGGGCGCTACTTGGTCCTAGCGCCGTTAGGGCAGATGCGACACTTGATCGTGAGCGCGACGGGGCGAGCGGCTGACCGGACGCGGCACTGCGACGGCGTTATGGTGACGCGACGGCGAGCAGCGCGGCAGCGGCGCAGCGCTGCACAACGCGAGGCCAGGATTGTGCGAGTGCGTGGTCGGCGCAGTGCGGCAGGGCGTGGCGCGACGAGAGTGGCGCAGCGCGGTTGACGGCTTGGGTGCTCGGGCATCGTCGGCCACGTGGCGGCAACACCTGCGTAGGGCGCGGCCAACGGTCGGGCGCAGGTGCTGGCGCGTGCGCGGCACATGAGCGGCGCATGCGCGGGAGTGCGTGGGCTTGCGCAAGGCCGAGCGGGCCGAATGGGTGGACTCGGCCCATTCCAGGTTTGTTTTCCCTTTTTCTTTTTCTTTTATTTGTTTCAAACTGAAATTGCTTCAAAACAGTTTCAAAAACTCAAAACTAGGTTTTGAAATATAAACCAAAGTTGCTCAGAATAAAAAGCTCTACATTTTTCATGTAGGTCTCATTTTCTGAAAACCATTAATTTACGGAGTTCTAGATTAAAAACCAATTAAGCCATTTTAAGAAAAGAATTACTTTTATTCTTAACAAATAAACTAAGCTTAATTAGGCAGGGTAATTAATTATAAAGCACACAATTCTTTATTCTAAACATAGCAAACTTATTTAAACATGTTAATTAAGAGTAGAGCACAAAACACCTATTCCATTCTAGTGTGAAGTATATTAATAAACACACATGAAATGATGACATATATAAATATGAATGCAATGCAATGCTTATGCTTAGTGGCTAATGATGATTCTAATGCAAGCTTGACATAGGGTATCACAGCCCTTCCCCCCTTAAAGAAATCTCATCCCGAGATTTGGGTTTCTTTACCATTTATTATTAAAGGCGGGGCAGTTCACGCGTAGGTAGTCTTCGGTTTCCCAGGTTGCATCATTGGGGCCATGATGACTCCAAAGAACTTTGAAAGTTCTCACTTCTCGGTTCCTGGTAACTCTGGTCTTGGTATCCAATATCTCTGAGGGTTCCTCATTGTACTCCAAATCCGATCTGATCACAATGTCGGAACTCTGAACTGCTTCTTCTTCTGGAACTCGGAGACACTTCTTGAACTGAGATACATGGAACACTGGAAAGATAGAACTCAATTCCGGGGGTAACTGCACTTGGTAAGCTACCTTGCCTTTCTTGGCAATGATCCGATAAGGTCCAACATATCGGGGTGCTAACTTCTTAATTCCAAAACGACGGACACCTCTTATGGGTGATACCTTAAGATACACATAGTCACCAACTTGAAACTCCAAAGGTCTCCTCCTTTGATCTGCATACCCTTTCTGTCGCGACTGAGCTACCTTGATATGCTGTTGAACAGTGCGGACTATTTCTTCTGCCTCTTTCACATAATCCATACCATAGAATCCCGTGTCTCCTGATTCAATCCAATTGACAGGGGTTCTACACTTTCGTCCGTACAAAGCATCGAACGGTGCCATCTTAATGCTTTCTTGGTAACCGTTGTTATACGAGAACTCTGCCAAAGGTAACCATTTCTCCCAAGCTCCTTTTGCTGACACAACACATGCCCTCAACATGTCTTCCAACACTTGATTCACTCTTTCTGTTTGTCCATCCGTCTGAGGGTGATAAGCTGAGCTTCGAATTAACTTCGTTCCCAACTCTTTATGCAACTGCTCCCAAAAACGAGCGATAAACTGCGATCCTTTGTCTGATATGATTGTTTTTTGGGATACCATGTAACCTTAAGATATTCTGAACATACAACTCTGCATACTGATGTGGTCGATGGGTAACCTTGACTCGTATGAAGTGAGCTACTTTGGTTAAGCGATCAACGATAACCCATATTGAGTCATTTCCTTTGGAAGTGGTAGGTAACCCTGTGATGAAGTCCATACTGATGTCTTCCCACTTCCACTCAGGTATAGAGAGAGGTTGTAGCAAACCGGCAGGTTTCATGTGTACGGCCTTAATGCGACAACATGTATCACACTTTGCGACATACTTAGCAATATCCAATTTCATCTTAGACCACCAATACCTTATCCTGAGGTCATGATACATCTTACTACTGCCAGGGTAAATCGATAGCTTTGAGTTATGGGCTTCATTGAGAATTCTATCTCGCAAAGCCTGATCTTTAGGAACTACCAAACGTTGATTGAACCATAGGACCCCCTTATAATCAACTTTGAAATTCAGAGACTCACTGGTTTCCAACCTTTGTTTGGTTTGCATAAGCTCTTTGTCTGATTTCTGTCCCTCAATAATATCACTATCCAAGGTGCATTGGATAATAATATTATTTAACACCAAAGGATGCATTAGATCAAATCCATCTTCTAACAGAGGTTGCAACAAGTTGCAATGAGATTTGCGGCTCAAAGCATCTGCTACAACATTCGCTTTTCCAGGATGGTAGTGCACTTCTAAGTTATAATCCTTGATTAACTCTAGCCATCTTCGCTGTCTCATGTTTAATTCAGACTGGGTTAACAAGTACTTCAAACTTTTATGATCGGTGAAGATGTGACACAAGTTACCCATTAGGTAATGTCTCCATATCTTTAAAGCATGCACAACTGTTGCTAACTCCAAGTCATGTGTCGGGTAATTCTCCTCATGAGGACGACGTTGTCGTGAGGCATAAGCAATGACTTTTCCATTTTGCATTAACACACAACCCAAACCAATGGTTGATGCATCACAAAACACATCAAAAGGTCCCTCCAAGTTTGGTTGTGCTAAAACTGGTGTAGTTGTTAACAGTGTCCGCAAGGTACGGAACGCTGTTTCACATTCTAGGCTCCATTCAAACTTCTTATTTTTCTGAGTTAACCTTGTCATAGGTTTAGCTATCTTGGAGAAGTCCGGGATAAAACGACGGTAGTATCCGGCCAAACCTAGAAAGCTGCGAACCTCGTGCACGTTAATGGTTGTTTTCCAATTCATGACTTCTTGCACTTTCGAGGGATCTACTGATATACCCTCTCCTGACAAGATGTGACCCAGAAAAGGCACTTTGGCCAACCAAAACTCACACTTGTTGAACTTAGCATACAACTTATGCTCCCGTAACCGTTCCATTACTATCCTCGGGTGTTCGGCATGGTCCCTCTCATTCTCCGAATATACCAAAATATCGTCGATGAAGACCACAACAAACTTGTCCAACTCTTGCATGAACATGGAGTTCATTAGGTACATAAAATGCACAGGCGCATTTGTTAATCCAAAAGACATCACTAGGTACTCATACAGACCGTACCGGGTGGAGAAAGCGGTCTTAGGTACATCCTCCTTTCTGATTTTAATCTGATGGTAACCTGACCTCAAGTATATCTTAGAGAACACCTTTTCTTTAGACAACTAGTCGAACAAAAAATCAATCCGAGGCAACCGATATTTGTTTTTGATGGTAACTGCATTGAGGGGATGATAGTCCACGCACATTCTCAAAGTTTTATCCTTCTTCTTCACAAAGATGGCGGGACATCCCCAAGGTGAACAACTCAGGCGGATCAAACCCTTCTCTAGCAACTCCTGAAGTTGCTTCTTGAGTTCTGCTAACTCGTTGGGTGGCATCCTATATGGCCTCCTGGATATAGGTGCTGTTCTGGGAGCCAACTCTATAGCAAACTCAACATCTCTGTCTAGGGGTAACCCTAGAAGATCATCAGGAAACACATCCGGAAACTCACAAACTACAGGGAT
This sequence comes from Microstegium vimineum, assembly GCA_022036555.1. Classification (NCBI taxonomy): domain Eukaryota; kingdom Viridiplantae; phylum Streptophyta; class Magnoliopsida; order Poales; family Poaceae; genus Microstegium; species Microstegium vimineum. The sequence goes on along the minus strand of CM039138.1, from coordinate 14,887,700 downwards.
CTTATCCAACAACTCAGCAGTAATGGCAAACATGACTCCCAACTGATTCAGATTCTTTGGTAAGAGGATTCCAAAGGTGGCTCCATCTCGGGGGTTGGTGATAGATACTGCACGTTGGGCTATATCTAAATGCACTTTCCAAGCTTTCATCCATTCCATACCAAGGATAACATCTAGACATAGCTCAGGTATTACGATGAGGCTGACATTGATCGATGTCATTCCCATGGTAATTTCTACATCCTTTACCATTTTTTGAGTATATAGGACAGCTCTAGCTACACTAATCTGATACTCCTTTTCCAATGCCATCTGTTGACACAAAAAGTGTTAGGATTTGCGAACACCTCGGGCTATTACCCAAAATCGGTATTCCAGAGGCGTGCCAATCGATTTGACTAGTTAATCGACAAGGACGATAACTAGAACAAAACTGAACGAGACAACGGCGATGCGCCCAGATGTCAAAGCTCAGATTGATCCAAGATAACTAGAGCAGAGCTGAACGAGGCAAACAGCGATGCGCCCGGAATGCCAAAGCTCAGAGATACTCCCACGCGGAACTTGCAAGGATTTGACGGAGATCAAGATGATGCAGCCCGTCAAAGCTTGAAGAACTCGTTGATAAACTACAGCTAATGCAGTAAAAGGGTAAATTGCGATAAAAGTAGAATAAGAATAAAATTGGTTTGTTTTTTATTGGATTGATATATTTTACACGTAGCCCTCGGGCACATATTTATACTCCCGCATGGAGAGTTGTACAAAGACACGACACGTACCCTTCCTAAAACAAACTCCTAACTTTAAGGAAACTGACTCACGCCGGAGTCGGATCTAAAACAACAATATTTATTTTCCTAAACAAACACATCTATTTTAAAGGAAAATAAACGACTCATGCAAGAGCCGGACTCAAACTACCATAGCAATAATACTGGTACAAAACACCAGTTTCCTTATACTTCTCCTTGATGGAAACTTTCCATCGGCAGATCCCTCCAATCCGCGACTTCCTTCTTTGGCCACCTGTAGCCCTCCGCTGGTATCACACGCTAAGTCACCTTATCGGCACCTCATGCCTATCGGCATCGGTAATATGTCCCGATCAGCAACCTTGTGCCGATAACTCTTTACCAGCCTATCGGCAATCGGCAACTACACTAGCATTCGGCATCAGCTTCTCATTAGCACTCGGCAACATCATACTCATCGGCAATTGGTAGTGCCCCCTTATCGGCAATCGGCATTTAACTTGAGCTACTCAGCTTCACCAATTAACCTTCGTCGGCAAGGACCCAGCCTCCATCGGTAATACACTTGGTATTTTCGCAACACTCTCATCGGCAGTACTGGCTCACAATTTCCCGATGCCGACAGAAAACAGCCGTTGGCCAGTCAAGCCTTAGCTCATTTGACACGTGCTGAAAAACGGTGTCAACACATGCCCCCCAGTTTCGGGACGTATAATATTTTACGTGCCGAAATTCTCTCCACTGTAGCCGTTGGTGTAGCCGTTACCTCCGAGATAGATGCACAGTTTTCTCAATCCCCGTGTGGAACTGCAATTTAATAATAAAATCCCTCGATTATAGCATAAACAGTTGCAGGCCACCTTGATCACTGCGCGTGATGAGGACATCAACACCACACCAAAACCATCTCCAGCACCACTTGGTCCTATTACTCGTGCTCGTGCCCGTGAACTCAATCATCAAGTAAGTTTATTCTCAAACTCTTGTCCATTATATTTAGACAATGGAGACACGTGCACTCTTGTTTTGCTCAGGAACAATGGAGAGGATCAGCGGGACACGGGATGGGCGCTAGCTGGATTTGGACTGCAGGACAACACCAACTTGTGATGGATGCCACGACTTCATACGGACTCCGATTGGGACATTCTCGCACTTTTTGGAAAGCTTATCAAGTCTACTTTCCAACGGATCTAGAAGCATGGCTATACCTTATCAGATGCGTCCAGAGTCATCGTTTTTGTACCGAGACCTTTTCTATCCACCGGTGCTGCGTCACCTTATTTTGGGCCTGTGGCCCATGTATCAAGTTGGGTCCATTAGGGACGCGTCCTAGGGTTGGAGAACGACCCCAACACCCTTGTGGTCGTCCTCCCAACTCCTTATAAGTCTTTAGAGCCGCCACAAACAGTTTAGGTTTTGTTTCGTCGAGTTAGCTATTGCTACCGCCTTTCAGCGCGCGTGTTGGATCAACCGTCCGTCTGATTGTCATCAGAACCTCACCATACTGTGTTCTCAGATTGAAACCTTCATATTCATCTTGCAATTGAGTGTTTGTTCATCTTGTTCTTGCTGGTTCTTCGATTGCTTGCAGGACGGGAGCCCTAGTGGCTGGTTGTCGCGCCGCAAGATCACGGCAGCCATCGGAGGTGGTGTATCGGTTGCTAAGGCGCAGCGTCCTTGGACGGTTGTAGTCGAGCCGTGAACGTCATCTCCATCCACCAATCGAGTTATCCACCAACTCTCATCGAAAGATCGAACTTCGAACCCTACAGGTCGTCATCAGTTGGTAATCAGAGCAAGGTTTATCGGTGAGAGACTTCCAATTCTTCACAAATTTTTTTTCCTATAGTCCAGAAAAGCCAAAAAAAAATAGTAGATTAGTTCTCCGTAATCCCATAAACCCGTTGAGCCTTTTGCTAGTACTACTTAGTTAGGGCTTGTTGAGTCGTCGGTTGCATCGGTTGTGTCGAGTTGCTGGTTTTAGTTATAGTCCTTTAGAGTTTCGAGTTCTTGTCACGTTCTAGTCCGAGTCTAAGTAGATTTCGTTGCTGTCAAGTTCGAGTCCGAGTACTACCCTGGTATTCGCGGCTGTCCAGTTCGAGTTTGAGTTGTGTTCTGGAATCGAGTCCGAGTACTACCCTGGTATTCGCTGCTGTCAAGTTCGAGTCCGAGTTGATTTCGGGAATCGAGTCCGAGTACTACCCTGGTTTTCGCTGCTATAAATTGTCGCCGTCCGCGTTGTTTTCCATATTTAAGTTGCGCACTACAAGTCAGGACTACCAGTTTCATACCATATTACAGCGAAGCTTACTTTTAATTACCTATATACCCCTGCACTTTTGGAAAAAGTGTGTGTGGTGATTTGCTCTTTTGACATCTCTTTGTTCATATAATCAGCTTTGAGGATCCCTGAAAAAGAAAAAAAAGAAAAAAAAAAGAAGCAAAAAAAAAGCAAAAAAAAAAGGCAAAAAAAAAGAAAAAAAAACAGAAAAAAGGGGGCTGATCTTTGTGTTTCCCTCCTTTGGATAGGTGGTGTTTGTGAGTTCCTTTGTGTCCAGGCTCGCGTCTCTAGCACGGTCTAGGCTAGGACCAGCACAGTACCACCTTTGAACGATTATTCAACTTGCTTTTGTGACTAACGTGGTGCTAGTATCTATCCTTGTCCATAACATTGGCCACCTACAGCTCCACATATTCGACTACAACTTGACAGGTGTTGTGCTATGGTACCGATACATTCACTTCCAAGGTTGCAGGCTTGCTGGTTGTTGACCCCTCTTGTTTGAGCAAGGTAAGAACTGGTAAGAGCTTGAGAAACAGGTTGAGAGCGAGTGCCTTGCTGTAGCTACATCCTAATAGTTGTAGGGCTTTTATTTCTTCACCTGTTTTCTTGTTGTTCTTGTCTTCTAAACCATGTCAGGAACAGAGGATAATAACAACATGCCGCAATCTCCACGCACCAAGGGCATCATTCAACATTTTACAAGGCAAGTGCAGCTGCATACAGAAGGACTCGATGGAGATTTACAGGTGACCAATGACAAGATTGGGCAGCTAGAGGCCGCCCAACTTGCCACCACCACCAAGCTTACAGGAGTCGAAGCATCGGTTGCTCGTATGGACAAAAGCCTTGCCGCTCTTCTCCGTCGTTTTGATGACTTCCACACAAACGGCAAGGGTCAACATCAACATAATGACGCCCACAAGGATGAGGAGCGAGTCGAAGATAATGACGAGGATGCTTACTCTGGTGATATGGACCTTGATAACAATGACCTTAGTGATCGACATCGCCTACGCTTCAATCGGAGAGGTATGGGTCACCGTCGACGTGAGGTACATAATAACAATGATGCTTTCAGTAAGATTAAATTTAAAATACCTCCTTTTGATGGTAAGTATGATCCTGATGCATACATTTCATGGGAAATTGCTGTTGACCAAAAGTTTGCATGCCACGAATTTCCTGAGAATACACGTGTTAGGGCTGCTACTAGTGAGTTTACTGACTTTGCTACTGTATGGTGGATAGAGTATAATAAGAAAAATCCTAATAACATACCACGGACTTGGGATGCTTTAAAAAAAATCATGAGGGCTAGATTTGTTCCTTCTTACTATGCACGGGATTTGCTACATAAACTGCAACAACTAAGACAAGGTGCTAAAAGTGTAGAAGAGTATTATCAAGAATTACAAATGGGTATGTTGCGTTGTAATTTAGAGGAGGATGAGGAACCTGCTATGGCGAGATTTTTGGGTGGGTTAAATCGTGAAATTCAGGACATCCTTTCATATAAAGAGTACACTAATGTAACCCGTTTGTTTCATCTTGCTTGTAAAGCTGAAAGGGAAGTGCAGGGGCGACGTGCTAGTGTTCGGAATAACTTTTCTGCAGGGAAGACAAATTCATGGCAGTCCCGCACACGTGCTACTATGCCATCCTCAAGTGACAAGCCTAGTGCTACTCCCACAAATTCAGTAGTCAAGACAGCCCAGAAGCCTAGTGCAAGTGCTTCGTCCGTAGCATCGATAGGTAGAACGAGAGACATTCAGTGTCACCGGTGCTAGGGATATGGACATGTGATGCGTGAGTGTTCCAGCAAGCGCGTTATGGTCGTCAAAGATAATGGTGAGTATTCGTCCGCTAGTGATTTTGATGAAGATACACTTGCATTGCTTGTCGCTGACCATGCAGGTAGTGAAGAATGTATAGAAGAACATATTAATGCAGGTGAAGCCGACCGCTATGAGAGCCTCATTGTACAGCGTGTGCTTAGTGCACAAATGGAGAAGGCAGAGCAAAATCAGCGACACACGTTGTTCCAAACAAAGTGTGTCATCAAGGAGCGTTCATGTCGCATGATCATCGATGGAGGTAGCTGCAACAACTTGGCAGGCGGTGACATGGTGGAGAAGCTTGCGCTTACCACCAAACCACACCCACATCCATATTACATTCAATGGTTAAATAACAGCGGTAAGGCAAAGGTAACTAGACTTGTGCGAATCAATTTTTCCATTGGATCCTATAAAGATGTGGTTGAATGTGATGTTGTGCCTATGCAAGCTTGTCATGTGCTGCTAGGCCGACCTTGGCAATTTGATAAAGATTCTATGCATTATGGTAGAACAAATCAATATTCTTTTCTATACCATGATAGAAAAATTGTGTTGCATCCTATGTCCCCTGAAGCTATTATGCAAGATGATGTAGCTAAAGCCTCAAAAGCTAAAAGTGAGAGCAATAAAAATGACCAATCTGTTGCTGATCTGAAAGAGGAGATAAAATTGACAGGAAATTGTTTGCTTGCTACTAAATCTGATATTAATGAGTTGAATGCTTCCACTACTGTTGCTTATGCTGTAGTATGCAAAGAGGTATTGATTTCCCTTCATGATATGCAGCGTTCTTTGCCTCCTGCTGTCGCTAACGTTTTGCAGGAGTATTCGGATGTGTTCCCAAGTGAAATACCATCGGGCCTGCCACCACTTCGAGGCATTGAGCACCAAATTGATCTCATTCCTGGTGCCTCATTGCCCAACCGTGCACCATATAGGACCAATCCAGAAGAAACAAAGGAGATTCAGCGTCAAGTGCAAGAACTCCTTGGCAAAGGTTACATACGTGAGTCTCTAAGTCCTTGTGCTGTTCCGGTCATTTTAGTGCCTAAGAAAGATGGATCGTGGCGTATGTGTGTGGATTGTCGGGCTATTAATAATATTACTATTCGATATCGTCATCCAATTCCACAATTAGATGACATGCTAGATGAATTGAGTGGTGCTGTTGTGTTTTCCAATGTGGATTTGCGTAGCGGGTACCATCAGATTCGCATGAAATTGGGAGATGAATGGAAAACTGCTTTCAAAACTAAGTTTGGTTTGTATGAGTGGTTAGTCATGCCTTTTGGGTTAACTAATGAACCTAGTACCTTCATGAGATTGATGAATGAGGTTTTGCGTGCTTTCATTGGAAGATTTGTTGTTGTTTATTTTGATGATATATTAATTTACAGCAAATCTATGGAAGAACATATTGATCATTTATGTGTTGTTTTTAAAGCTCTACGGGAGGCACGTTTATTTGGTAACCTTGATAAGTGCACCTTTTGCATAGATCGTGTTTCTTTTCTTGGCTATGTTGTTACTCCACAGGGAATTGAGGTTGATAAAGCCAAGGTGGACGCTATACAGGGTTGGCCAGTACCAAAGACTATCACCCAAGTGCGGAGTTTTCTAGGACTTGCTGGGTTCTATCGTCGCTTTGTGCAGGATTTCAGCACCATTGCTGCACCATTGAATGAGCTTACGAAGAAGGGAGTCGTGTTTTCTTGGGGAACCCCACAAGAGAATGCCTTCAACATGTTGAAAGATAAGTTGACAAATGCGCCTCTTCTCCAACTTCCTGATTTTAATAAGACTTTTGAACTTGAATGTGATGCTAGTGGAATTGGATTGGGTGGTGTTTTGTTACAAGAAGGTAAACCCATTGCATATTTTAGTGAGAAACTAAGTGGGCCTCTTCTGAATTATTCTACTTATGATAAGGAATTGTATGCTCTCGTGCGAACATTAGAAACATGGCAGCATTATTTGTGGCCCAAAGAATTTGTTATTCATTCTGATCATGAATCCTTAAAGCATATTCGTAGTCAAGTAAAACTGAACCGTAGACATGCTAAGTGGGTTGAGTTTATTGAATCTTTTCCTTATATCATTAAGCACAAGAAAGGGAAAGAGAATATCATTGCTGATGCTTTGTCTAGGAGATATACTTTATTAACACAACTTGACTATAAGATCTTTGGTTTGGAAACAATTAAACAACAATATATACATGATAATGATTTTAAAGACGTGTTGCTGCAATGTAAGGATGGAAAAGCATGGAATAAATTTGTTCTAAATGATGGCTTTGTGTTTAGAGCTAACAAGCTATGCATTCCAGCTAGCTCCGTTCGTTTGTTGTTGCTTCAGGAAGCGCATGGAGGTGGCTTGATGGGACATTTTGGAGCAAAGAAGACAGAGGACATACTTGCTGGTCATTTCTTTTGGCCAAAGATGAGGAGAGATGTGGAGAGATTTGTTTCTCGCTGCACGACTTGTCAAAAGGCGAAGTCGCGATTAAATCCACACGGTTTGTATATGCCTCTACCTGTTCCTAATGCTCCTTGGGAAGATATTTCTATGGATTTTGTTTTGGGATTGCCAAGGACTAGGAAGGGTCGTGATAGTGTTTTTGTGGTTGTGGATAGATTTTCTAAGATGGCACACTTTATACCTTGTCATAAAACTGATGATGCTACACATTGCTGATTTGTTCTTTCGAGAAGTTGTTCGTTTGCATGGTGTGCCAAATACAATTGTTTCTGATCGAGATGCTAAATTTCTTAGCCATTTTTGGAGAACTTTATGGGGTAAATTGGGGACTAAGCTTTTATTTTCTACCACATGTCATCCCCAAACTGATGGTCAAACTGAAGTTGTGAATAGAACTTTGTCTACTATGTTAAGGGCTGTTTTAAAGAAGAATATTAAGATGTGGGAAGATTGTTTGCCTCATATTGAGTTTGCTTATAATCGTTCATTGCATTCTACTACCAAGATGTGCCCATTTGAGGTTGTTTATGGCTTGTTACCACGTGCTCCTATTGATTTAATGCCTCTACCAACTTCTGAACAATTGAATTTTGATGCTAAGCAACGTGCTGAGTTGATGTTAAAATTGCATGAAACAACTAAAGAAAACATAGAGCGCATGAATGCTAAGTATAAGATTGCTGGTGATAAAGGTAGAAAGCAATTGATTTTTGAACCTGGTGATTTGGTTTGGTTGCATTTGAGAAAGGATAGGTTTCCTGAATTGAGAAAATCTAAATTGCTGCCTCGAGCTGATGGACCATTTAAAGTGCTAAAACGTATTAATGAGAATGCATATAAGCTTGATCTTCCTGTAGCTTTTGGGATTAGTCCCACATTTAACATTGCAGATTTGAAGCCATATTTGGGAGAGGAAGATGAGCTTGAGTCGAGGACGACTCAAATGCAAGAAGGGGAGGATGATGAGGACATCAACACCACACCAAAACCATCTCCAGCACCACTTGGTCCTATTACTCGTGCTCGTGCCCGTGAACTCAATCATCAAGTAAGTTTATTCTCAAACTCTTGTCCATTATATTTAGACAATGGAGACACGTGCACTCTTGTTTTGCTCAGGAACAATGGAGAGGATCAGCGGGACACGGGATGGGCGCTAGCTGGATTTGGACTGCAGGACAGCACCAACTTGTGATGGATGCCACGACTTCATACGAACTCCGATTGGGACATTCTCGCACTTTTTGGAAAGCTTATCAAGTCTACTTTCCAACGGATCCAGAAGCATGGCTATACCTTATCAGATGCGTCCAGAGTCATCGTTTTTGTACCGAGACCTTTTCTATCCACCGGTGCTGCGTCACCTTATTTTGGGCCTGTGGCCCATGTATCAAGTTGGGTCCATTAGGGACGCGTCCTAGGGTTGGAGAACGACCCCAACACCCTTGTGCTCGTCCTCCCAACTCCTTATAAGTCTTTAGAGCCGCCACAAACAGTTTAGGTTTTGTTTCGTCGAGTTAGCTATTGCTACCGCCTTTCAGCGCGCGTGTTGGATCAACCGTCCGTCTGATTGTCATCAGAACCTCACCATATTGTGTTCTCAGATTGAAACCTTCATATTCATCTTGCAATTGAGTGCTTGTTCATCTTGTTCTTGCTGGTTCTTCGATTGCTTGCAGGACGGGAGCCCTAGTGGCTGGTTGTCGCGCCGCAAGATCACGGCAGCCATCGGAGGTGGTGTATCGGTTGCTAAGGCGCAGCGTCCTTGGACGGTTGTAGTCGAGCCGTGAACGTCATCTCCATCCACCAATCGAGTTATCCACCAACTCTCATCGAAAGATCGAACTTCGAGCCCTACAGGTCGTCATCAGCGCATATCTACCGCGGGTCTCTCCACATTCCTGCACAGTGTGAAACGGAACCCCAAAATGCCCCTGGGTAAGCTTATAAAAGTTACCGGGATCCACACTACCTTTTTACCCCGAGCTCATTTTCACTTTCACCTCCCGGCCTTCGTCTTCAACCTCCAGCCGCTCTGAAGAACACGAGCTCAAGCAACAGTACCCTTCCACAATCCAAGGGCAAACTGCAGGCACTCCCTTGACTCCGATGGCGATCCAAGTTGACATCCCCAAGGTGAGACCTTCTTTCTTCCCAATCCAATCTCCTGCTGGTTCTTTTCTCGCATAAATCTGGATTTATCCCCGTTCTTTTTCTGATCTTTCCCCTTTCTTTCCTTCAAACCCTAGGAACTGTACAATAAGGTAGTGATCCCACTTGCTGGTTCCACCTTCAGCTGCCTAGGCCCCATGGGGAATCCGGACCCCAGCTACATAATCAATGCAGAAACCAACCGAATCCCTCTCAGATCTGAATGTTTCGGTTTAGGACTGTGGAAGGATGCTTTCCGATCATGGCCCAAGCCTACTAAGGGGTGGAAAAATTGGTACCTCAGGGTTGCTAGGACGCAGCAAATTTATTGGCAAGAACGCAATTTGGACCAATGCATCCGGCTCTCCATTGCCGATATAGAGAGAAACGAGAACATGCTGATAGCTGCCTCCTACTTTTGGTCGGACACCATGAACGCCTTCCTGTTCCGACATGGACCAGCCACCCCGACGCTTGCCGATGTCCATATGCTGACCGGTCTGGACGTGTGCTCTGCCGATACCTTCACCTTGTTCAATAGGAAAGCTGAGTACAAGGTGAGCACCCGGAACATCGGCGGCTGGACAGGTTATATTCAGGAATACCAGAAGACAGGATCGGTAAACCAGAGGGAGCATGCCACCTTCCTGAACATGTGGCTGGACAAGTTCATTTTCTGCGATAAGGCAGTCGGGCCAACCATCATGTACCTCCCAGCAGCTGAGTTACTTGCCGATGGAACAAGGCTTCCCTTAGGCAGGTATCTTCTCGGATCGGTATATCGTCTGTTGCATCAAGTGTCCCAGAAGCTACAGCTAGGTGAATCCATCGGTAATCTTGGTGGTCCCTGGTGGTTTGTCAACATGTGGCTGAACGCACAGATGTAGAAAGCGCTTCAGTTTGACTTGTTCGCCCAACGATTCCCGAGGGACATACCGGAAGATCATCAGTGTGGGGATGACGAATCGGCAACTCGCCCTCCACTCAACTTTGGAGAGGCCATTATAGTACTGCCGGGGACCGATGCTGATATGGAACAATTGGGTTTATTCTTTCAGAAGTTTTATAATGGAATTCCTGCCACAGAACGGCTCTGGTGGCCATATGCCGATGAAGACAACCAGTTCCCACTGCTATTTAACCTTACCGATGGGAATGTACCTGAGAACCAGATAATTATGAAGGCCAGCATCATTCCCCGAGCTATTCCCGTGAACATCTTCGGATCGGGAAAGAACGCCCCTCCATCATTTGAATTCTACTATCCATCAGTAGCGGCAAGACAACTGGCGTTCGGTCAACTGCCGATCAAGCTTTGCTACTCCAAGGTAGTGAAGCCTAGGCAAACATTCTCCAACGCTCTAGACTGGAACAAAGTTGTCAACCTTCCTCCCAATGCTGATGTATCAGACCTTGACCTATCCTCCTGGTCACCAACCTCCTTTATTACAAATGAATAGAAGTCTTGGTGGCAAGAATGGAGGTGTCAACTGTTCGCGAAATCATCGCACTACTATCGGCACATAATTGACGCCGATCATATCATTCCCGACGACGCAGTAAGTTTTTATTCTGATACATTCCTTACTACTTTGCTCCTGTCATTGGCATCTGACGCCTTCACACTGAATAGGTTGACGATCCAATCCCTCCAATGAGCAGGGCCGGCAAGCCTTTCAAGCTTCGAATGATGAGTCCTGTATCACTCATCGGTAACAAGGCCCCCACGTTAGCTGCCTGCAAAAACCAAGGCTACATCGACCGATGCTGCTGCCCTGACGCGGGTGTTTGCAGTAATCTCATCTTCACTCATACCGATTATATACTGTTTAATCGACAATATTTACTTTGTATAACTTGCATCGAATATTTTTAGGCTATGAGGTCATCGGCAGCTACTCCCAGCAGACAAGCACCTTCAAGTCCGGCTGCCGATGCCCCCCAGTCTTCGTCGAAACGGGCTGGATCTTCTACTGTTGCACCGAGGAAGAAAAGGCGCTTGAGGCTGGCTAGCCCATCTTCGCCATCGGCTTCAACCGCGCCACCAACTACCGCTGCACCATCGGCAGGACCGTCGACGGCTCCGATTCCCGACCATCCACTAGACGACGTCCCCGATCAGGAGACAACTCCTGCTGCAGGAGCGGAGACGACATCGGCATCGGCACCAGCCGAAATCCCCGATGAGAGTATGGCATTGCTACCACAGGAACCAACGGCATCGGTATCGGCACCAGTGCCTCCATCAGATGAAAACCCTAACCAAGGGACAATTCCACTTGCTGCAGCGGCTGCGGCGATATCGGCATCGGCGCCTTCACCAGCCGAGATTCTCGATGAAAGAGCGGTGTCGCCACCAAGGGAGCCAGCTACTACATCGGAAGCAATGCCGACAACAACACCAGCACCAACAGCTTCAGCAACAGCTCATTCATCGGCAACTGCTGCCGATTTCCAAGATGAGGCTGGACCCTCCAACATACCAAGTCCCAGGCAAGAAATCCGCTTCAAGATGGTAAGTTGGTCACCTAAAAAACTTCGCAGTATAGCTTCATGATCGGCACACTTTAACTTCTTCATTTTCAGGCCCAGGACTCCCCAGACAGCCTATTCTCCTTTGGCATCAACCCTCAGGACGATGAGGAGCACCAAGAAGGCCCCATTCAAGCCGACAGCTTATTCTCCTTTGCCATCGACATTCCCGATGACAATGAGGAAGAAGAAAGTTCTGCCCCAGCTCTATCGGCGACGGTCAAATCCAAACTCGAAGCACTGCTTTCCCTGCTGCAACAAGATACATCACAACTCGTCCAAGATTCACACGCAGCAAGGACAGTCTTCAAGGATCTCCAAGGCCAACTACCCACCGATGCAGAAGAGATCCTCCTTCAAGCGGCCTTCCTTGAGAGTCGCCGACTCCAATACCAACGGGTTTCAAGCCGTATCACCAACAGAAATGCTCAATCGAAGCTTACGGAGGAAATGCTGAAGTTGAAGCAAACTGCTGATGAGAAGCACAAAAACATCAGCCAAGTAGAAGCTTCCGGCACTGAGCTTGAACAGGCTTTCATCCAGCTATCGGCAAGAAAGGAAGAGCTGCAAGCTGAACTGAGAAAGGTCGAAGAATCTCTGAATGCAGTCAGCCAGAAGAGAGCCCAACTTCCCGACACCATCAAAGCTCTACGACAAGAGAGGGACAACAATGCCCGACAAGCCATCTCTCTGAAGGTTATGCCGATGAGGATGCTAGGGAAATAGAGGAGATAGAACAAATTCGCCTGCGTGCGATATCAGTTATCCATTCCCTGTTGTAACCTGTTAAACTCTGTCACATCGGCAAATGTAATATTGATACTTGATTTTGCTCTGTAATATAATGTCAATACGCTTTTACCGATGTATTGTAACTCCCCTTTCATCGGCATTCAAACGAGCACGCTATACACCGACTCCTTCGAGAGTTTCTAGAATGTAAGCATAACTAGAAGCAGACTGTCTTATTTGATAAGGACCTCCCGATTAGAAAAACATCTTCCAAGCTTATAACTCAGTCCCGATCGGTAACACCAACTTCCATACCAGAGTACCACCGGCAAACTCTCACCTAGTTATCGGCAACCATTATCGACACCATGACTTATCGAATTGGCTAAAATCCTCTGAGTAATCCCAACTTTTCAAGACCCTGGTATTTATCCCGATTGTAACAATAATCGGCAACGAGGCTTCACACTCCCATCGGACCAAAATTAGGACAATGCCGATAGACCCACCAAAGAGTACAAGGAGCAACTCCCCAAAACGCCTGCACCACATACTTAATCATCGTACGCAAGCACGGCAGAATCATTCTTACAACCATCTTCCTCTGGCAGCCAATAAATTCATCGGCAATACGGCGTTTCATACACAAACCGTCGGCAGATGCCCCCAAGTATAATAATTGAATCGCCAGTTTGCCGAGCGCAGCCCTCAAGCCAACAGGTCCAAGATTGACTCCGATCAGACCATCGACAACATATTGCCGTCCGCTGATGGATCTCCATCCTTGTGCTTTGGCCTCCACTGCTTTTCCCTTCCAGGAATTTCAGTATTACATAAATCATTACGGCGCTCGCGCTGAATTCTTCTCTTCTGGATCTTGGTCAGACCCTTAGGGCACCACTGAAGGAGTCTGGTTTTCCAGACAAGCTGGTGCTGCCTTTCACTGTTTGCATCGGCTTTGTTCCCGATGCTTGAACCTCTGGAGAGCACGTCTTCACCGGGCACTTTCGCGTTGGCCATCTCCTCAGGCTCCCCTTGCTCAACACGCCTGCCAAGCCTGTGATGTGCACTGAGCTTGCCCCCCAGTCGGTTGTGTACCGATTTCTTCTCTCTGAGTGGTTTGGCGTACCTGGATGATCGATCATCAAAACAAGGTTTCTTACCTAACCGATCGGTAATGTAGTAACCGTTGCATTCAGGACAGTTATCAGTAGTAGGCAGCTTAATGCCCTCTTCCCAACAATAAACGAAGAAGGGACATCTCCAGTGGTTTTTTCCGCCGAAGCTGTTCCTGTTCCTTCTCTTCCTGCCGATGTTGCTCCTTTTGCGATTGCCGATACTCCGTCCTTGGCTGTTTGTGAGTGATTACGACGCTAGGAGCCCTATTGGTACTGCTACCTTCATTGGCAACTCTCTTGCCTCTCCTATCATCGGCAAACTTTATGTCAGGTACGAAGGTAAGGGGTACCCTAAACCCTTCGAGAAATTAACGCTAAACATAGCAACTATTTTTAAGGCAGGGACCAGCCCACTACTCAGTAAGGCACGGCCCATCGCTCGAGGGCCCCCTCTACACCAGCTGTGGCGACAAGTCACGGGCCGGCCCACCTTGACGTCAAATGACGGACCGAGGGGGCGAGCGAACGACCCCCCAGCTCCTACCTCGACGATGAATGACGGACCGAGGGGGCGAGCGAACGACACCCGGCTCCTACCTCGACGATGAATGACGGACCGAGGGGGCGAGCGAACGACCCCCGACTCCTACCTCGACGATGAATGACGGACCGAGGGGGGGCGAGCAAACGACCCCCCGGCCCCCACCTCGACGAACGAAGGACGGACGAGGGGTCGGACGAACGACCCCTCGACCAATACCTCGACCTCTCCGACCCAGTCTCTGCTTCGACCCCGTCTCTGCTCCGACCCTACCTCGACGACGAGCGATGGACCAGGGTCGAATGGACGACCCCCGGACAAGAGGCTCGATTAACCCAACTGCTCCCAGCATGGGTTAATGTGAAACCACCTAACGACATGGGCGCCCGCGCCCGCTGTCAAATCCGCCAACTCCCCGTCAAGTCCCCGATTCCTGTCAACTGTGCCGCCACTGTCGCCACTACGCGAGTACGGACTCCAGCAGTACCCCTCGGAAAGTGAACAGTGCGGCCCTCGACGACGACTTCGGGAATGCGACAGAGCCACGCAGGGCTCGACCCCTCCCTCGACCGGGGGCTCGACCCCTCTCTCCGACAACTCCAGTATGAGGCCTGTCCAATCTGCCCCGTCTCGCTTCAGCCGTGGGAGTCGTGCCTGTTTGTGGATGCTGTGCCGCGGCGACTTCTACTGCCACCACGACCGGGGACGCCAGAAGGACGGGAAGGCCATGCCGCCACGGTGCTCAATGTCTCTCCGCCAACACTGTGCCTCGGACACGCCACCCATACTGCCACAGTTAGGACCCTATACCCTCGGACCTCCCCTTGGTCTATAAAAGGGGACGCCGAGGTAGAAGAAGAAGGATGACCGACGGATCTCACTTTCGTTGGCTGGCTCCGGAAATCTCCGAGACTTCAGTTCAGACCCTCACATTCGACGCATACACACCCTGCCACTCGATCGACCCCTCGGGTGGCAAACCCCGTGTAACACAGCTTGTACCCCCCCTGTACGAGCACGTTTTGGGTGCGAGATAATACAAGTCATCCTCCCCCGCTGGACGTAGGGCCTTCTTTGCTCGAACCAGGATAAACCTTGTGTCCATCTTGCATCACGTCTGAGAGAGGGAGCACGCGATATACAAATTTACTCGTTGGTGGTCTTGACCCCCGGGTCATAACACCGACAGTTGGCGCGCCAGGTAGGGGGAATTGCGTGTCGATCAACTCCGAACTACTCTCTTAGATGGACTCCACCATCTGACCATTTCCATTCACCACCGTCGTTTGGTTCGGTAGCCTAGGGTTCGTATCCACGGGCCAGGGCGACTTGATAGTCTTTCCCTCCACTCGTGGCCTGGACATCAGCAGCTCCGGTACGCCGGGGCCAGCAAGGGTCAGGCGATGGTCCCTCTGCTTGCACCTCTGGCCTGCGATCAAGAGGAGGCGTGAGCGGCTCCAACGCGCTCGTCGTCGTGCAGATTCCGAGGTGCCGGATGCCGTTTCCCCGACCCTAGCTGGCGATACAGTCCCTCCTCCTGGGAGTCCGTCTGACCCATGCTTGTGGGCCGAGGGCGGGCACCCCTCCGAATGGGACTTTGGCTCTGCCACGTCGTCATCCCCGGAGGTCCCCGTGGCCTCTCCGACACCCTCGACCCCATCGCCACCGCGTGACGCATTCCCGCGCGGGCACCACGACAGTGCAGGGCTCTCTTCCGCCCTCGCAGGATTGCAGATACAGACACGTGGCGGGTCTCCAGGGACTCCGCCGCGTGCGACGACCGACCCCGACTTGGACTCTCCCGACGAGAGTTACGACTCCACTCGGGAGTGCTTCCACCTCGACGAGCAAGCCGACCCGCAGGACGACGTCGACGACACCGCGGCCACCGAAGAAGGAGGAGGGGCCAACGCTACACCAGCTCGAGATGCCAACCCCCCAAGTCCTGATAGACCCGATCCACCCCCAGATGTCCAGATTGCGCAGGTCCGAGAGCTTCTCAGCAAGCTCGAGGAGGAGCGCCTGCGTCTTCAGCAGCTCGAGCACGCCCTCGAGCGTTATTGAGGGCATCCTCAGGGTGGAGGACCTCGCGAGCGGGACCGGGAAGTCCACCGGCAGATCGTCGAGGAGGGCGCCGTCGAACCCCGAGTCTTCAACCGTGCCAGCCAGAATGTCGTAGCGGCCGCAATGCTGCTCTGCGACATGCCGGCGCCATCGACCCCCCAAGCACGGCGTATCAGGGACGAAATCCAGGGGCTTCTCCAAACTGCGGCCGTGCAGCAGGCGGAGAGCTCAGCCTCGAGGCGTCGAGGGCCTGCCTCTGAGCGACAAGCAGTTCCCCCCCGATAAAATCGAGAGGTGCCCGTCCACCAGAACAAGGCGCCCCAGGGCCAGGTCGAGCAACGACCGATTCAGGAACGCCTCGTCGACGACCTCCCCCCTCGGGTGAACAACCGACGTCGGTACAGCGACGCCGAGGCTTGAGGCTACAGCACTCACCGAGGTGGGCGCTACGACAGCGACGAAGACCGATGTCGGTCTCCGGAGCCGCCGGGGCCCCGAGTCTTCGGTAGAACCATCCGGCGGGTCTCCCTGCCCGTCCGTTTCCGTCCACCCACTAGCCTGGTCAAGTACAACGGCGAAACCTAGCCAGAGCTCTGGCTTGCCGACTTCAGGCTAGCGTGTCAGCTGGATGGGGCCGACAACGACCACGTCATCATTCGGCAACTCCCTTTGTTCCTCTCCGACACCGCTCGCAGATGGCTCGAGGAGCTGCCCCCGGACTTGATCCAAGACTGGCCCGACCTGGTCAGGATCTTCGAGGGCAACTTCAAGGGCACCTACGAGCGACCGGGCAACCCCTGGGACCTTCGCAGCTGCAAGCAGAAGCCAGGGAGACCCTCCGCGCTTTCACCCGTCGATTCTCAAAGCAACATACCGCACTGACCCACATCTTCGACCACGAGGTCATCACGACGTTCGTCGCCGGGACAACCTCCAAGGAGTTGGTGCGGGAGCTGGGGCGAAACACCCCCAAGACCGCCAACGAGCTCATGGACATCATCGCCAACTACGCAGCTGGCAAAGAGGCCATTGGCGCGTTCTTCCAGATTCCCCCAGGGAAGGGGAAGGGCAAGGCGGATGAGCCCGGAGGCTCGGACGATGGGCCCAAGAAGAACAATGGGCCCAGAAGGAACAACGACGACAACGGCGGCCGGAAGAAGAAGAAGAAGAAGAACCAACTGGGCCAACGCAACGTCGAGCCTAGCGTTGAGCACGACGACGAGCCCGACGACCTTGTCGCTGCGGCGGACAAGAAGAAGCCTCGAGGGCCCCTCCCGACGGGGGCGTCTTCGATAAGATGCTGAAGGAGCCTTGCCCCTATCATATGGGGCCGGCCAACCACCACCTCGAGGACTGCCGCATGCTCCGAAAGCACTTCGTCCCTCCTGGCTTCAGGAGAGATGACGGCAAAGAAGACCCGCCCTGTGACGCCCACGTCAGGGGTGATGTCAAAAAAGGAGGCTTCCCTGAAATCCACGACTGCTACATGATCTACGGGGGACCCTCGACTCGCCTCACCACGCGCCAGCGCAAGAGGGAGTGTCGAGAAGTTTTTTCCGTTCGAGCCCAGGCTCCGCGGTACCTCGACTGGTCCCATACGCCGATCACCTTCGATCAGGACGACCACCCCGAGCATATCCCCAACGCAGGGGCTTACCCGCTCGTCGTCGGCCCGATCATCCTCAACACCCGCCTCACCAAGGTACTCATGGATGGGGGGAGCAGCCTCAACATCATCTACACCGAGACCCTCAACCTCCTGGGGATCCCGAGGACCATGCTCCTGCCCAGCGTGGGGGGGGGGGGTTCCACGGGATCGTCCCGGGGAAGAAGGCGCTCCCGATCGGCCGCATCAAGCTACCGGTCTGTTTCGGCGTCCCCTCGAACTTCCGAAAGGAAGAGCTGACCTTCGAGGTGGTTGTGTTCCGAGGAACCTACCACGCCATCATCGGTAGACCGGGATACGCCAAGTTCATGGCGGTCCCGAACTACACCTACCTCAAGCTCAAGATGCCGGGGCCCTCGGGGGTCATCACCGTCGACACCTCCTACGAGCATGCATACGACTGCGACGTCGAGTGCGTGGAGAAAGCCTAGGCCCGCGAGGATTTGGCAATCCTCGCAGCCCTTGACGACTTGTCTGGAGAGATTCCTGACCCCAAGCGGCACGCTGGCAACTTCAAGCCGGCGGAAGACACGAAGACCGTCCCGCTCGACCCAGGCCTTGCGGATGGGAAGGCGCTGACGATCAACGCCGCCCTCGAGCCCAAATAGGAAGCAGTGCTCATCGACTTTCTCCGTGCGAATGCCGACGTGTTCGCATGGAGTCCCTCAGATATGCCGGGCATTCCAAGGGAGGTCGCCGAGCACTCCTTGGACATCCGAGCCGGGTCCAAACCGGTGAAGCAACGCCTACGCCGCTTCGACGAGGAGAAGCGTAGGATCATCGAGGAGGAGGTCGACAAGCTTTTGAAGGCCGGATTCATCAAGGAGGTGCATCATCCCGAGTGGTTAGCTAATCCCGTGCTTGTAAAGAAAAAGAATGGGAAGGATACGATGTGTGTAGACTACACTAGTTTAAATAAAGCATGTCCCAAAGTTCCTTTTCCTTTACCACGTATCGATCAAATAGTGGATTCCACTTCGGGATGTGAAACCCTTTGCTTCCTTGATGCGTATTCCGGCTACCACCAAATAAAGATGAAGGAGTCCGATCAGCTCGCGACCTCCTTCATCACTCCCTTCGGCATGTTTTGCTACCTCACCATGCCCTTCGGCTTGCGAAACGCCGGGGCCACCTACCAGCGATGCATGCTCCATGTCTTCGGGAAGCACATAGGGCCGACCGTCGAGGCCTACGTCGATGACATCATGGTCAAGTCCAGAACAGTCGGAAACCTGGTCGGAGACCTCAAGATCGCGTTTGGGTGCCTCAGGGCTAATCGCATAAAACTGAACCCTGAGAAGTGTGTCTTTGGGGTCCCCCGAGGCATGCTCTTAGGGTACATAGTTTCCTAGCGCGGGATCGAGGCAAATCTCAAGAAGGTAACCGCCATCACGAGAATGGGCCCGATAAGCGACTTCAAGAGTGTGCAAAGGGTCACTGGGTGCCTCGCCGCCCTCAGTCGCTTCATCTCGAGTCTCGGAGAGAAGGCCCTGCCCCTTTACCGCCTCCTGAAGAAGATGGAACACTTCGCGTGGACCGCCGAAGCCGAGGAATCACTCTCAAGACTCAAGGCCTTGCTCACCTCGCCCCTGGTCTTGGTACCCCCGAGTCCGGCCGAGCCCCTCTTGCTCTATGTCACAGCAACTACCTAGGTAGTCAGCGCGGTCGTAGTAGTCGAGAGGGAGGAGGAAGGACACGCCCTGCCGGTTCAGAGGCCTGTCTACTTCGTGAGCGAGGTCCTTTCCGAGACCAAGACGAGGTACCCCCACATCCAGAAGCTGCTGTACGCGATCGTCCTCACTCGGTGTAAGCTCAAACACTATTTCCTGGGCCACCCGGTCACTGTGGTCTCATCTTTCCCCCTCGGAGAGATAATCCAGAACCGGGAGGCGTCTGGAAGGATCGCCAAGTGGTCGGCCGAGCTCATGGGGAGACTCTCTCCTACGCCCCTCGAAAGGCCATCAAGTCTCAGGTACTGGCAAATTTCGTTGCAGAATGGACCGACACCCAACTACCCCCAGCACAGGTTCAGAGCGAGCTCTGGACCATGTACTTCGACGGGTCGTTGATGAAGACGGGAGCAGGCGCCGGATTGCTGTTCATATCACCCTTAGGGGTCCATACGCGCTATGTCATCCGCCTCCACTTTCCCGCCTCCAACAACGTCGTCGAGTACGAGGCCCTCGTCAACGGCCTGCGCATCGCCGTCGAGCTCGGGGTTCGACGCCTCGACGTGCGAGGGACTCTCAGTTGGTGATCGACCAAGTGATGAAAGACTCGAGCTGCCACGACCCCAAGATGGAAGCCTACTGCAGGGAGGTCAGAAAACTCGAGGACAAGTTCTACGGCCTCGAGCTCAACCACGTCGCCCGTCGGTACAACGAAGCTGCCGACGAGCTGGCCAAAATCGCGTCTACTCGAGGCACGGTCCCTCCCGACATCTTCTTGAGGGATCTTCACAAGCCGTCCGTCGACCTGGACTCGAGGGCTCCCGGCCTCGAGCAAGGGGTCGATCCACCCCCCTCGACCGATCCCCCCTCGAGCGGGGGAGAGGTCATGGAGATCGACGAGGCTATCGCAGCGCCAACCCCTCCGACGGATTGGCGCGCACCCTACCTCGAGTACCTGACACGGGGCGAACTCCCAGAAGACCGCACAGAAGCCTGTCGTGTAGCTCGACGCGCCAAAACCTACGTCTTGTACGGGGACGGCCGCGAGCTATACCGACGTAGCCCGTCGGGTGTACTTCAACGCTGCCTCACCCTCGAGGAGGGGAGGGCATTGCTGAAAGATCTACACTCGAGGGCTTGTGGCCACCACGCGGCACCGAGAACGCTGGTAGGAAGTGCCTTTCGACAGGGCTTCTACTAGCCGACGGCCGTCAACGACGCCACCAAACTCGTTCGATCCTGCAAGGGATGCCAATTCTACGCCAGGCAGACCCACCTACCCGCCCAAGCTCTTCAGATGATACCCATAACCTGGCCGTTCGCAGTATGGGGGCTCGACATGGTCGGCCCCCTGAAAAGAACCAAGGGTGGGCACACTCACCTTCTCGTGGCTATCGACAAGTTCTCGAAGTGGATCGAGGCTCGACCCATCGCCAACATCCAGTCTCGACAAGCCGTGCTATTCTTCACCGACATCATCCACCGCTTCGGGGTCCCCAACGTCATCATCACCGACAACGACACGCAGTTCACCGGCCAAAAGTTCCTGGACTTCTGTGACCATCACCACATCAGGGTGAATTGGTCCGCAGTTGCCCACCCTCGAACTAACGGTCAGGTCGAGCGTGCTAATGGTATGGTTTTGCAGGGCCTCAATCCAAGGATCTTCGATCGGCTGAACAGGCATGGCAGGAGATGGGTCGATGAGCTGCCCGTGTGCTATGGAGTCTCCGAACGACACCAAGTCGAGCCACGGGATTTTCTCCGTTCTTCTTGGTCTATGGGTCCGAGGCCGTCCTCCCCACCGACCTCGAGTACGGGTCCTCTCGACTGAAAGCCTACAGCGAGCAAGCCAACACGGTAGCTCGAGAGGACTCCCTCGATCAGCTCGAGGAAGCCTGTGATACGGCCCTCTTCAAGTCGGCACAGTACCAGCAGACGCTGCGGCGCTACCACGACAAAAACGTGCGCAAAAGGGACCTCAACGTCGGCGACCTCGTTCTGCGCCATCGACAAAGCAACAAGGGGCATCACAAATTGACGCCACCTTGGGAGGGACCCTTCATCGTGGAAGAGGTGCTGAAGCCCGACACTTACAAGCTGAAGAACAAGAAGGGCGAGATCTTCACCAATGCGTGGAACATCGAACAGCTACATCGCTTCTATCCCTGAGGCCTCAGGGCCCTGTACATTTTCGCATTTGTGTACAAATCTTCGAATGAATAAAATGTTCTCGAAACACATTTCACTTTTGTTCGTAGCTCAAAGGTAGCCTCGACTTTGACCAGCAGAGTCGAGCTCCCCTCGAGGGCTGACAGGGGGGCACCCCCCTCCTAAGCCCTCGAAAAACCCAAACATTTTCTCGAAACCCGACTCTCCCTCTCGACCTTTCCCTCGAGTACGCTTCACAACTAAGTAAAGGCGTCTCGAACTCCCTAAGGGTCGAGGGCGCCGTCGAGCCAGGGACTCACTCACGCCCCAGGGCTACGGTATCCCCGCTCGCCAACCCCCTTTCAGGGATACGAGCGTGCGTCGAATACTTAGTTCACAAGCGGTCACTCAGGCAAAGAAAAGCAGAAAGAGTTCGAGAAGTAAAAACAACGAGATGCACCCGTCTACAGCAGTAAGGTAGCCTCGACTTTGCCTCAGCAAACTCGAGCCTCCCTCGGGGGCTAACAGGTGGGGCACCCCCCTCCTAAGTCCCCGAAAAACTCGAACGTTTTTCGGAACTCAGCTTTCCTTCTCGTTCTTTCCCTCGAGTACGCTTCGTGACTAAGTAAAGGCGCCTCGAACTCCCTAAGGGTTGCGGGTGTCGTCGAGCCAGGGACTCACCTACGCCCCAGGGCTACGGTATCCCCCCTCGCTCCCCCCCTTCCAAGGATACGAGCGTGCGTCGAATACTTAGTTCACAAGCGTCGACTCAGGCAAAGAAAAGCAGGGAGAGCTCGAAAAACAAAAATAACTATGTGCATCTCGATCAAAATGCATTATACACAAGAAGCCCTCGGGGACTCGGCATTGTATCGGTACAAAAAGCCTAACTATTACATGGACCTTCTTGTCCAGATATGGCTCGCAGGCCTGGGACTACTCATCGAGGGGGTCGCCGTCATTCATCGACACCTTCCGAGGGCTACTCGGCGCCATCTCCGTCCACTGAGGGGATCACCTCGGGCTCGAAGAGCTTTGCCAGCTCGCCTCCGGGCACCTCCGCGAGATCCATCAACTGCTGGCACCTCGCGTCGTTCTCTTCCTCGGTCAGCCTCGGGTCGGTGGCAAACCCGTCGACAACGAGGTTGAGGTCCACATTGTAGACCGAGTTGACGACCGCGAGGGCCCGCTTCACCCCCAGATGCAGGGTGGCACGGACGTGCTCCGTCACCCCCTGCGTCATGGAGTAGAAGTGGCGCAGCAGGGAGTCCCCTCGAGCGTCGCCCTCGACCTCCGGCTCTGGCTTGACCGAGAGATCGTCGCAGAAGGTGTTGATGACGTCCGCGAGCCTCGCGTTGAGGTTCGCCTCAGTGCCGAGGAGGCCCTGAAGATTGTTCAGGTCCTCGTGGGTGCGGGCATTATCCGTCTTGAGCTCTACCAAAACAAGCACGCAACAGTCAAAACCCAAAAAAGTAGAAAGAGGGTCGAGGCAGGACAGATTCTGCAACACTCTCGAAACACTCACCTTGGGCATGCACGTCCAGGGTGGAGTAGGCCTGCTCGGTCTCCTCGAGCTGGCGGTGGACGTCGACAAAGTCGGAGGACTGACCCCTGACCTTGGCCTCGAGGCCCTCGATGGTTTTGCTTGCGTCATCGAGGGCCTTCTTTTGGTTCATCGCCACCACGCCCAGGGAGGTCGCGCGGGTCCGAGCCTTCTCCTCCGAGGCGGCCAGAGTGTCACGCTCGCGGGAGATGGCGTCGAGGTCTCCCCGGAGCCCTCGGATGCCCTCGGTCGCCCGGGCCAGCTCCTCCTTCAGTCGGGCGGCCTCCTCCTCGGCCTTGCGCTTGGCTTCGAGGGCAATGTCCCGTTCCCGCCCGACTGTGATGGTCGACTGAAGGGCGACGTCGAGCCTCCCCTGCGCCGTCTGCAAGGCCGCCCAGGCTTCCTTCTGCATGGCCTCGTAGCCGGTCCTCGCGTGGGCGACCTTTGATTCGGCATCCTCCCGGACGGCTGCCGTCTTAGCCCTCGCGCGGGGTACCTCATCCTCCGCCCTATCCAGCGAGGCGCGGAGGGTCAGGAGTTGCTCCTGCATCCGGAGGATGTACTGGGACTTCTCGTAAGACCTCACCCGCAGCGACTGACGAGGATGAAAGCGAAGACCGTCAGCAAACAGCAATCAGACAATCCAAGTACAATCTAAGGGAGAACGAAACCCACCTCCATCCCCTGGCGTATGTCCATGGCGACGACCTCCGCGGCGCGGCGTACCGAGTGCTCAAACCAGGCCCGATACTCCTCGACGTACTCCCACCGTCGGAGCTCGGCCTGGTCGTCGAGCGTGAGGAAGAGCCGCTCGGGGTCTTGAGGGTCCGCCAGCTCGAGAACCTCCTGACCCCCGGCCACGCTGCGGGCAACGATCCTCTCTTCGACCGTCCGCGCGACGCCCTGGCGCACGGCGGGGGGACCCCCGCGCCGATCACCCTCCTTTCGCCAAGCAGAGAGGGGGAGATCTCCTCTGCCTGTCCTCTCCCGTCCTCAGGGCCACCTCCTGAGGACGTTGACGGCCCCGCCGAGCCGTCACCACCAGGTGAAGGAAACCCCGGCGAGTAGAACGACCCTGCGTGGTGAAAAACTCGAAAAAATTAGCACCCAGCAATACAAACCCACGGCAGCTCGGGTAAGTCGGAGCACAACTTACCTCGAGATGATGACCCCCCAGCCTCAAGGGGAGGCCGAGCCACCTCCGGTTCCGCCCGAGGGACCGCGACGGTGGTCGTCTCCGCCGAGCCCACCAGCTCGGCCACCATCTCTTCCACTTCCTCGGGGGTGGACTCCATCAACATCCCGCCCTACGTCGGCGCGGGCGTCACCTCGGGCCGCTCGACCGGACCCCGCCTCGAGCTCCGGCGGCATCGAAGGGCCCTCGGACGTTGTGGCAGTCGTGCCCTCGCGCTCAAGCCAGAGTCGAGCCTCCAGCGAGGCTAGGCCCTCGGGCCACCGCCCCGGCGTTGGGTGAGCCGGAGCCTCCCCCTCGTTCACGGGAGCCTAGGACCCGACCACCTCCACCTCCTCGGCCGCAACCGCCGTCGACGAAAGCCCCGCGCCCTCCGGGGCGACGAGCGCGACTTCTTCCGACGGCTGCGCAGGCGCCGCGACCATCGCTTCGGCGACCCCCGCCATCTCGGTGGCCCTCGTGGGCGGGGCGCATGGGCCCGTCTCCTCTGCCAGTGGGGCGGATGCCAAGGCACCCTGTGCCATCCCCCGCTCCATTGCCTCCTGGGCCTTGGCTGCCCGTGCTGCCTCGGGGGTGAGCATCGAAGGGGTCGGAGCAGCTGGACCGGCCTCGGCGGCCGCCCCGACGGCAGCCCCTACCTTCAATTTCTTGGCGGGGGCGAAGGACGCGTCTCCCTGCGGGTGCTTCGACCTGAAAAAGAAACCCGTGCACAGCAATGAGCACAGGTCATTATCAACAAAGAGGAAAATACAAACAACCCCTTCGAAAGTGACTTACCCCCTCGGGACCCGGCGTTTCTGCCCGGCGATCGTCGGGCTGATCGAACTTTTGAACACCACCGCCCGGGGGCGGGGGTCGAGGCGGCCCTCGGGACCGTCTCCTGGGCAGGGGCCGACGGCGCCACCGTCGTCCCCTTGCTGGTCTCCTCTTGCGCCGACGGGCCCGACGCCCGTGCGCTCGACGCGGCAGGCGCCGAGGGCTCGCTCGATCGACCCCCCGACGGGGATCGCGACGACCGCCCGTGCGTCTGCCGCGGCACTTCCTCCCGAGAAGCCACGGGGCGCTCCCCCCGTGGCTCAGCTTCGACGGTAGGGGCCGACCTCGAGGTCGACCCTTCTCCTCCTCCGGTTCCGACGGCCGCCTGTTCAGGCGCCGTCTGTTCCTCCTCGCTCCAGTTCTCCTCCTCCTCCTCCTTGTCCTCCTATTCCGAGGGCGATAAATCCTTAGGGAGGCCCTCCCGCCTCTTCCGGGCCCGGCGCTGCTCCCTCGCCTCTCTCTCCCGGGCCCTCTTAGTCGTGGCCTCCTTGGCTTTGTCCTTGTCCGCCTTCTGCTTCCCTGCGGAACGCGAGGCAGTCAGAACGCGGGCAAAAGAGACGAAAAAGGCGAACATGACGACTCTAACAAGAAGAGAGGACCTTACCAGCTCAAAGAAGCCCTCGTCCGGCTTCATGGGGATCTTCGCGACGTTCTTGACGGAGAACGAGCCTGCGAAGAAGCAGCGGACACGGCGGACCACCCTATCCGGGGCCAGTTCATCCTCGGCGAGGCGACAGCCCAAGAGGTCGACCCCCGGACCCATCTCGTCGAGGCAGAGGGGTCGAGCCATCAGTGCCACGACCCGCCGCCGGTGCAACGCCGACGCGGCGATCTCCGCCGTGAGTCCCTCCTCCTTCAGATGTCTGAGCGAATCCAGCAGGTGGACGAGGCGGTGCTGCTTGTCCGTCGGGACGCCGTACCCCCAGCGGTCTGGCTGTGCCTCGATTGTCCTCCTGGTGTACGCTGGGAACAGGTTGTCGTCGTTCCGAAGGTAGAACCACCCAGAGTGCCATCCGGAGTGGCTCGACGAGAACTTCCCCGGGATCCAGCTCTCCGTCCGCTTGACGGAGATGCAGCAACACCCGGCCCTGACCATCCTGCGGGTACCCCTATCGACCGATGCGTGGAAGATACTTGCCTTGAAGAGATGGAGCCACAATTCCCAGTGGGGCTCCATCCCGAGGTAACCTTCGCACACCGTGGCGAAGACCGCCGCCTGGCAGACGCCATTGGGGATCAAGTGTTGGAGCTCCACGCCGTAGTGGCGGAGAAGTGCGCGCAGAAAGCGGCTGGGCGGAGCGCCAAGTCCGGCCCGGTGGAAGATCTCGAAGCTCACTACGTACCCCTCCGGCGGGTTGGGCTTGGCATGGTCCGGTGATGGCAGCACCCACTTCGGTCGCTCCGTCGAGGTGATAGGCCGGAGGAGGCCGCTCTCCACCAAGCCCACCAGGCGCGAGGCAGTCACCGAGGACGCATGCCAGTCATCGGGGCCGGCGAGGCTAAACTTTTCCATGGGATCAAGGATGGTGGTGCGCTCGGGCTTAGGGGCGCAAGGTACGTTCCCTATCTCTCTTCCCTTTCTCTCTCTCGCTTGCGCAGAGTTCCGGCTCGCGGGACGCCTAAGGCAATGGCGGGGAGAAGGAGGCTGGGAAGACGAAGGAGAGGAGGCAAGGAAGGCAAGTGTGCGGAAAGAACACCCGACTCCTCACCTTCGCTACTTATACGCGGGAGGCCAACGGACGAATCGGGCGAAACAGGCAAGAGAATCTTTGCATTTAATGCGCCTGTACTCCCCTTCCTTGTATTCCTCCTAGATAAGGCGTTCCGTCCCATCGTCGGGCTCCGCGCCGCACTCCGCCCTACAACCGCCACTGTTGCGCCGAACGGACATCGCCTAAAAAGGCGCGCGACCGGAAGCGTTATCTTCGGAGGTAAGGAATCTTGAGGCAGCGAGAGTTGGCCCTCGAAAGAGGGTTCGACAGCTACCCTCGAGTGCCCGAGGTCAGAAATGACCTCGGGTTAGGACTTCGGTCCACTCCGAAAAAATCTCGAGGGAACAAAGGCCGGCTCACGAACGGACTCGATAGCCCCCCTCGAGTACCCGAGGTCGGAAGAGACCTCGGGTCGTCGACCCCAGTTCACTCCACAGCCTCGAAGGGACAAAGGCTGGCCCCTTCGTGGGGTTCGACAGTCTCCCTTGAGCGCTCCAGCCCAAGGGGCAAAGAACATAGGTATGTCCCCAAGTTCAATGTAATTACCCATTCTTCCCCCTCGGCGTTCCACAAGGCTGGACTCCTCCTCTTGAGGACAGCGTTGGATGACGAACCATCCATCAAATCTTGAGGGAGCGAAGGGTGGCCCTTACATAGGGTTCGACAGCCGCCCTCGAGTACCTGAGGTCAGGAAGGACCCATGGTTAACGGACTCCGGTCCACCCCCAAATCTTGAGGGGGCGAAGGCTGGCTCCACGAACGGAGTTCGACAGCCGCCCTCGAGTACGCGAGTCAGGGATGTCCCGGGGAGGCCAGGCGCGTGCCCCTAGCTCGAGAACGAACTCTCGAGGCTCCCTGGGACATATCCGAGGCATAACCTAGGAATATCTAAGGATCCCTCCGCTGGGAGGCATCGAGCCACCAACTCCTATCGAATGGGGTTGGCACCTTTGTAATCCACATGGTCGAGCTTAGTAAGCTGTACGGCTTACTTAAAAATGAGAACGCCTCTGGGCCACTAGTCGACCCCTATCGAATGGGGCACGAGTTCTCACTCGGATTTTTACCCGTACTGGGCACCATTTCTAATGGACTCATGCCCGAGAACAGCTCACCGAGGACTTCGGGCTCGTCCTAACGAGGATAGCACGATGCTCTTCACCCCACAATCCGAACGCAAGGATCCGTGGGAAGGACGCTATGAGGTAGTGAAGGCCCAGCCATTCGAGGGCTCGAGGGCCCGACTACGCACTTCACCCCTCGACAAAAGAGGGTCGAAAACCTCGTAACCTGGCAGACAGAGTCGACCTCTCGGGCGGGGCGCTCTGACTCCAGTTGTGCTCGAGGGAGCGAAGGCTGGCCCTCGGTAGGGTTCGACAACCGCCCTCGAACACTTCTCTTTTCAGGGAAAGGAATGGAATCGACCCCTCAACAGGGTGCCACGTCTCCAGGTATCCTTAAAAAACCCCTCGATGCAACATATTATAGCCCCCAGAGGAGTTCTAAATCACTCCTCTGGGGCCTCGGGGGCTACCCCCGCAGGGTGCGCTCGCGCGCACCCCACGGAGAATCGAACCTCTCACTAACCCTGCAGGCCAAGGACAAAACCTCCAGGTAATCCTTACTCCCTCCGAGAAAGCGTGTATCATAGCCCCCAGAGGAGTTCTAAATCACTCCTCTGGGGCCTCGGGGGCTACTGTCGGGTACGAAGGTAAGGGGTACCCTAAAACCTTCGATAAATTAACGCTAAACATAACAACTATTTTTAAGGCAGGGACTAGCCCACTACTCAGTAAGGCATGGCCCATCTCTTGAGGGCCCCCTCAACACCAGCTGTGGCGACAAGTCACGGGCCGGCCCACCTCGACGTCAAATGACGGACCGAGGGGGCGAGCGAACGACCCCCCGGCTCCTACCTCGACGATAAATGACGGACCGAGGGGGCGAGCGAACGACCCCCGGCTCCTACCTCGACGATGAATGACGGACCGAGGGGGCGAGCGAACGACCCCCGGCTCATACCTCGACGATGAATGACGGACCGAGGGGGCGAGCGAACGACCCCCCGGCCCCCACCTTGACGAACGAAGGACGGACGAGGGGTCGGACGAACGACCCCCTGACCTATACCTCGATCTCTCCGACCCAGTCTCTGCTTCGACCCCGTCTCTGCTCCAACCCTACCTCGACGATGAGCGACGGACCAGGGGTCGAACGGACGACCCCCGGACGAGAGGCTCGATTAACCCAACTGCTCCCGACATGGGTTAAAGTGAAACCACCTAACGACATGGGCCCCCGCGCTCGCTGTCAAATCCGCCAACTCCCCGTCAAGTCCCCGATTCCTGTCAACTGTGCCGCCACTGTCGCCACTACGCGAGTACGGACTCCAGCACTACCCCTCGGAAAGTGAACAGTGCGGCCCTCAACGACGACTTCGGGAATGCGACAGAGCCACGCAGGGCTCGACCCCTCTCTCGACCGGGGGCTCGACCCCTCTCTCTGACAACTTCAGTATGAGGCATGTCCAATCCGCCCCGTCTCGCTTCAGCCGTGGGAGTCATGCCCGTCTGCGGACGCTGTGCCGCGGCGACTTCTACTGCCACCACGACCGGGGACGCCAGAAGGACGGGAAGGCCATGCCGCCACAGTGCTCAATGTCTCTCCGCCAACACTGTGCCTCGGACACGCCACCCATACTGCCACAGTTAGGACCCTGTACCCTCGGACCTCCCCTTGGTCTATAAAAGGGGACGCCGAGGTAGAAGAAGAAGGACGACCGACGGATCTCACTTTCGCTGGCTGGCTCCGGAAATCTCTGAGACTTCAGTTCAGACCCTCACATTCCACGCATACACACCCTGCCACTCGATCGACCCCTCGGGTGGCAAACCCCGTGTAACACAGCTTGTACCCCCCCTGTACGAGCACGTTTTGGGTGCGAGATAATACAAGTCATCCTCCCCCACTGGACGTAGGGCCTTCTTTGCCTGAACCAGGATAAACTTTGTGTCCATCTTGCATCACGTCTGAGAGAGGGAGCACGCGATATACAAATTTACTCGTTGGTGGTCTTGACCCCCGGGTCATAACACCGACACTTTTTTACATCACGCTTAGCCACTTGATGATCAGGATCTACCGATGCATTCTTCCTGGCAGCATCCGATGTCAGCACCTTAGTTTTTCCACTGGTTTCCACCATATTATTTGGAAACGGACGCTGATCAAGTTCCATCAGTTTCTGGACTTTAGAATTTTCAAATTTGATCCGCCCAGAATCAATCTCTGATTACAACTGCTGCCTGAACACTTTGCAGTTATTGGTACTATGAGAAGTTGCGTTGTGCCACTTGCAGTACCTGATCCTTTTGAGCTCTTCGGCTGATGGAATTACCTGATTAGAGGCTAGCTTAATTCGCCCTTCCTGAAGCAATAGGTCAAATATCCCATCGGCCTTCGTGACATCGAAGGTGAACTTCCCAACCTTCTCCTGGCTGAGTAGATAAGGTATCGGCTCCTTATCTTCTACCCATTCAACCGTGCCGATGTTCACCCCCTCATTGGACTCAGAATCTTGTCCAACGAAGAGCATCGTTGCGTTCCGAGTCTCCCTGGGCTCGAATGATCTAACATCCTGATCGTCCTCTGTGATATCAAAGGTGAAACTTTCCAATTCAGCAATGTTGATGTTTGGCTCTTCATCCGAATCTGAAGCTTTTATTTCCTCAATTGGAAACACCCTTGTGTCTGGATCTTGCCAATGCGTGGACTCGCTCACTGGCCGAGCAGATGGATGCACTTCTTCACATCTTTGTATTAAATAGGCCGGAGCAATTGACCCATCAACAGCACCAATCTGTTGAATATTGTGCATCGGTTGATTGACCGATGGGCCACTTTGGACGTCCACTAGTAGAGTAAGTTGATGTACTTGTTCATATCCCTGTGGCAAGCAAGTCGGGGCAATCAACACATCAGTGGCACCAACCCGTGGAATATTGTGCATCGACTGATTAACCGATGGGCAATTCTGGACGCCTGCCGGCCGAGTAGGTTGATCTCTCTCTCTAGGTCCTGTCGTCGAAGTACCTGAGATGATTGGAGCGTGCACAACACTAGTCATAACACCATGCATCAGTTGTGTTGCCAATGAGTGATTTTGCTCCGTTGCTAGCTTGTGTTGTGGCATTATATTTATTACATTCATCGGTTGCTGCACCGATGTCTCATTGTACACTTTTTCTTGCGAGTATTGCAGTGTAGTACTTATTGGTTGATGTACCGATACTTCATTCTGAAGACTCGCCGGACGATGCTGCGGAGCCCCTGCGACTTGGTACTCAGGCTGCACATATTGCTGCTGAATCGGTAATTGACTAATCCAACCTGCATTAGGTGTCATCGGCACGTGACTTACCGATGGCTGATAACCAGCTGATTCTTGCAACCCTTGTACCTTCGGATGATAACGCTGATCTGCAAGTACCATAGGCTGGGCAACTATTGCCGATGCAGGCTGACTGGCATTTGACACGCTTTGCATCGGCCAAGAATTTACCATCGGTTGATAGCCAACTGACATCTGTCGTTCTTGTACCCTTGAATGATTTCCTTGACCTGCAGGCACCACAACTTGAGCAGTCATTGCCGATACAGACTGATTATCAATCGGCATGCCTTGTCGCATCGGCCAAGAATTCGCTGAGGGCTGAGAACCAGCTGGCTCTTGTAACCCCTGTATCCTGGGACGATAGCTTTGGTTGGTAGCCACCGTAGGTTGAGTAGCTACAGCCGATGCAGGCTGACTGACACTCGACGTGCCTTGTTGCATCGGCCAAGAATTTGCCGATATAGGTTGATTAACTATTGGCACGTCTTGTTGCATCGGCCAAGCATTTGCCGATAACTGATAACCGGCGGGTGCTTGTTCTTGTTGTACCCTTGGATGATCGGTTGGACTCAAGGGTACCACAACTTGAGCAGCTATTGCCGATACAGATTGATTGACGATCGGCATACCTTGTTGCATCGGCCAAGAAGTTGCCAATGACTGATAGCCAGCTGACGCCTTTCGTTCTTGTGGCGCCGAATAATTGATAGCATAGCTACCTTGATTGGCAAGTGTTCCAGTTTGGAGAGCCATTGCCGCCATGGGTTGACTTGCAACTGCTGGGCCTTGTTGTATCGGCAAATGACTTGCCGATGGTTGGGCGTACGCCCCTCTGGATATTGCTGTTTACAGATTCCCTGTTGGCAACTGCACCGTTGGAGAAGATGTAGCATAATGCATCATCGGCTGTACAGATATCGCCGATGCCATGGGAACCTTCCATCCTACGTGGTGATCTTGGACCCATCTGGAATCAGCAGATAGACTTGGGGACATACCGTATCCCCACCAGTTGGCAGAAGTTGGCTGACTCTGGATCACAGGTCCAGACGTTGTTGAAACCACCAGATTTGTGTTCACCTGAGTAGCGCTTGTTGGGCTTAATCTTGGTGGCGCGATCTCATCGGCAGATTGACTCATAATTGGTGTAAACACCCTTGGAACCGCCGATGGAGTTGCAGCAGATGCCGATCCGAGCTGACGATACTCTGGACCAACGTAATATGTGTTAGGAATATGCCCTAGAGCTAATCATGTGGATGATTATATTCCGATTGTATCCATGATTAATAAAGTGTTCTTTGAATATCCATTATAGACAACTAGTATTGATTGACAATTATGTGAATTATTTGTGGAACTCAATTACCTGAATGGTTATTCTAAAAGTTGTCCCTGGTCGGCATTCTTGTAAGAGCACACTTGAATATTAGACCAGCACATGTATTAGTTGATGGCTATGTTTCACAAGTCATAGACATGGAGATGTCAAACTAATAATGTGGGCACATGTGAGACATGTAGGCTGGACTGACCCAACAAGAGAAAGTCTCTATTCATGTCATGTACGTTATGTCCTTAGACCTGAGATTGTGGTATGTACTCAAGATGTGAAACGATCTACTTAGAGACTATCAAACGCTACTCCGTTATTGGGTAGTTATAAAGGTGGCCCTTGGTTGGTCGGGAAACATGCTGTGAGACATAGACAATCAAGATGGAATTTGCCCCTCTCTTCGTGAGAGAGATATCACTGGATCACTCATGTGATTGGATCAACAAATGCATGGCCGTGCTTGGGTTAAGTGTTAACCCACGAGTTGAACCATATATCGAGTGGCGAAGGGAATAACTTGTACATGGTCATAGTGGTTCGTCTGATATGATCATAGCGTATGCATAGGAGTTGACACGCCTTGCTAGAGGCCGCTATCAACTATTGGTCGAGTAAGAGTACTTGGGCCATGTCTATGTATGCGTGAGCCCATAGGGTCGCACGCTTAAGGGGCTGGAAGCCTAATTCGGGTTGGACCCGAATTAGACTAGGTTTAGGGTTTCTAATGGGCCTCCACCGTGGGAGCTCGTTAGGACGCCTATATAAGCAAGGGGTGGGCGCGGGGCGAATCGATCCACGCCTTTAGGCAGCCGTCGTCGCCTCCCCACGCTCGCGCCTTTTGCTCCTCGCGGACCTAGCAGTCCGGAGGCGCAATGCTTCCTCCCTGCACGTGTGGGATTCCTCGGAGGTGCTGCATCTGGAGCACAAGGACGAACCGCGCGAAGGGGACGTTGAGACGGACAACCACGCAACTGCACTGCCTGCTGCGACGCGCACGACTACATCAAGTCGTCTTCCGCTGCACCTACGCGTCTAGTGGTAATCCCGTAACCTGTAACTAGCAGTAGATCCTGGTTTATGAGGTCGAAAAGTTTTGTTTTCCGGCTAGCGTAGCAACCTCGTATTCCTACAGTGGTATCAGAGCCGTTACTGCCTCGTTATAGATTCAGATCTTAGCATATGGTGATATGCGGGTTTTATGATGAATCTCAGACTTTGGTTCATGTCTTGCTGTGATGGTATTGCATCGACCAACTCGTACCGGTCGGAATTCCGCCATCCGAGTTAACAGATGCAAGTAAATCCAATCAGGGCGAGTTGGAGATCAATTAGATTGATCGAATTGAAACCTAGGTCAGAAGCCGGGCGCATGTGATGCACGTCGGAATAGATGCGATCTATGTAGATGCGATCTATGTAATCCCAGTAAATTTTTGGGCTGATGAGATTAGTCCGATGAGATTTTCATAGTGATTCCATAGATGCGATCTATGTAATCCCGCTTGGTTTTCAGGGCGCTGCCCTGAAACCCCCCCTCGACCCCCCGCCCGCTGACCGGTCAGCGGGACCGCCGTTGCTATCTGCTATAGCGCCTAGAATCGTTCTACGCCTAACTTGTTTTTGCAGGAGTTGATGTGTTTGGTATGGCCTATGTGATTAATGTAATTTTCATGCCCTGCGTGACATGTAAGCAACACGGCTGGAGCCATATGTGTTGTCTTTTGATGTATTGGCCTGCGTGCCATCTTGTGATCTTGCGACTATGTAATTAGTATAGCTTGCGGTAAGATAGTTCTTGGAGGACATATTTATACACGTATCTTTTTATTGGATTGATATATTTTACACGTAGCCCTCGGGCACATATTTATACTCCCGCATGGAGAGTTGTACAAAGACACGACACGTACCCTTCCTAAAACAAACTCCTAACTTTAAGGAAACTGACTCACGCAGGAGTCGGATCTAAAACAACAATATTTATTTTCCTAAACAAACACATCTATTTTAAAGCAAAAATAAACGACTCATGCAAGAGCCGGAATCAAACTACCATAGCAATAATACTGGTACAAAACACCAGTTTCCTTATACTTCTCCTTGATGGAAACTTTCCATCGGCAGATCCCTCCAATCCGCGACTTACATCTTTGGCCACCTGTAGCCCTCCGCTGGTATCACACGCTAAGTCACCTTATCGGCACCTCATGCCTATCGGCATCGGTAATATGTCCCGATCAGCAGCCTTGTGCCGATAACTCTTTACCAGCCTATCGACAATCGGCAACTACACTAGCATTCGGCATCAGCTTCTCATCAGCACTCGGCAACATCATACTCATCGGCAATCGTAGTGCCCCCTTATCAGCAATTGGCATTTAACTTGAGCTACTAAGCTTCACCAATTAACCTTCGTCGGCAAGGACCCAACCTCCATCGGTAATACACTTGGTATTTTCGCAACACTCTCATCGGCAGTACTGGCTCACAATTTCCCGACGCCGACAGAAAACAGCCGTTGGCCAGTCAAGCCTTAACTCATTTGACACGTGCTGAAAAACGGTGTCAACACTATCACCTTCTGCTGACTCTGCAGCACGAAGTTCCCACTAATGAATGAATGCGATCCTCCAGAATCAAACAAGATAACTGCAGGACATTGATTAACAAGGAACGTACCAGCTGTGACGGGTTCTCCCTCTGGTACTTCCTCCAAGGTGGTGTGGTGGACGTTCCCTGTGCGAGGCTTCTGCGGAAGGTTGAACTGCTTTCTTGGCTTTGTGCAGAAATGCGACAGGTGTCCAGCTTGACCGCAGTTGTAGCACGGCCCCACCACATAGGGCGTCTTCTGCCCTCCAGCTCCAGGTGCTGCAACTTTGTCTTTGTTCTGCTGCATGGGTGCAATGAAGGGCCTCTAGTAGCCTGGACGAGCACGAGCATTGGTCATCTTCCCTTGCGGTGGACGGAATCGTGCACCAACCTATGGTGGACGAAACGCTGGCCTTGAAGCATTAGGACCCCTGTTCTGGTAGGATCCTCCCTCTGGGACTCGGCGGCGAGTCTCTGCAAGCAACCTGTTGTCGTTGGCTTCCTGGTTCAAGCAGTCACTGATGAAGTCGCTGAAGGTGAGACGGTAGATGTTGCCCATCTTGGAGAGGAGTGGCATTCATGCCCCTCTTGAAGCTGGCGATCTTCTTCATGTCTGTGTTGACGAAGTCAGGAGCATAGCGAGCCAGGCGGTTGAAGCTGGCGAGGTACTCTATCACTGACCTGGTACCCTGAGCAAGCCTCATGAACTCAGTGAGCTTCATCTCCATCACTCCATCAGGGATGTAGTGACAGCGCATAGCAGTGGAGAATAGTTCCCAGGTAACTGCGGTACCGGCAGGCAAGTTGTCGCGGTATTGGGACCACCAGATACTCGTTGGTCCTTCCAGCCTGTGCGCGGCATACTCTGCCTTTAGCTCTTCCGTCAGGCGCAGAAGTCGGAACTTCTATGTCATGGAGTGCATCCATTCATCGGCCTCTAGCGGTTCAACAGCTTCCTTGAAGAACAGAGGACGCGTGTCCATGAAATCCTTGTAGGAATTATACTGATTAGGCATGGGCCCTTGGCGTTGCCTGTGCTGCTGAGCCGTGTTGGCGGCGATGTTGCGCAAGGTCTCGTTCATCTGGTGCTGCATCTCCTCCACACTTCTTTGGCTGCCCAGAAACTGGCCAAAGAATGCCTTCGATGTGATCGGAGGTGGTGGTGGCAGGTCTTCCCTGGCTGCCTCTCCATCACCCCAGTTAGTGCGAGGAGTGTTAGCCGGCATCTGTATATCCCATTAACAAGCAACAATTAGGTGATGTTATATTGAATAACGAATAAATTCTGTGCGGTACAAAATGTAATATCAAGCACACAACCAAATATAATTACTCATCCTTGCACATAACATCACAGAATTAATTACTCGTCATAAGCATACCAATAACATTCCATATTCTTTGCCAGAACAACGTCTAGACTTAAATTCCAAATTCGGCTTACACATAGTGAGAATCCAAATTAAACAGAGTCTTAAACAACATGATACAAAAGCTCCCAACGTGAAAGGTCAAACTCCTAATCTAGCGTTCAGTCCGCGTCGGAGAAGTACTGCTCTCCGTCGGAGTTGTCGAGTTAGGGCTCGTCGGCGAAGGCCTCGTTCGGAGCCAAGTCCTCCTCCGGTGGGTTAGGACCAAGGATCACTCTGTCTTGTGGCTCGGGCTCCTCGGGTGCAGGTGCTGCAGCGGTTGTCTGCTGCTGCTGGTGAAGAGCGTGGAAAGTCTCGTGTAAGTTGTTGATGTACTCCTGCTGCCCGTTGAGGTGGCCCTCTAACTCTGTGACCCTCTCCTGTAGGCCCTCTGACTCGGTCCAAGCTTCATTCCTGGAGTTGGTGTCATCGAGGAGTAACTTCTCACCAACCACGCAAGCAGCGATCTCCTCTCCCACCCTGGTCTGAGCCTGGTCGCGCTCTAGAGTCATCTGAGCCAACTCTGCCTGAAGGGTGGCGACGGCTGTCTCGAACTCCTGATGCAACTGACGCTTTCTCTCAAGAGTAGCGTTGTGGATCTCCGTCACATCTGCAAGACTGCGCTCCAAACTCTCACAAGTGCCAAGCAAGGCTCCAGTGGCACCCATAGCTGGGGTCTCGCAGAAGAAAAGCTCCTCCTCATCCCCTGTCAGCGTTGTCTCCTCAGACTGTGTCCAGTCTACAGGAAAAGCCTATCCACGGAGAAACACTCCCGGCCAAGCGTCTGCAAGGTCTGCTGGAAAGCGAGCGATGATATCCTTTAGCACCAGGTATGCTGCCCTGTTGGCACCATACTTAGCACAAGCTCCCTTGGTGGTGATTGTCCAGCCAGGCCAATCCGGTCTTCCTTCCAAGGCTTTCACTCTGACCTCAACCTGGACCAAAGAGTCCTGACCATACTGTTGTTTCTGCCAAGAGTACTTGGGCTCACTTCCCTTTGAATATCCAATGGCGTGCAAAACCCGCCAAAGGATAGTCGGCAGCCCAAAGTACGTCAAAAACTTTCTCCGGGTCATCTTCCTTGCTAAAGGGAAACAAGGAACTCCTGCTCCTCCGGTTGCCTTCCTGGCGGTCAGAC
This sequence comes from Microstegium vimineum, assembly GCA_022036555.1. NCBI lineage: Eukaryota > Viridiplantae > Streptophyta > Magnoliopsida > Poales > Poaceae > Microstegium > Microstegium vimineum. Next base: position 14,849,586 of record CM039138.1, on the reverse strand, counting down.
GGGTGCGAGGCATCTGTTGAAAAAGGGTTTCGAACTCTCGTGAGATAGATATTAAGTTGGTAAATTTTATCGAAAAGGAACAATTTACAATTTAAGGGGAGGTATGACATGATGCAAGAATATAAACATGATGCATGAGCGTAATTACGTTCTCACTCAACTAGAATGACTCACAAGTCCTAACGTTCTAGTCGGTGGCAAGACGATCTCTCATTACACAGTTATTCGTTCTACATGGATACGTAGTTAGTGTACCTGTAGAAGATTCATTTCAGCCCAAAAGACAAATCCCAATGCAGAAAATCACCGGCACTTCTCTTGATATGCACGAAGCACACATCAGTTAGTTACCAAAACCTTATGCACCAAGCTCGGAAAACTCACCCAGCATTTCATACTTCTCAGATATGTTTGCGTAAGAGCTCGCATATCCTTAAGTAACAATATACCACTTCCCTAGACCAACGGTTGGAAGGTCTACTCTCACATCTCGCAAACAACTTTCAATGCAATTTTCGAACCTAATATCATCCTTCCCAAGAATGATACCCCGACAATTTATAAAGATCCAGCATGAGCAAAACCCTGACCCAAGTTAGTATTATTAAGCCACCTGATTTCCTAGTATAGGGCTAAGGAATAGACTCGGGCACCCTAAGTTTTCGAACTTAGTTTGTAAAAATAGTTTTGAAATATCCGTTTTGTTTAAAAGTTGCTAAAACGAATGAGGATACCTGAACTCAGCTCTGATACCAACTGTGGCAGAACCGTGCAAATTATAAGAGATCAAGTACCAAAGTAGCCGATTTAACGACTGCTTTTAAAAACTTGAGCCCATATAATCCCGGTAGTCCGGAAATCTCAAAGGTTTCTAACAATCATATCTCCAACCAAGATCACGCAAACTCAGGTATGCACATTCGAATGAACCAACAATTAAACGAAAAACTTGAAGTACGAAATAAAATTATTACAACACTTTGTCCCAAATAAAGTAGTACTCACGCCACAACACATGTGGCCAAATAAACATTGTTTTGAAACTCAACCCAAAGTCTTACTCCACGCAAATACCATACTAGATAGGGGTGCCCACGAGACCTCGTCCAACAACAGCAAAAGATGTGCTCGTAGAAGACCTTGCCCAAAGCCTACTCTTCTCCTTCGACAGGATAGAGACAGTGCTTACACAACATCCTTATTATAAATAGCTCAGAAAAATCTACCAAAATTACAGAGGACAGAACAAGCCTACTGGATGCTACTGCAGAAAAATTACTTAAAGTAAAGCTACCAGCTAGCAGATACAAAAAGATGAAATCAAATGTAGAAAAAGCACTTAGAACTAGAGCTACTAGCTAATAGGGTGAAATAGGATATATCTTATTTTTATCAGGTTTTACACTTATAAACATATTTATCAAGAAAGTTCCATGATCAACACTACTAGATTATTTTCTATAGGAATTTCCAAAGGAAACACTAGAAAAGAACACTTGAACTACAAGTATCTTTTCTGCCATACAACATACCACATATTATATTTTTCCTAAGAGACTACACAAAGAGTTTTATGATTTATCTATGCACAGATTTACCATAGGAAATAATCTAAGAAAACAGCAGAAACACATTTTAATAGGTAATAATTAAAACTTACACAGAAACATGGCATGTTATATTTTTCCTAGCTTTTACACAAGATAAAAAAGCTACCATAAAAACTTCACATTTTTATTTGACCATTTCAAGCAGGAACACAATTAATTTTGATAAATGCAGAAAATAACTATTTAAACATTAGTACTGAAGACATTCTCCAAAAACTATTTTTATATTTTTAACAGAAAGATCTACATTTATAGAGTCTAACACAAATTATTTCACCATTTTAGGATTCACCAAACTCTAGATATGAAATAAACAAGCATTATCACATTTACTGGAAAATGAAAAAAGGAAAAACATTTCAGAATTCGGCCCATGGTTGAACAGTGTTGGGCTCGGCCCAGTGCACGCGGGAAGCTGGGCTGACAAGTGGGACCCCGTGGTCAACCCGGGTCCACATGCCAGTGAGGGCAAAGCAGAGCACGACGCTGACCGGTGCGTTCTTGCCGGCGGCGAGCTTGTCAGCGGCGGTGCGGTGCTTGGCGTGCTCGGGGTGACGACGCGAAGCGTCTGGTGCTGTTGGATGAACCAGCGTGGCCGTGAAAATGGTCGGCGACGTGCGGAGGCGGTGCGGTGCGGCGAGGCTCTCACCGGCGCGGTGTTGCCTGGCGAGCGGGTGCGTGAGCATCGCGGTCGTGTAGCGCGTGCAGCGCAAGTGTTGGTTGGGCCGGAAGAGTTCCGAGGAGGTCCGGCCACGTGCGAGCTCCGCGGCGGCGGCAATGGCGCACGACCAACGGTGTTGTGTCGTTCCGAGGTGAACTAGAGCTAGACGAAGAACGTTCTCACCTCTACTATCTTCGGTGAATCTTCCACGAAGATGGAGGCGACGGAAGCGGGTCGGAGAGGGGTGAACGGAGTTTGGTCGTTACGGTGGCGACTGCGGGCCGAGGAACGGCGACGGCGTTCCGGCAACAGTGGAGCTCGGCTGGCGAAGGCAAGGCGAGCGGGGCGTGTGCAAGGCGAAGGCGAGACGGTGTGCGAGGTGGATTGAGCAGAGGTGCTCGGACGGTGGCGAACGAGTCAAGGGGGTGTTTGCTGCGCGTTCGGTGCTCGGCGCGGTGAGTGCGAAGCAGAGCGGGCGAGAGAGCGAGTGCGGATGAGTGCTGGCAAGTGCGAGAGGGAGAGGGGGTGTAGGCGCGGCCGGTGGGGGCCGTGACACGACAACGCAGCGGTCGGAACCGGGGAGGCGTGTCTGCGGTGCGCGGGGCAGGGGCGACAGCGCGCAGGACAGGGCGCTACTTGGTCCTAGCGCCGTTAGGGTGGAGGCGGCACTTGATCGTGAGTGCGACGGGGCAAGCGGCTGACCGGACGCGACACTGCGGCGACGTTCTAAGCGACACGACGGTGAGCAGCGCGGCAGCAGTGCAGCGCTGCGCTCTGCGCGACGTAGAGGTGAGGAGTGGGCGAGTGCGTGGTCGGCGCAGTGTGGCAGGGCGCGGCGCGTCAAGAGTGGCGTAGCGCGGCTGTCGGCTTCGGTGCTCGGGCATCATCGGCCACGTGGCGGCAACGCCGGCATACGGCGCAGCCAGCGGTCGGGCGCATGTGCTGGCGCGTGCGCTGCGCGTGTGCGGCATGTGAGCGGCGCATGCGCGTGAGTGCGCGGGTGCGGGCGCGTGCGCGGGCTTGCGCAAGGCCGAGCGGGCCGAATGCGTGGACTCGGCCCATTCCAGGTTTGTTTTCCCTTTTTCATTTTCTTTTATTTGTTTCAAACTGAAATTGCTTTAAAACAGTTTCAAAAACACAAAACTAGGTTTTGAAATATAAACCAAAGTTGCTCAGAATAAAAAGCTCTACAATTTTCATGTAGGTCTCATTTTCTGAAAACCATTAATTTACGGAGTTCTAGATGAAAAACCAATTAAGCCATTTTAAGAAAAGAATTACTTTTATTCTTAACAAATAAACTAAGCTTAATTAGGTAGGGTAATTAATTATAAAGCACACCATTCTTTATTCTAAACATAGCAAACTTATTTAAACATGTTAATCAAGAGTAGAGCACAAAACACCTATTCAATTCTAGTGTGAAGTATATAAATAAACACACATGAAATGATGGCATATATAAACATGAATGCAATGCAATGCTTATGCTTAGTGGCTAATGATTATTCTAATGCAAGATTGACATAGGGTGTCACAGGGTGTGACCCTCTATTTATAGTAGGAGGTGGAGTAGGGGCTACTCCGGCGCCACGTCAGCGATCTAGGGCCATCCATTCTCCACCCTTGGATCCAACCGACCTAGGGGTGGTTCGGCCGAACCCCCCTATGGCCAGTGGGCCCTCCCTTGCCTCCTTGGATGAGGTCCCACCAGTCAGGGACTGAGTGGGACCCATTTGGGCCTGAGAGTGTTTCGGCTGAATCCCCCATTGGGGGTTCTGGCCCTCCTTTGCTCCCTGGTGCTGGTCCGACTCGTCATAGGTGTTGGTTGTTGGTCCTGGGGTGTTTTGTCACATTTTATCTCCTTGGTGTGGGCCCATGGATCCATGTGCTTTGTTTGTGAGTCATTGAGAGGAAACACAGAGTGATCCAATGGATGGATTCCACTCTAGAGTGCCTCTCTTGGATCATGGTCAAGAGGAAAGAGCATGGTGGGCCCATATGGCTCTCCTTTGCTCCATTTGTTCATTCCTACACTCAAAAACTCATGGACATGTGGAACTAGTTATTTGATAAAGTATGCTCATAATGTGTTTGTTTATCCTTGATCCTTGGATTGGTGGCACTATTTTAGCTATGTAAAAGATGGTCATAATTGTTACCAACATGTACAAGGTCCTATACTACCTAACTGACGACTTACGTGCACCACACCTGTGCCATACCTCTGACGGACACTCAAACAGGGATTAGGGCGTCATCAGCCCTGTATGACGGAACGCGGGGGTGCCTGGCCCTATGCGACCGACCCCCGCCCATGCCCAGGTAAGGGAACAACGGAGTTCCTGGTCCCAAGGCGCATGACTACAGCGCCACAAGGACGAACAAGACCCGGACATATGTCTACTGGCGCAATCTTCCTCAGGAAGGAAAGCAGGATGAAGACAAAGCTCCCCCTCGACAGCAGCCCAAGCTGGGCCCACGTTCACTCCCTCTATCTCTACTGTACTCCTCCATCTCTCCCTACGTATAAAGGGGGAGAATGGACCCCCAATGTCTCTCTCTCGACATCCCAACACTCATTCACACACACTCAAACTCGCATACACGTGAGCACACACCAGAACCGAGAACCTCATACGCACGAGACCTGGTAATCGCTTTCCCTCTCTCACCAAAGCTTGTAGCTCCCCTCTATGAGCCCTCCGTGCTCGGTAACACAACTCTGCAGCAAAACTGGACATAGGGCGTTCGTGCCCGAACCAGTATAAATCTCTGTGTTCTCCGAGCGTAACCATCCGAGCTCCGACACGCTTAGAAATTTACTCATTGGCCATCTAGACCCCACCTTTTTAGACACCTACAGTTGGCGCGCCAGGTAGGGGACCTTTGCGTGTCACCCGTATTTTTGAGTTTCGGATGGCTGATCGCCACGTTGGTTTCGCTCCGGGCTCCATTGTTCGTTTTGGTAGCCTGGACTTCCAGTGCCACGGCAAGGACCAACCTGGCTCTCCGTCGCTGTACAACATCCTCCGAGGTAGCCGTGGACGCCATCACTGCATCCATGGCCCACCTCCATATGTCACCCTCCGGGGAACAAGTCGCTCGTGGGGCAGTCGCCCCGCGGCCCGACTATCCTCAGTTCGAGCGCCAGCTCGACACGCTCATGGGGCCCTGCACAACCTCTACTTCGCGTTCGCCAACATGGACGTAGGGCGTTCGTGGCCGAACTAGTATAAATCTCTGTGTTCTCTGAGCGTAACCATCCGAACTCTGACACACTTAGAAATTTACTCATTAGCCGTCTAGACCCCGCCATTTTAGACACCGACAATGGGATTAACTGGAAAATCTACCCCCCTTATTTTAATGGTTAAACCAAGACACACTATATTGGTGTTCATCTTTCCCCCAGGTGACTTGACTATGAGGTAGTTATCCATAATGCTAGTACTTATGTTGTTCCTTTCTACAAAGTGCTTACTTATGAATGTATGAGATGCTCCAGTATCGAATAAAACAGAAGCAGGGTAGGAGTTGATGGGGAACACACCATACACAACATCTGTAGCTACCTCAACAGTCTCCACCTTGACGTGGTCCACTCTAGCATTCTGGGGCATCTGAGCAGGTCCCTGGTTGGAGTTGCGTGCCTGGGGTGGGGGACCATTCAACACCTGCTTCTTGGGGCAAGCATTGGCATAGTGTCCCACTGCTCCACACTTGAAGCAAGCATTGCTCGAGTTGGCATTGGGTGCACTATTCTTCACCTGGGTGTTGGTAGAAGCTTGAGGACGGGGGTTCTGGTAACCAGAGCGTTGCACCTGGGTGTTGGAGCGCTGTCCCTGACTCCAACTTCCAGACTGGTATGCTGGACGAGGTGGAGGTCCCTGCTGATTGTTGAAGCGGGGGCGGTTGTTGTACTACTGCGGGGAGAACTTGGATTTCCTCTTCTTATCCTCCATCTTACGACGTATGCTTTCCAAAGAAAGCGACCTGTCCACCATCTCCTCGAAGCTTTCGTACTTGGTGTTGGTCAGCATGTACTGCAGACCATCATTGAGTCCTTCCAAGAAGAGCTTTTTGCTTGTCGGCGTCATGCTCCACATCCTTGAGTGCGTAGCATTACAACGGTGTGAACTTGTCATGATACTCACAGACAGTCATGGAGCCCTGTTTGAGAGATAGGAACTCCTTCCTCTTCAGGCGAACAAGATCAGTAGGCACGTGATGTGCCTGGAAGGCCTCCTTGAACTAATCCCAAGTGATAGCATTGGGGTCAGCTTAGGAGAGGCGGTAGGTGTCCCACCAATCCTGTGCGGATCCCTGAAGCTGTCCAGATCCATACAGGACCTTCTCCCTCTCGTTGCACTGGGCGATGAGGAGTTGCTTCTCCACCGCCTTTAGCCAGTCATTGGCCTGCAGTGGATCAGTGCAGCTGGAGAAGAAAGGGGGTCGTCCCTTCATGAACTCCCCACGCTTGTCCCTTGGAGGGGCGTTGCCGAAGTTCTCACCAGTGTTCTGATTGTTGTGCATGTTGTTCATGATTTGAGCCATGCCCTACATCAGCTGCGTCTGCATGACCATGAGCTGCTCCAGTGTCCCAGGGACTGGGGGTGGAGGTGGTGGTGGTGGTGTTCCATTACCCTTCCATCATTTGATGGCCCTTGCTTGTATCGGGAAGTTTTACGCTTGGGACATGCATCCAAGTCTTTGTATTTCTCTCCACGGTACAATATGCAGTCGTTGAAATAAGCATGGATTTTCTCAACCTCGAGGCCAATTGGGAAAAGCATTTGCTTCGCCAGGTAAGTCTATTCTGCTAACTTGGTACCCTTCAGGAACAATTTCTGTACTATACCTAACAAGTTATCGAAGCCTTTATCACTCAACACATTTGTTGATTTGAACTCCAATAGCATGATGTTGGCTTCCAGTTTTCTTATTGGACAGGTCAGATACAGTGGTGTTTTTGCATCCTTTCTCATGATTTCCAGTTTTTTCAACTGTGAAGCACTAAGGAATCCCCCATGCACATCATGTAGAAGCTATGAAATGCCATCATTTTTCACTGTGTCATCAGCTAATGTATTCATAAACACATCATCATTGGTAGGCACATGTTATGTGTAATCATGAACCGACAATAATGCATTCAGGGATACATTATACATGGGCACATCATCAATGCTTTCTTGTGCAATATTTTGACCAACCTCCCCATGCAAAGTCCAAATCGTGTAGTTTCTCATGGACCCCCTTGTGATCAAGTGCAAACGTATATGCTACACGTCGCACCATTTTCTCGTATTCTTACAGTCTTTGCATGGACAAAATATAAGATGTGAGTCCCCAGCATTGGCTCTAGCTCGCTTGATGAAATCGTCGATGCCCGTCAAGTACAGTGGGTATGTACATGACAAATCGTACATCCACCCTCGAGCCATGTCTGCACAGATAAAATGGGTAGAGCAGAGGAAACATAGGAACATATTAATAAGAGCCTTTCTGAACAATATTAATAGATGAAGTACATAAACATAATGTATGATCTGTCGTGGACATTTAGGGTTTAAGTTTTCAATAGGAGCATTTTTGAACAATATTATTTGAAGCACATAAGCATATATAATGTATTCTTCGATATAATTTGAATTTGGTCGCGCTATAAAAAGTGAGACAACAAATAAATAACAATGAAGGCTTCATCGCAAACAACATTAATTGCATACTCTTTTTTAACAACAATGTAGGCACTTGTTTAATTCTCTTCCAAATTCCAAAACACCGACAATATAAATGTATCTAATCATTAGTATTTGGTTAATGCAAAAGTATATTGTTGAATTAAAAAAAATGCTTGGATACCATTTATATTCCACACTAGAAAAAATCATTTATTGTTGAATTAAAAACACCGATAATATTCCACGTCCCATCAAATCTTTAAATGCATGTATAGAGTACTAAATGTAAGTAAAAAATATAATTAATTACAAATTCTGTACATAATTTTCGAGATGAATCTTTCGAACCTAGCTACTCAATGATTGGACAATAATTACCCAATAAAAACAAAGAGCTACAATTTTTCCAAGTAATTTTGGATCTAAAAGCTAGGAAAAAATAGACATAAATTATAACAACCCTCTTCTTGATCATGAAAAATAGTATAGCTCTAAACTATGAATTTACACATAAAAACAATGTAAACCTACAATTCTATAGAAATATGCTTGTTACTAACCAAGAGCTAGAAGATGTGAACATCCAAGAGTGAAGAGGAGCCAACAATGAAGGTCAAGAAATCCATCAGCCGCAACAATGGAGAGAGGGAGCTCCTCACACACTGTTCTATACTGTTGCGGCAGAGGAAGGAGAGGAGATCAAGATATTTTATAATGTACACGTTTCACTGTCGGTTCCAGCCACGAACCGGCAGTGAAACTCCACATCACTGCCGGTTGGTGGCTTAAACTGACAGTGATAGGGCAGAGAGGCATCACTGCCGGTTCAAGCCACGAGCCGGCAGTGATGTGGTATTTCATTGCCGGTTCAGCCCCTGCCCCCAATAATTGGAGGCCTTTCACAACATGAACCGGCAGTGATGACCCAAACAAAACTGGCAGTGATGGACCGACAGTGATTGCCGATTCTATAATAGTGCAATGATCAAAATATGCCTTGGAGGTCTCACACAGCGAAGGATTCTGTTCTCCACCGCGCGCATCTCCCCTATAATTAAAAACTTCTTCAGGCCACTTCCCTTCTTCAAAATCAACGACACACACCATGTCTACCACGCATCCAACGGCTGAGATTAAAAAGTTAGAAGCCGTCTTACCACTCTTCCACCCTCGCGCGGCCCTCAAGAGGTCACGGGTTCTAGCCTGTCATCCACCAGAAAAAAAATCCACTTTTTTTCTATTTCTACCGAGGCGCGGCGGGTCGCGGCCGTCGGGGCGGAACAGGGCGGGGGCGCTCGTCGGTGCGCGGCTGCCGGTGCACGGCCGTCGGGGCGGAGCGGGTCGCGGCCCTCGGGGCGGAACAGGGCGGGGCGCGGTCGCCGGTGCATGGCCGTCGGGGCTGGGCGTGGCGGGGTGGAGCGAGGCCGCCGGGAACGAGGTCGAACGAGGGCCGCCGCGAGCTTCGTCTCCGCGCGAACGAGGGCCAGGCGGGGCGCCCTCTTCGCGAGTCGAGCAGCCGGGCGTGGGTGGGCCTGCCTCCACTGCGGGTGAGGCCGCCGCGGGTGAGGCCGCCGCGGGTGAGCTCTGCCGCGAACGAGGCTGCCGCGGGCGAGCCCCTCTGCCGCGCGGGTGAGGCCACCGCCGCCGGGGACCTCAGCGTGGGCCGGTGCCGGGAGGCCGACGTGGTCGGGTGCGCCGACGCCGCCGGTGCCACGCCGCGCACGTCGACTGGTGCAGCGCTCTCGCGCTGGGCAAGTGCGGCTCCCCCGTAGTCACCCGCTGCGGCGCCGTGCGCGTCGGCCGCTGCCGCGACGCCACCGTCACCCGCTGCGTGCTCTCTCAGTTGCCGGCACGGAGCAATTCCATTGCTTGCGCCCACAGCGACGCCCTGCTCCTCGACGACTTCGTTGCAGAGACTAGAGCGAGCATGTGCTTTCTGGACGGCCGTCAGCCTGCCACAGTGCCACCAGACTCCATGTCCATCGGATAAGTTTGGATGGATTGGGCAAGCGGTGGCTTTCTAGGGCTGAGCATGGCTTCGTGTGGCAATGGGCCAAATTTGGCTTTTGATTTAAGTTTCACTGTAAATCAATATTGCGTTTTTAATCTATATATATAAACGGGGATCCCGTGGGGATTGGACGCGGGGAATGGTCACCCTTCCCCGTCTCCGTCAGACCCGACGGGTGACAAATTTCTCCCGTTTCTATCCCGTGGCGAGAAATATTTTCCCGTCCCCTAATAGGGGAATTCCCCGCGGGGATCGGGGATCGGGTCCCCGTTGCCATCTTTAGGCATGCGCGGAGGCACCCGCGAGGACCGGCGAGGGCGGCGCGGGGAAGGATGTGATGCGATACGGGAAAGCGCGGGGATGCGATGCGAGGCGAAGGGGAGGCCAGGAGTTATGGCCTGCTATCTGATAAGGTATGGAGGAAAACAATATAAAAAGAGAAATAAAAAGAGGGAGAAGAGAGAAAAAGGAGAAGAACAAATTAAAAATAAAAAGGGTATTTTGGACCTTTCATTCTTTTTTACTAGAAGGAGAAGCTGTTTTGTCAAACGGTCCAAAAAAATAATTTTAGCTCTTGGAAAGAATCTACTATATCGGCGAAGCTACAAATAAAGTTGTTTTCGCTGAAGATGATGAATTATTAGTAGGGTAGATATAAGCTCAAATACTATTGTGTAAAAGTTAAACTCTGCAAAAACAAATTGATTGTTTTAAAAGTATTTTTCTAGATAAAACCGTTACGTTAACACGGATATTATACTAGTGTGCAAAATATACATCGCACATCTTTCCTGCACAAACATATTTAGTTCAAAACCGGCCGGGGCGTGAACAGCTATAATTGGCGTGCGCATCTCCCGCTGCATGCGCCACATTCCCCTTCCCTTGCAATTGCCAAATTTACACCCGACCAATCTTTGTTTGTGGAATGGCGCCCGCGTTCACGCTGCGGTAAGCGAGCGCGCACGCACAACCATTGGTCGTGTTGGTGAGCTCGATCGGTTCGCCGGAGATGGCATCGTCGGCGGGGTACGCGGAAGGCGGCACGGGAGGTCTGGGCGACGCGGACCCCCCGGTGCCGCCGCCCATCAGGAAGCAGCCGTCGCGGATCGCGTCGGGGATGCGTCGGTTGGCGTCCAAGGTGTCGTCGGCGGTGCCAGAGATGCGGGGCCTGAAGCGTACACACTCCAGCGCGCAGTCGGGCTTGCGCGGGCTGCGATTCCTCGACAAGACGTCTGCCGGCAAGGACGGCTGGAAGTCCGTCGAGAAGCGGTTTGACGAGATGAGCACCGACGGCCGGCTGCAGAGGGAGAACTTCGCCAAGTGCATCGGTGAGTCTTGCTATGAGAACGTATACTCAAACGGTTTACATTCTTTCAACGATGCTAGATTTTCTTTGAGAAAGGCATATCCATGAAAATTTGTTGAGAAAAAGTTGAACCATATTTTGTGCTGGATTGGATACGTAATCATAATTTGAAATATTGTTCATCCATTGTCATGGTTGCACCACGTACTCTGATTTCAGCAGGGAATTATTCTAAACTGCTCGTTTAATTTCATTTGAAGATATATAGCCTGGCAAACTATATATAAGCTCCTCAAATGTTGTCTACGAGTAATTCGTAAGAAGCAAAACAAAACAAAACAAAATCATGGAAAGATCCATCGTCCATACAATGCAATGTTCCTGCGACAGTCGTCAGAAATACTGACATTATTAGCAAATAAGCCTGCGTATGATTACCTTATGCTCCACTACCTGCGTCTTAAAGGTATGGCTGATTCAAAGGAGTTTGCAAGCGAGGTATTTGTGGCATTGGCTAGGAGAAGACACATCAATCCGGACGATGGCATAACAAAAGAACAACTGAAGGAATTCTGGGAGGAGATGACTGACCAGAACTTTGATTCCCGGCTACGCATTTTCTTCGACATGTAAAACCTGACCTCTAGTTCCCTTCTTTTACATACTGAAATACGGATTGCTATCCTCTTGACGAGATGTGCTTGAAACCAGGTGTGACAAGAACGGTGATGGTAAGCTGGAAGAAGATGAGGTTAAGGAGGTCTGTTTCTACAGTTTCTCAAGGTAGGTATGGAAGGTGTTCTGCCGAGTGTTAACTTCTAAGTAAAAAATTTCTATTTCACGAGCATGTGCAGATCATCGTGCTAAGTGCCTCAGCAAACAAGCTTGCCAAACTGAAGAAACACGCTGGAACCTACGCGTCTCTGATCATGGAAGAGCTGGACCCTGATCACCGCGGCTACATTGAGGTGCACGATCGAGGACATCGAAACCCTTTATTTAATTTGCTTCTCTCAGGAAGTCAGTCAGTGACAGAGCAGCAGCATACGTACTATTACTGACAGAACACAAAAAACAGATTTGGCAGCTGGAGACCCTGCTCCGCGGGATGGTGACGGCCTCAGGGCCGCCGGAGAAGATGAACATGGCGTCAGCATCCCTCGCGAGGACGATGGTGCCTTCCAGCCACCGGAGCCCGCTGCAGCGGCGGATCAACATGGCCGCGGACTTCGTCCATGAGAACTGGAAGAGGATATGGGTGCTCTCCCTCTGGGGCGCCCTCAACATCGCCCTCTTCGTATTCAAGTTCATCCAGTACCGGAGGCGCGCCGTGTTCGAGGTGATGGGCTACTGCGTCTGCATCGCCAAGGGCGCTGCCGAGACACTCAAGCTCAACATGGCGCTCATACTGCTGCCGGTGTGCCGCAACACGCTCACAAGGCTGCGGTCCACCGCGCTCAGCAAGGTGGTGCCGTTCGACGACAACATAAACTTCCACAAGGTCATCGCGCTTGCAATCGCCATCGGATCGGCGACCCATACGCTTTCGCACGTGATCTGCGACTTCCCCAGGCTGGTGGCGTGCCCCAAGGACATGTTCATGGAGAAGCTGGGGCCCTTCTTCAACTACGTTCAACCGACATGGCCGATTCTGCTGACGAGCATCCCGGGATGGACCGGGATCCTCCTCATCCTCATAATGTCCTTCTCCTTCACGCTCGCGACGCACTCCTTCCGGAGGAGCGTCGTGAAGCTGCCGTCGCCGCTGCACCACCTGGCGGGTTTCAACGCCTTCTGGTATGCCCACCACCTGCTGGTGATCGCCTATGTCCTTCTGGTGATGCACTCGTACTTCATATTCCTCACCAAGCAGTGGTACAAGAGGACGGTACGTATATATATACGTAGTCTTGTTGTTCATATATTCATCCTGGTGATGCCCAAGCTTGCAGTGCCAATTTCGCTTGCCTTTTCAGACATGGATGTTCTTGGCAGTCCCTGTCGTCTTCTATGCCTCCGAGAGAAGTATCAGAAGAATTCGTGAAAAAAGCTATCACGGGAACATCATAAAGGTAAAAGTGATATAAATTTCACCTTATATTAGTTCTGCAAGAGGACTACTATTAGTAAATTTTGTGTCACGTGCAGGCAGCAATTTACCCCGGAAACGTGCTCTCACTTTACATGAAGAAGCCACCAAGCTTCAAGTACAAAAGTGGGATGTACATGTTTGTAAAATGCCCAGACGTTTCACCTTTTGAATGGTACCAAGGCAGCATCGTCATTTTCCAAGGCATGCATGACACTCGTAATAAAGAACTAACTGTCCTAATAAGATTCGTCAATATATATCTGCTCTGCAGGCACCCCTTCTCCATCACTTCGGCTCCTGGAGATGACTACTTGAGCGTTCATATCCGTACATTAGGTGACTGGACATCAGAACTCAGGAATCTGTTTGGGAAGGTCAGTTGACTGAGCACATGAGAAAGGAAAAAAAAAATCTGGCCAAGTTTGACATGAAAAATATGTTTCATGCAGGCTTGTGAAGCAGAAGTAACTTCTAAGAAGGCTACACTAGCTAGACTTGAAACAACTATCGTGGCACATGGTCTGGCAGAGGACACTAGGTGATTGATTGCCCCATTTGTTTCATATATATATATATGCTGGCTGTAAAAATGTTTTCCTGAGTAACATTTGGTAACACTACACTACGGTGATAGGGTTATCACAAAGTGACACTTTTATCAACAGGTTCACAAGGCTTTAGCTGGGAGGGTTGTCATAAGACGTCGCCTACTTTTATCAACAGGTTCACAAGGCTTTAGCTGTGCATCTGATTTGGCTTTTTTCATCTAGGTTTCCTAAAGTCTTCATAGATGGCCCCTACGGTGCACCGGCTCAAAACTACCGGAAATACGACATTCTTTTGCTTATTGGACTGGGGATTGGTGCAACTCCTTTCATCAGCATACTGAAGGATCTCCTAAACAACATAAAGTCCAGCGAGGTAAAGTAAAACAGTGCTGAGCTATTGCAAATCTTCTCCAAATGCACAGCAAATTAAAAATTGTTTAGTTGGGTGGGGTTGTACTGAAACAGGAGATGCAGAGCATGCATGACACCGAGTTAGGTTGCAGTTTCAAGACCAATGGGCCAGGAAGAGCCTACTTCTACTGGGTCACCAGAGAGCAAGGCTCCTTCGAGTGGTTCAAAGGTGTCATGAACGACGTTGCAGAGAGTGATCGCGATGTACTACTCTGATGCTCACAACTAATTAATATATACTACATTATTCCTAATTATTACCAGACAAAAGTGATGCATCCTCCCTGGGTGTATCCATGCATACAGGATGTAATAGAGATGCACAATTACCTGACCAGCGTGTACGAGGAAGGCGACGCGAGGTCAGCCCTGATTGCCATGGTCCAGTCACTTCAACATGCCAAGAACGGCGTCGATATCGTCTCAGGCAGCAAGGTGAATGAAAAAAATAAACATCTCCTTTCCTTAGTACCTCTCTTCTCTGCACAAAATTCAGATGGGCTGTTCCTGTTTCCAGTGCTGACCTTTGGATTTGCAGATTCGAACACATTTTGCAAGGCCAAACTGGAGAAAAGTGTTCTCTGATCTGGCCAGTGCCCATAAGAACTCACGCATAGGTGAGTTTAATATGATACTGAAATTGAACCGACCTTGTTTTGATGGACTGGAAAAGAAAATCAACCGACGGATATAAATGCACAAATATTTACTATTACAGAGTAAGTAATTGATGTTTCGACCCGCAGGCGTCTTCTACTGTGGATCTCCAACACTTACGAAGACCCTGAGAGATCTTTCAATAGAGTTCAGCAGCACAACAACGACCCGATTTCATTTCCACAAAGAGAATTTCTAAGAAGCAACGGCACGGCCTCAGCCTGGCTCGGCTCGTACGTGCGGCCCCTGCGCATCGATCGTTAAAGAAACGGGCAGGCTGTGTGCCTATGCAGGTCAGATTCGAGAGGCCTCATAGAACCAAGAGCCTTTTGTTGCTTCGTCGGCTACTCGGCTTTGCTGGGAGCTAGCTTCCTCAGGTTTGGTGTTGAAGGCGTGTATGCGCAACCCAGAGAACGGCTGAGCAGGAAATTCAGCAAAGGAAGTTCCATGTAGGAAAATGATAATTGTAATGTAATTCTTCTCTAGCCTAGCAATGTCTTTAGTGGAATGACGAATTGGGACTGTTTCAGTACGAAACCGAAGACCTGAGTTCGCGTTCAGTTTGACTAGGATGTAATATGATTCTTTCTGCTTTTATAAAACTGTCATAGATATTCTCCATTTTAAGGAACAATTTTTTTTTCTGAAAGTAACCTGTTATAATACCATTCCTTTTCAGATATCTGCTACATGTCTATCTAGCTTATTATCCATATTTTTTTTCTGTAATCTCCATTTAGAAACGCACGGATGAACGATATTACCTACCGTGGGATCCCTGCCCGGTAACGTACGAGAGCAGCCACCCCGCACTCAGTGCGTGCGTACCCTCTCCAAATCAACGTAAATTTGCATCATGTGAGTATTATCTCGATACTAAAATATAACATATCTATAGCTGTCTTAAGTTAAATCATTTTACGTTCGATCACGTTGGATCAAATGTATATAAAATAACAAAAATATTTATAATATTAAATCACCTTCCTTACATATATTATTTAATATTCTACTATTACTAATTGGATGCCCCAATGAAGACTCCACGTTAATTTTCACCAAAAATACTATATATATAAAACTAAAAAGAACAAAGAGAAGACTGCCGCTTTGTGCGGCAAATATTTTTGTCTCGCAAGGCCTCCTGTGCGATGGAAAAAATCGACGTCAATCTGTGGACCCGCAAAATGTTTCCTGTGAAGCTCGGCTGAAGGACGATTTCCCTTCTGTGACATGTGGGCCCTACCAACTGCATGCAACCACGCAAGGTAAAAAAAAGAAAAATCAGGATAGAATCAATCGTCAATCGCATGGAAGGTAAACAATCTCTACTATAATTGAAATCATCTAAAAAGAGTGGGAAACCTGATCTCACCTCTTGACCCCACAATCAGGCTCCCAATCCCACCAATCCTGCTCGTGTAACATGCTGATCCCACGATCCCGCTGCCCCGTGCACCACGCCGTTCACCTCGCGTGGCCAAAACAAAAAAAACATCCCGCCCCGTGATCCCACCACACCGTCGACCCGTGTTCCCACCAAGCCGCCGCCCCGTGCACCACGCGCCAACACCCCAACGGCTGGAAGCGGCCCGAGTAGTTCCAGGAGGAGAACCACATATCTATCCTCCGGCAACGACTTCAGGTACTTGCCCTTCGGCGTCGGCCGTAGGAGCTGCCCCGGCCCGAGGAGTTCCGGCCCGCGTTGTTCTAGGAGGAGAACCACGTCGAGGCCAACGACAACGACTTCAGGTACCTGCCCTTCGGCGTCGGCCGCAGGAGCTGCCCGACATCATCCTCAACATCACCATCGGCCGCCTTGTTCAAAATTTCGAGCTGCTGCTGCTGCCCGGGCAGGACAAGCTCGACACCACCGAGAAGGGAGGACAGTTCTGACACCTCGTCTACTCAATGTCTACGCCGAATGCACTAAGCGATATCACTAACACTACAGGTATGATTTCAAACTGAATTAAGTACTAAGAGGATAGGGTGTCTAATTTATTTTCTATAATATATATAGATAATGCCCGACGGACGAGGGAGGTCCGTCGAGCTAAGATGTCCGAAGAACAAAGGGACGAGGCCAGGAGAAAGGGACGTGAGTACCAACGTCGGTACCAAGAAAGAAAGAATGTCAAATCCTATAACATTGGCACACCTCTTCTTTGACTACACCAGGTACAATTTGTATTTTTGTATTTGTCATGATTTATATAGTCAGATCATCATTACCAGACCTAACCACCAGGATGCAGGTACTAATCATAGCACGCTTGAACAAAATTTGACACTTCTTTTGGGCAAGGAAAATATCCAACCAATTGCAGTTGAGTATCTTAGCCACACTAGCATTGGCACGATAACCACAACAGGAAATATACTATCTCTGTCCATAGGTAAATATCCTGTTGTGATTTTCTTTTTAAGTAGAGATAGTCAAACCATCGTTACCGGAAATAAACACTATATAATGATGCAGGTACTAATCATAGTATGATCGACCAAAACGTCCCACTTCTTTTGAGCATGGAAAATGGACGTGAGTACGAGCGTCGGTACCGAGAAAGAGAGAATGCCGAATCCTATAACATTGGCACTACGTCTTCTTTGACGGCTCCCGGAACAATTTGTATTTTGTATTTATCAGGATTTATATAGTCATACCATCATTACCAGACCTAACCACCAGGATGCAGGTACTAATCATAACATGCTCCAACAAATTTTTCCACTTATTTTGGGCAAGGAAAATATCCAACCAAATACCGATGAGGATCTTAGCCACATTGGCATTGCCACGGTAACCACAACAGGAAATATACTCGGCGTGTCAATGGGTAAATATCAAATACATAACTTCATGCTTCTCATCTCATATAGTTTTTTAACACTATTAACTCTATGACTGACCTCAAAAAATATTCTTCTCATCACACAGATGTCTCTAACACTATGTTAGACAGAAGGAACGCACAACAACGAAAGAGAAGAACTGAGATGACCATAAAACATTTAGAAGAGAAACGAAGGAAGAATGCTGACTACCAACGTCAATATCGAGCACGAAAGAGGGCATAATTGCAAAATAGTAACACCACATTTGTTGCCAACCACGACAATGCTAGAATAATTGGTGAGGCGTCCTCGCCCGCAGGTAAGATTGTTATGAGCCCTTATGCATTTCACCCATCACGTGTTATATCATGATGCGCTGCTTTCGTTCGTGACATGTGAAGGTGTGAATTTGGGGACTGGACTGTCTACAGTAATGGAAAACGATGAGCCCGAAGATGGCAAAGGGTGGATGCATAGAAATGATGATTTTGTACAACAACCCAGAGGACCACGTCCTATTATCCCAAGGGAAAGCTGGCTAGAAATGATAATTGGATAGAGATCCAAGAGAGCACCTTAACTTAGTACCAACTAGTATAGGGGGGTAAACGATATATGTTATAGGAAGGGGTTGATGAATGAAGGAGCTACAATAAAGGATACTTAGAACAGACTAGCTAGGTGGGAGGACAACGAGAGAGTATAGGGACTCCTATGTACTTCACTCTACTTCAATATACTTAGCTAATTAACTAGTATAAACACTATAGTTTATCTCCTCAATACAAGTATGCTAGGCAAGGGGATAGATCAGTAGGAGGACAAAACTCCTACCGGACCGCGCCCTCTTCTTACGAGGGCCTTACCTTTTAAGAACTTCCCTATAAACACGTGGTGGAATACAACGACTAGACAAGGTTGTCACCTCTTGCTAGTTACCACAAACAATCCATGCAGCAAGCGATAACCAAGGATAAGATGATGTATAAGCACCACGCTTACACACAACTTACTACTCTGACTATGATCAATAATCAAAGTACCCTATGATAGGCAATGATCGCATACAGGAAAGGTAACAAGGATCACAGACTATGGATGTGAAGGCTATTAAAGAGCAAAAGCATATAGCAAGACTATATCTAGTATAGAAATGCTCAAAGTAAATACTAAGTAAAGTAGAGAGAAAAGATATATATTGATAAAGGTAAAGTCTTACAAAGAAGGAAAGATACAAGAGCTATACCAGACTCTCCAGAAGACAACTCCGGAATTCCCGAGCACAGCTCGACTCAACTCTAACTCCCACTCTAGACTAACTCCTAGAACAATCTAAGGAATAGAGCTTGTAGGCTTCTTCTTCATGTTTAGAGAGGGGGGGTATGACCCTCTATTTATAGTAAGGGGGTGGAGTAGGGGCTACTCCATCGCCATGTCAACGATTCAGGGCCTTCCATCCTCCACCTCTGGATCAAACCGCCTTAGAACTGACTAAGGGGTGGATGGTGTGGATTTCCGCCATGTGCCAAGGTGTATGGCGGTTGGAGGGACCCAACCGACCCTTAGAGGCGGTCGACCTACCGTCCCTATGGCCGGTGGGCCCTCCCCTGGCCTCCTGGTGGTGGTCCCACTGGTCAGGGACCAAGTGGACCCTGGTGGGCCCAGATGGGGGGTCGCCCGACCCCCCCCCTTGGGGTGTCTGGCCCACCTTGGTCTTCCCAGCTGCTGGTCCCACCTGTCATGGATGTTGGGTGTTGATTCTGAGCTGGTTGTCACGTTTATCTCCTTGGTGTGGGCCCATGGATCCATGTGCTTTGCTTGTGAGCTGTTGAGAGAAAGCACAGAGTGATCCAAGGGTTGGAAATCACTCTGGGATGCTTCTCTTGGATCATGGCTGAGAGGTGGGAGCTAGTGGGCCCATATGGTGGTCGACCGACCCCCTATGTGGGCCCAACTAGCTCTCCTTTGCTCCATTTCTTCATTCCTGCATTCAAACACTAATGGACATGTGGAACTAGTTATTTGATAAATTATGCTGATGATGTGTTTGTTTATCCTTGATCCAGGGGTTAGTGGCATCATTTTAGTTATGTAAAAGTATACCATAATTTGTGCCAACAAGATCCCCCAAGCTTAACCTTTGCTCGCCCCGAGCACCAATCCGAGGACACTTCTCAAGAAAGGAGAAGGGGTGGTTCTGCCCGATATACTTGGGAGAACATCCAAACCGAAGGACAACCTCAGGAGGAGGAAGAATCACCGATGGAGGTGCCTCATCTTGGTGCATTCATGGTGCCCCCGATGAGGACGTATGATCAACAAAGTGGTCTCTTGTTTGATCAACTAGAGTACTTCTCTCTTCGGGATCGATTTTGAGCATACAAGAATATTGAATCCAACTCTCCTCTCCAACGCAGGTATGAACACCAAATTTGATACTATCTTTGCTACCATTTGTTGGTCTAGTTTTTGGCAAGTAGATGAACTTGGAATTAAATTACTCACCATAGAGTTCTTGTGTTCTTTACAAGTCTCTAATGATGAAATATCTTTCCATATGTTTCATCAAAGCTTTAATCTCACTTGGAGTCACCTAAATGTTGCTCTTGGCTTTGATGACACATCCTTGCTTGACTTAGATCCTACCATGAGTAGATTCAACAAAAGGAAATTTGGTTGTTTATCTTTCCCTTGCATGATTGCTCAAACCCCAAACCTGAGGAAATCCATAATCCAACCCTTCGTTTTATTCATCTTTGCATGAACATGACTTTGTTTCCTGAAAATGATGCTAGCATGCTAAGAACCATAGAGCTAAAATTGCTATATTCCATGGTTAATAAGATTCAAGTCTCTCCTGTAAATGTTTAGTAGCATTTTGGCAAAGATCGATTGAAAGTAATGAAACCATACAATTCACATCCTTAATCACTCATCTTGCCGAATCCATGAACTTGCTAGATGGAACTTATCCTTTTGAATACATCTCTTCACCTAGAGCAGTAATTTTGGAAGAATATCTTACAATTGATCAAATACTAAAAATAGGTCCTAGGGGTGGACTCAAAATGATCTATCGTGGCCATACAACTGAGGTTCCTCTTCGAAATAGGCAACGTCAGTTGTATAGGACCCGTAAACTAACCCTTGAGTTGGATCAAGGAAATGGGCAAAGAGGTGTTGCAGGTTCAAACAGGAGAGCACAAGAGGGGCTATACTTTGTTCAACTTGAGAAAGGTGTTCCTTCCGGAGGAGTTGTTGGCGAGGAGGAAGATGACGCAACTTCCGATGCCATGGACACTTCCAGTGGCATGCCTCCTCGACCACCACGTCCTCAAAGACCACGGGCATCCTTCTCGTCCTCATGAGATAGGGAGCATCGTGAGCGGCAACAACAAATGGACAATCTCACCAATGCCATAGGCGAGCTTCGCGTTGAACATGGTGTGAAAGCAGGCATAGTCCAGCAAATTGCCGAATAACTTCAAGCCTATCAAGAAGAAGAAATCCAGTGGCCGAGAATGGTGTGGCAACATCATCCATATCAGCCACCACCCTATTGAGCAAAGGATAAGCTTGGGGGATGTTCCCTCCCCCACTAAGGTAAGTTTTTAATTCCAACATTTACATTCATGCATTTTCTTTCTTATCTTTGCTTGCATCTAAAAAAATCTGAATATGATAAAAACAAAAAGACTTCTCTCTACTCTCACATGTTCCATGAACATTATCTCCCTTATGGAAATAATGAATAGTTGCTCTGCTAAATGTTTCTCTAGTACTTAGTTTACAACTTGATATTTCTCTAAGTATGGATTACTTGGCTTAAAATAAACCATCATGAACCTAAAACTTTGTCGGTTGCAAATGCTGTAACTAAGTCTAAGTTGTTGTGAGGCATGATATAACAAGATAAGAGCTGCTATAATATTGTTCCAAGCAAGAATGACTATCAGAGTTTTATTTATTAAAATGATAAAAACATTTTTTGTTCCTCAATGGTGAAAATTCCTACCAAAGCCATATATGCTCTTTCATGATATAAGCTTTCTACATAAGCTGCTTGCTTTGTGTTGAGTTTGGTCAAGTTTTGTGACCCTTGTCGAGAGATTTATCATCCTCCCAAGATCAAGATCACGTACACGCCACATATATATACTGCTTCTACACTGGAAGTACGTAGAAACATGCCTTACATTTTCCACATAGTTCATGCTCCATGTTCTAATAGAAAATTCTCTCTCTAGTATGTTGCTAGTAAATGAGACATAGACTATGCAAAATTATGGAAAATATGAAAAAGAAAAAAATATATATAGGGGCACATGAAGGTCCCAAGTTTTAGAAAAAAAATGATGAGCATATAAAAGCTCATAGAAAAAAAAAATAAAGATAGCTATGTCTCAAAATAATAAGTTAGAAAGAGAGATCATATCAAATAGATGAGTATTGATCATTTGCCATGTTCCACACACTTGCACATCTTGATCTAAGAGTATGAAACTTCTCTCCTTGGATCCAGAATTTTACTTTACAATATATGCAAGGTAAGTTTGCTACATCTTTTATCCCTACCTATAGCTCCACATAAGCCTTTAGAGTAGAATGAAAAGAAGGAAAACTTTGATATATGCCTTGGTGGGGAATCCTACACCTTATGAGTGACTCGAGAGTACCATTTGAGCAACACTAAGTTTTTCTTTTACAAAACTTTACAAAACCCCCGATATGAAACTTGTGAAAAAATAAGAAAACTAGTGCTCAAGTCAAGTTGTTCTATCTCTCAACCGCCCAAGACAAAGGATAAAGCCCTAAGCCCCATGAAGGACTAAGGTAATATGGGTGAGTCTTTATTGCTATTTTTGTCATTAAAAAGAGAAGTATGATTGTTGTAGATTTAGTACTCTTGAAATATGAAGCATAGTAGCAACTCCTGATCCACCGAGGCTAAGTTTGATTATTTGCTCGGGACGACGAGCAAATGTTAAGCTTGGGGGATCTTGTTGACACCAAGAATGACACACTTTTATATAACCAAAATGTTGTCAACAACCTCAGGATCAAGGATAGACAATCATATCATGAGCATATTTTATAAAATAACAAGTTCCACATGTCCATGAAGTATTTGATGCAGAATTAGAAGAAATGGAGCAAGGAGGGCTAGTGGGACCCACATAGTGGGTCGCTCGATCCACCATAGGCCCACCAAGCCCCTCCACTCTGGCCATGATCCAGGAGAAGCACTCCCAAGTGATCCTCAACCCTTGGATCAACTTGTGCTTTTTCCCAACAGCTCAAATGCACCTCACATGGATCCATGGACCCACATCAAAGAAATCAACGTGACAAAGAACCTAGAAGAACCAACCAAGACATATGACAAGTGGGGACACTATCCAGAAGGCTGAGGTGGGCCCCAGACCCCTATAGGGGGTCGGCCGATACCTTACCAGGGGAACCACCCCCCCGAGTTGGTCCCTGACCAGTGGGGCATGTTCTAGAAGCTCGGGGGCAGGGCCCACCTACCATAGGGAGGGTCAGCTGATACCCCCTAGGTCGGTGTTGCGCCTAGTGACCTCCCCACTCATTTAACACATGTTGAAGATCAAGACCATCCACTCTAAGTTGGTTTAGAGGCGGTGGATCCAAGGGTGGAGAATTGAAACCTCCTGGATCGATGACGTGGCGGTGGAGTAGCCCCTACTCCACCTCCCACTATAAATAGAAGCTCACCTCCCTCTTCATACATGGTGAAGAAGCCTACAAGCTCAGTTCCTTAGATTGTTCTAGTAGTTAGTCTAGAGTGGGAGTTAGAGTTGAGTCGAGCTGCGCTCGGGATTCCAGAGTCGTCTTCTGGAAAGTCTGGTATAGCTCTTGTATCTTTCCTTCTTTGTAAGACTTTACTTTATTCAATATATTACTTTTCCTCTACTTTACTTAGTATTTACTTTGAGCATTACTATACTTGTTATAGTCTTGTTATATACTTTTGCTTATTACTAGCTTTTACATCAATAGTTTGTGATCCTTGTGGCCTTTCCCATATGCGATCATTTCATGTCATAGGGTGCTTTGGTTATAGATCATAGTCAAATTAGTAAGTTGTGTGTAAGCATGGTGCTTATACATCATCTTATCCTTGGTTACCACTTGTTGCACGGATTGTTTGTGGTAGCTAGCAAGAGAGTGACAGCCTTGTCTAGTCTTTGTATTCCACCACGTGTTCTTAGGCAAGTTCTTAAAAGGTAAGGCCCCCGTAAGAAGAGGGTGCGGTCTGGTAGGAGTTTTGTCCTCCTACTACTTGTATTGAGGAGACAAACTGTAGTGTTTAGACTAATTAATTGGCTAAGTATATTGATGTAGAGTGAATTACATAGGAGTCCTAATCTCTCTCGTTGTCCTCCCACCTAGCTATACTGACTAGTTATCTTTAAGTTATCTTTTACCTTGGCTTATTCATCCATCACCCTTCCTATCACTTTATTCGATTACCCCCCTATACTAGTTGGTACTAAATTGAGGTGCTCTCTAGGATCTATCTCTAATTATCATTTCTAGCTCCGCTTTCCCTTGGTAAAATATAAATTATGATACCTTGGAATACCCCTAGGTGAAGTGCTACAACGGTATAATTTGTGCGCTTGCGGATTTATCCAATAGTAATAAGAATTAACAACAATAACACTGGAGTCAGAACCACCGTAACTAAGGGGCCAGCCTGTGAGGTGAACTGAGAAGTGCTAGTTGCCCCGAGCTATGGTGACTGGGAGGGTCCAGAGTTGGAACTGAGAAGTCATCCATGTATATCTATCTGATGTCTCTAGATCTTAGTCCGCTGCCTCTGATATGCAAGAAACTGCATCTAGAACCTAGGCTAAGAGCTGCTACGCTGCAAGCCTCCGGACCTCCTCAGCATGTCTCCTCTGCTCGTTAGCCTGTCGCTGCTGCTCCTCCTACATCCTCACAAGGATGGTGAGTAGTGTAGCCTCTGAAGAACCTGAGGCTGGAACAGGGGCAGAACTAGAGCCACTGGCCTTGTGGTCAGCTGAGCGTGGAGCATAGTCAGGTATAGGCCGGTAGTCCTCATCTGTGCTGTCTGAAGGAGGGTCCTCTAGTGTCACCCTCTGGCTAAGCGTCAAGGTCAGGGAGCTTGGACTCTGCTAACCCCTGAACTACATCATCCTACTGCTCCTTTGTATCCGGCAAAATGCCAGTCTCTCTTGTGTGAGGACCACGTCCACATTCTGCCATGTCCTCTGCCACTTTGAGACAACAACTGTACATGTTGTACTCCGGAAACACTGTGACAGACCGAGTGAGAGTAGTAGTGAGAACTGCTAAAGTACCCCGAGCAACTAGCAACCAAGAAATCCAGTGGGCATAGGGTAGCTGCCGGTGACCTCTATATCCCTCTGCTATGATGTCCTCCATCTCACTGACAAGTAGATCCCAAATATCAAACCACTATCAGTGGATTAGGTGAGCAAGTAGCCATAGTTGTAAGCGAGTAAGTGCCCCGCGTGCTCCAACTCTGGGAAGTAAAGTGCGCCTCATCACCTTGTTCAGGACTCGGGTAGTAGGCGTGAGGTCACACGGGCGTCGACTGGACCCGTCCCTAAATGGCTCAAGAAAACATGGCCACACAAAGTCCGTCGAGGGTACCTCTCCATCGTGAGGTCAATGAGGGGCCTCCTGGTCTCCGTAGCAAAGTGAGTGGATCCGGGCAGTAGAAGCCTCTAAGTAGAAGATCTCCTGGAACCTAGTAGCATAGATCCTCTGGTCACGTCCTCTCAAGGAAAAGTGTATAAACTCATGGTCTGGAGGCACCCAGAGGGACGTGTAGAACTGTCTGACCCAATCCTCTTGGTAAGCACCTGAACGGCCTATCAGCCTTATTAACCCTGGTAGGTACTCTAGGAACTCGTTGATCTGTGGGCCTCCAACGTCTATGATCGACTAAAGTGGGCAGACTCTCTAAGCTCTAATCTGCACTCTTGTCTCGACGAACCCTCTGTAGATGTCCTCGTGCAAGGTGGTGTAGGAGTCTTCACCAGCATGAGGGTCACGCTGAGCTAGGAACTAAGTCTGGAAGTCCACAAACCTCATATCCTGAATCTGCTTTGTTGTAAGGTTGCGAACCTGGTACCTCACTACGTCGGGTACATGTGTTCTAGGAGGACATCTGTCACTGCGTCTCGGACCATCGGGCCTAAGCGGCACTCGAAAGCGAGAGCGAGTGACACGATGAGCAACTAAGTCCTCAACTGAAGTAGGCTATGTGGCCTCTATCTGCTCTGTCTCCTCAGCCTCTGTAGCCACTGGGGGCTCTGACTCTGTCTGAGTGGGGACTCACGATGCGCTCCACGGTGAGGAAAAGAGTCAATCTTCAAAATGGTGCGACGTCCACCCCTCTCGGGGATCTCTGCTGCCTCTACTGCTGCTCTCGCTACTGCTGCTGCTGGATCAACTAGTCTCTTTCGCTTCTTGGAGATCTGCTTGGCCTTGCCCTTCTCCCGATCCGTGAGAGGACGACGTGTAGGTGGAGGGTCATCACCACCGGGAGTAGGGCCAACGTTCTTTGTGCGTGCCATTGTCGGGCACGAGAAGAAAGCAAGAACAACTATCGCCGAAGATCAACTGCAACTCAAACAAAACCCAACAAGAATCACTGACAGTTGAAACATTGATCAACCCCAAACAACCCACTGACCAAACACTACAAGAGTGGCTCTCAAGCCCTGGACTTTCCTCTCGAGGCTTTGCCTCGTTCCGTACTCACAGGCTTTGCCCCGAGTTCAACTGTCACTACCAATCACAACTAACCTGTTGCACGATAGAATTAGGGAGAATATATAACATCTATGAGTAATCTAGAGATAAGAACATCTATCGGAAAGAATGAACTAGGTAAGAATTAGATCGAATCTGCAACACTACCTCAACCACGAAAACTAGAAGAGATGAGGAGTCCTCGGTCAGTGACAATCAATCCGCAAACCTAAAAACAAATAGGAAAAAGTAACCGAGTTTGGGATGGATGGCAAATAGGAGACAAGGGATCAAACCCTAGGATTAGCAACTGAATTTGCACTGAAAAGAGCAAAGAGGGGACCTGCTCTGCTGGCTTCTTCTACGATGTAGAGAGGGAGACCCAGTGAGATCTCTAAGAAGAGGGCACGGCGACGGCGGTGAGGGATCTCTCATGGCGGCGCTTGGCTACCCGTGCAGCTAAAACACGCGCGTGAGCGGAAGAGGAGCTGGTGCGGCGGCACGGAAAGAGGGGCTCACTGACGACAAAGGATCTCGGTGAGGGGCGTTGCGAACGGGTGCTAGGGCATGGGGACAAGGCGGCGGCCACTAACATGGGCGTACGGATGAAGTGTAACTTCGCGAGGAGGAAGAAGGTTTTAAAAACATGTGTCACTCGTTTAGTGGCGACGGACGCTCCGAAGCAATCCAACGGACGCTCGGAGCAGCGTCCGTCGCCTATACAGTAAGGGTCCAGAGAGCACCGAGTCGCATCAGACGCGTCTGATGCCTCGCATTGGACGCTGGGCAGCGTCCGATGCCCCTTAACTGAGCAGATTTTTCGACGGACGATCGCGTCGGACGATGGGGCAGTGGGAGCCTAGCGTCCGATGGCAACGTCTAATGGCTTTTTTAAAAAAAATAGATTTTTCAAATCTGGTTTTTGCATCTTTCTCCCAACCAATTCCCAATCCCAAAAAGAATCAAATAACACCTGATTAGACTTGATTTGGGAACCATCTCTCAAACCCTCATTTTCAAATATTTTGCCATAGGCTTTAGACTAGTTTTGGCTCAAAATATGTTGAAATGAAGCGCAAGGAGACATCATAGGGCTACAAGAGGGGTTGTTAACACCATATTTTGGCGCGATCAGATAGGTACGAGTAAGGATCAAGGACGGGAAAATGTGTTGCACGTAGATGGACCCGGGATGCTGGTTAAGGAAACTGACTCGGAGGAGATGACGCGTATCGGTTGTTGAGATACGTTCGGTGGGCTACACCGATGATTGAGGCCCAATGCATCCAGGTTTCCTTATTTTGGCTAGCGGTCAGCTTTACGCTAGGGTTATGCTATGTGATCTATAAATAGCAAAGGTTAGTTAACGAGAAGGATATCCAATCAATCAAACATACAACATAGTCCTTAGTTTCCGGCCTTCGGCCACCCCTAGGAGTAGGAGTAGAGTAGATTTCAGTGAACCTTTGACGGATTGGGCTGCTACGACTAGATCGACCTCCGGTTTTGCTTGTAAGTCTAGCCTCGGTTCATGTCAAATTTGTACGGTTGTATTGTGTAACTCGTGCAAGCTCGTTATGAGCTAGTTATCAGTTTGAATCTATTGTTCATGGGGCTTCATTGCTTCAATCTCACATGAATCGTGGCTTCAAGCTAGTTATCGACTCTATTAGATTGACGATCTAATAGATCCATCAAGTTATCGATATTGTCTGTTATGCTTTGTTTAATCTATTGCTAAAATATCATGCCCAATCTCATCTAATGAATTGGCCCATGCTTTATTTCTATCTAGATCTATTTTCCTCCGTTGCATTCTTTCTTTACATTCAGAGAGGCGATAGATCTATGATCTTATTGGCTAATTTATTAGTTGCGGTTGTTACGTGTTGCAGGTTTGAGACATGTATCCGGTCATTAGATTGATTTGAGTGTGGCTGGATCTGGCTCAACATATACAGTACGACTGCATCTTACGAACCCCAATGCCATATGTGTTGAGTTATGTTTGTTCAGACTTAGATCTGTCCGATGTCGAATACATGGATCTTGTTCAAGCTTCATGGATCTCATATCGGCTAGTATAGCTGATCTGGTTATGCTTCAATCATACAATGTGTGTACTTTGTCGTTCCGATATGTGAGATCTATTAAGTATACTGGACGTGGCTTGATTCGTTTACTTTTATGGCTGCATGGAAATACCCCAATGCTAGTAGATTGGTCAGGTTATCGGGTTAATTGTCATCATGGCTACATGGGAACACACCTCCGTTGATGCTTAATCTTTATCCGGTATACTCAGTAGATTTGGTAGTTCAATGACAATAATGTTGCACGCATCGCATATTTACCTCAATCTCACCGCATGATCGGCTATTTACGTACCTTACATTTGATATATTGAGACAGTCGTTTATGCATCATTGCTATATCTAATTCTATTCGGAGTTGACTCTCTAGGCAGTCTCCTATATTCATTAGCTATATGAGAGCCGCACACTCATGGAACTATCTGGCAACAACCGGCAGGTTCCATAATTTGACGTTTCATCTCCTTGTCAATTACAGGTCAAATTGACTGGCACGCCTGTAATCAATCATCGAAGTGGCTTAAGCCGCTTAAGGGGTCCAGGAGACCAAGCTCTGCTGCTGCACGGTCTCCATAGGCTCTACGCAGTGCTGACGCCAGAAGCCCCATTTTTGGCGTCAACACATTTTGGCACGTCCAGTGGGACCATAATCATCAAGCATGAGCGACGATCATGTGTTCAACGCGACTGAGGAGGCGCTCAACAAGGAACAAAAGTTGTCACTTCAGAGGACGCTCGACGCCTTCAAAGACAAGTGTCTCCAATTGTTCAACAAAACCAGAGATGGCGCGAGGCAGACCAGGCCTTACCCGTATGTACTCATGTGCGGGGACGAGGATCCACGAGTCAACATCCAGCATGGCCTCATGCAGGAGATCATCCAAAAGGCAATGTATGCCACGCTCGCTAGCCATGGTGAACTCCTTGTCGGTTGTCTACAGAACGACGTGGCAGGAGCTCTCGGTATGCAAGGAGACATCAAGCTTTCTCCGTGCCGCAAGGTGAGAACCATACTTTAGCGAGTAGAGCCCCGGAAGGTCCATTCTATGGATCTCACGGAGCCAGCAGCGCACCTACTGGCGGAGGAGGAAACCCACAGAATGGATCGCAGCAGCCGACAGTAAACCTTGTCTGGGGCGCATTGGCTACACAACCTGCCCCTTATGCTGCGAGACCAGTGGATATCGGTGGACCACCGTTCCTTGGAAACACAACGTATGACGAGGCCCCTTCAGGACATCAACATCACTGTGCAACGGGCACCCAAGGAGGACCGGGGTACCAGAACTCTCCTGAGTATCCTAGCGGTTAGCAGGGTCACGAGGGCCCAACTCATCAACAAGCGCCACCTCAGATCGATCAACTGATGAGCCATGTACCAATATGGTGCAGCGCCAGTTCGGTTTGAAGCCCAAGAATCAACCCATCGCTTACCGGAAGTCGTACCCAGAATGGTACGATCGGACAGCTCTGCCATACAGGTATAGGGTGCCTGAATTCACTAAGTTCACCGGGATAGGCCAGGTGTCAACCATGGAGCACGTCAGTCAATACCTAGTACAGCTAGGTGAAGCAGCCAATGACCAGGTGCTCAGGGTTTGGTTCTTCCCTTTGTCTCTGTCAGGCTCGGCCTTTTCTTGGTTCGCTTCCTTGCCATATCAATCCATCACTGAGTGGAAGGACCTGGAGAACAAGTTCCATCAGTACTTTGATTCTGGTAACATGGATAAAGGGGTCATGGATTTGGTCGACGTCAAGCAAGGGAACAATGAGCCAGGAAGTAGCTACCTTTAGATGTTCAAAGAAATGAGGAATCAGTGCTACCGACTAACGCTATCTGACGCGGAGGTCATCAGCATTGCTGTTCGGGGCTTGGTCCCGACGATCAAAGAGAAGATCGGGATGGACTGTTCAAGTCTTGCAGAGCTGGCCAGCAAGATCACCAACATTGAGGCTAGCTACAACGGAAAAATCCAGAGGGCCGACAGTGTAGAGGTGGTCACAATGAAAGATGTCACCGAGGCCGCCAACAACGACGACGAGTCCAATGAGATCGCCACCGTAGAGTGGGCCTGGACAAACTCGGAATACATACCATGGGCGAAAGCCAAGGCCGTTGAAGGAGCAAAGAAATATAGCTTTGACATCACGAAGGCCGACAAGATCTTCGATCATTTGCTCGATAAGGGACAGATCAAACTAATCGGAGGCTATAAGATCCCCTTGGCCGATCAAATCAAGTCCAGGAGGTTCTACAAATTCCATGAGACATACACACATAGCACCAATGACTGCAGGATATTCTCGGACATAATCCAAAAGGCCATCACCTCTGGGAGGATTGGCCTAGAGAAGGCCAAGGGAGCCATGGGTATAGACGGTGACCCATTCCCTGCAAATATGGTGGCACTATCCTTTCCGGTGAACATGGTCCCATCAAGGACGCCTGAGAAAGATGAAATGGCCGAGAAAGATCAGGAAGGCAAGATGGAACGAGATCTCCTGGCTCGATGATGCCCCACTGTTAGGATCCTTTTGAACAAATGGGGGTGCCAGAAGGAGAAGTAGAGTCAGGAGTTGCTCGAGCAAGAAGAGGACACGAGGATCCAGAAGGTAAACAGATATAATTGGGATTGTCTTTTCTTTGTGCATTGTTGGAACGCTGGACTCAGGCTTCCTTCCCCAAACGACTGCCCTGAGTGAAGCAGTTAGTGCCGAGGGTACCGACAGTTGAGAGACAACCATCGATCCGTGCATCACAGGCTGAGCTACAAAACAGATCGGCGCCAAAAAATGGAAGACCTCCACAATATGTCCGAAGAGTGAGCCGATGGAGGCACCAATGTTGTCCTGGAGGATTGACCAAAAGCTATAAGCATCGGGTCCAACGCCTAAGGGATGAAGAATTGCAGGGGAAAAAGCCCAAGGTATGGCTAGTCAAGCAAGCTGGAGAGAAGGGCAAGATAACAACGCCCATCTCTACCATATTTATGTTGCCTGCCGAGTTCAGGCCTGACCATCAGCAGGGGGATCTGACGACGACGAAACAGAGGTGGCCATGGCCCAATGGATCTATTAGATAGACAACGCTACCTTTGAAAGACCAGAGAAGTATCAACATCTGAAGGCTCTCTACGTGAAGGGATTTGTGGACAGAAAACCCTTAACTAAGATGTTGGTCATCGGAGGAGCGGCTGTCAATCTCATGCCATACTCCACGTTCAGAAAGCTGGGGAAGAGAGTGTAAGATCTGTGCCCTACCGACATGGATCTGACAGATTTCAGCGGCAAGACATCAGCTGCAAAGGGAGTTACATGCGTCGAGCTGACCATTGGGAGCAAGAGTATGTTCACCACTTTCTTCGTGGTGGATACCAAGGGCTCGTATAGCTTACTCCTCGGGAGGGATTGGATTCATGCCAACTGCTGCATTCCCTCTACCATGCATCAGATTCTTGTTTAGTGGGTCGGAGAACTCGTGGAGGTAGTACCGGCCGACTCGTCTCCCAACATCGCCTATGCGGGATGAGAGAGATGGAGCTTCGAGGGCATGGAATGCTTCTCTGGAAAAGTGTACGACGAGAACGTCTTCAGGATGAACGGAGACAGTCGACAGCTGGTTCAGGTGACCGGCTCAGAGAGCGTGAATTAATGACGCCACTAGAATAGTGACGGACAACCGATGCGCTATTCATCGCCCTTAGTAGAAAAATAGCCTACAAATAGTTAGCAATAGCCGATGTGACATACATTGCCTTCAGAGCAAAAAAATAATAAAAGAAAAAAGGTGTGTATACAGAATACTGGGTATTTGCATATACCAGATGGCTGAACAATACAAGAGAAACTAACATGGCTAAAAGTTCTGCTGGCTAAGTAGTTCAGGAAAAGATCTACCTAGGAGTGGATCGCGTTCTAATCTAGAGAAAGACGAGCTAGCAGCTCGTTTGCAGGTACCACTCCGGCGATTGCCTTCCCCATCGACTCAAAACTATCCAAGGCGTCAAGAAAAATGTCCCTGATACGGGCATTAACAAAGCCAGAGGTGATCATGTCATAGAACTCTACGTCGGCGACCTCCGCAGCAGCCAAGGCAAAGGAGGCTCCTTGGGTGACGGGCTGAAAGATCAGCTCTTGTATGCGCGCTGACATGTCATTCAGGCGCTCCTCCGGCGTTGACCCCCGAGCGTGAAGCAGATCCGCCATCGTAGCGATAGCAGATGCGAGGTCTGCCAAATACAGGGAGGTTCAGGCAGTAGAAGAATGAAGTATAGAGCGGCAGTAAAAATAGCCGAGGGAGATGAAGGGTCTGTAATCGGCTGAGTCAGTTAGATCTGGATCAGGGGATATACCGTCGGCTCTGACCAAAGAATCCCAAGAAGCGCCTTGGCATGGTGAAGAGAAGTCTGCGTCGTCGCTAGTTTGTCCTCCGAACGAGTGTGTTCCTGGCGCTCCTCCAAGAGAAGGCGCTCGAAGTGGAAGGTACCCCTCGAGCCACCATCAATCGCCGGCGAGTTGACGCTCGGCTCAGCTGCTCTGAGGGGGCTGGAAAAGGGTTGGTTAGGGTTTTCTTCTTGGATCAAACTAGGTGAAGAATGAACTGTATGGTTATTTACCTCGGAGGACGATGTTGTGGCAGCTTGGCAACACTATCGGCGGAGCTGAGCGCCGGGGAATGACCAAAATCCACCATGGATTGGAATGCTACTTTAGACAAGGGGGCGGTTGGCGAAGGGATGAAAGAAGTGGGCACAAGACACACTAACTATCGTCTCGGAGGAACTCAACCGATATTGGTTAATTCCCAGATCCGGCGATCGACTGTGCAATCGGTTAATTAGAAGAAGGGCGGTTTTTATCGAAGCGACAAAGGCGGCAAGTGAGAGCAGAATTGGTAACGATGGCTGCAATAATTAAGGCAATGAAGACTCCAGGGGAAACCAAAGTCAAAATATTGTATTTTTTTCCTTTAATATTTTGTAGTTGTGTCCTCTTAGGACTCATGTCATAGCCAGGGTATAAATATAAACCCTTAGCTATTGTAAAAAGGGTTCACAACCAAATCAATACAACCGGCCCCGTGCCAACTTCGAGTCCTTTTGTTGTGTCGTCGAGTTCTTCGAGAGGAATCATCGATCCATCGACCTCCGTAAGTCTTGGCAACCTTGTTATCATGTCTAATATCATGCGTTGGATTTAGATGTTGATGCAAGTAGTCTTGTTTATTGTCAATGATCGTGCGGCGGATCCTTGATTGATGATCAAGAAATCTTTACTTATGTTTTGTTTACAAGTAAATACCGTGCGACGGGTGTTTGCTCGATATGCTTAGCATAATCAAGATAGTTATCGGCTCTCGTAGATTTGGCAAGATCTATTGGAATCATTAAGTTATCGTGTTGCATGTTTTAGATAATCTTTATATATTTGCAAACACTCTTTTGCCCAATTTAGATTGATGAGGTTCGACTTCCCTTTTTCATCATAGATCTTTTCATGTTTTAACAATTCAGCATTTTCATGTTGTTTCCACAGTTAGATCTTATGTTTCATAATAGCCGAATCAAGTTCAATCTAGATTGTTACGTGTTGTGGGTTCATGCATGCTATTTCACGTTTGAGTCTTGATAAAGCTAAGTGTCGTGCGGCACGTGCAAGATTAGATTGGTTTGTTCGTGTTTTTTCTTACATGTTTCCTTCATCATGGATCCCAACTCGGTCAGATTGCCGAGCTTGGTCATGCTATAACTTTTGGATATTTGGTTCATTTATACGTACTTTTTTCCCATGCATGCATATTCGGCAATCAAAGTGCCACGTGCTCTTTACTTTAGCCGAATGATCTGTATATACTCTGTTGGCAGATAGATTTTATAGTTGTATGTCATCGTAAGTGGCTTCAGGGTCGTACATATGGAACTGTCTGGTCTTATCCGACACGTTCTAGTTTATATCTAATGATTTTCATCCCTTGTTACTTTTAGGTCAAACTAACTAGCACGTTTTCGGTTCTCGAAGCACCCGGGCACCCGATTGAAGTCACGCTTTCCGGCTTGCTGTGTGTGAGACACAGTACGTCACTTTTTGTGTCAACATACTTTTTGGCACGCTCGGTGGGACATCATATTTTCAAGATGCCTAACATCGACAATACTGAGGTTCTGAATGTGACTATGGAGGAGT
This sequence comes from Microstegium vimineum, assembly GCA_022036555.1. Classification (NCBI taxonomy): domain Eukaryota; kingdom Viridiplantae; phylum Streptophyta; class Magnoliopsida; order Poales; family Poaceae; genus Microstegium; species Microstegium vimineum. Next base: position 14,814,714 of record CM039138.1, on the reverse strand, counting down.
TGCCTGAAGACCTGAGGGCCGCGGTTCAGCAGGCGTGCAATGAGTTTCAGAATAAATGCTTACTGTCCTTCTCAAGGAATAAAAGCAGTAAGGTTTTTCAGAAGCAGTCACTCCCGAGAACTCTCCTCCCACATCAGACTGACTACACTGAGCAGGAGGACGCACGGAAAGTGGCTGAAGTGGTTCACAAGGCCATAAGTGATACTATGAGGAACCATCACACCGCTTTCCTAAATACCTTTTGCTCAATCATGGTTAATACCTTTGGTCCGGCAGCTGACAGATACTTTGAGGAGTTTGCTGGTCCGATGCAGGGACCAACGTTGTTCAATGTACCAAAGCGCCAGGAGAAAGCCACCGAGGATGGTGGAGCATCTAGCATGAACAAAGGGGATTGCTTCCTCATCAGCAGTAACCAACCTACGGCCAACTCACGTTCGGCACGACAGGAGACATCCCACATTCCGCTTCCAAGGTGTCTCCTGTAGCGAACAGACTGCAGAAAAATATGTATGGGGGAGGATATCAAGAGTTTGCCGATTACAACGCCATCAATGCTCTCCCGAATCCGGGATACGAAAACCCAGCAGGGCTGCCTTTTGAAGGGCATGCACGTGGAGCTCCTAATTCCAATGTTGATCTCATCATGGATAGGATGGCAGACATGATGAAAAATCAGTTTGGCTTAAAGCCAAAGAACCAGTCCTATGCGTACAAGTCCCCTTATCTAGAGTGGTACAACCGAGTGCCTCTCTCTCCAAGGGTTAAGGCTCCCACAGATCTAACCAAGTTTTCTGGCCAAGATGACACCAACACTATAGAGCACATCAGTCGATATTTGATGCAGCTGGGAGAAGCATCCACAGATGACGCTTGGAGGATTCAGTATTTCCCTTTCTCTCTGACATGACCAGCTTTCACGTGGTTCGCGTCTCTGCCGACAAACTCCATCGGCAACTGGGCGGATTTAGAGCAGAAATTCCATGCCTACTTCTTCACAGGCACCAATGAGAAGAAGCTAGTCGATCTTATGGGCTTGAGACAGAAGGCTAATGAGACACCCTAGGAGTATGTCCACAGGTTCAAAGAAACCAAAAACCTCTGCTATTCTCTGAATTTTCCAGATGACCAGTTGCCGGGGATGGCAGTGGCATGCATGCAGCCGAACATCAGAGAGAAGCTGTTCGGCATGGACTTCGAGGACCTTGGTCAGTTGTCACAATGTTTGGCGATGATGAGTAACCAGGCTCAAGGGTTCAGAAGAGATAACCGTTTTCAGAAAGGTGATATGGCTAATACAATGTATCAGAGTTTCCTGGAAGAGGCAACGAAGTTCGAAGACGAGGATGAGGTCGCCGTAGCCGAACTGGTCTGGGTAAAGGAACCAACTCAAGTCAATCAGCGATGGTTGAGGCAGCAGAAAGGTACTTATGACTTTGATGTATCCAAATCAGACAAGTTGTTCGAGTTATTGTTCAGGGAAGGGCGCATCAAGCTGCCTGAAGGGCACCCCATGCTGCGTCCTAAAGGAGTAAAGGACAAAAGATTTTGCAGGTACCATAACACCAATTCCCATGCCATCAATGATTGCTGAGTGTTCAGGATGAAGATTCAGAAAGCTATTCAGGAAGGACATCTGAAATTTGATGGCAAGATGAAGATTGACGCTAATCCTTTTGCGCAAAACACAGTGTCTTTCTCTATGAATATGGTTGCCGTGGATGACTCCAAAGGCAAAGGCAAGATGAAGGTGCTGACCTCAGATAGAGCGAAGAGAACTGGTGCTGTTGACCCTGATCAGCAGATCATGGACGGGGAGCTTCGGCAACGAGAATAGTTCCAGAATAGCCGAACTGAGAGAGGAGAAGCCTCCAGACTTAGGGTAACGACGAGGGTCCTGTTGAACAAGTGGCAACGGGAGCGAGAGCAGTGCACTACGAGGAACAAGAATTCATAGAGGAATGTCAAAGACGTGAAGAAGTGTATCAGAGAAAACATGAGCGCTTGAAGGAGCATGAGCAGTCTCATTGGGGATGTTTGTTCTTCAAGCATTCTTGGAATGAAGGCCTAAAGCTGCCTACCAGAGACAATTGTCCCGAATGTAGTGATCAGTATTCAGGGTATAGGCAGTCCCGGGTCAACCGTCGTCCGGTCCATGAAAGACTTGGAGCACATGCTCCTAGGGATGATCGACGTTTAAAAATAGGCGACTCAGAGTATCGGCAAGGTAAAAGGTTTGCCGATCAAGAGTGGGTTCACTCTGAGGAGAGAGAGCGTCGGGAGTACGTGTGGTAGAATGGACAATGGTGTCCACCAGGGCTGAAGAAGAGTCAGAAAAGGAGGGTGCAATGCTTGAGGAACAGAGAGCTAGCACAAGTGAATGCCAAACGGAAACCAACGTGGCGTCCTAAGAAGAAATCCGATGAACACGAACGTTCGGCTGACACATACATGGCCTTCTTCCTTCCATCAGAATTTATAGCTCCCGAGGACCAAGATATCCAAGAAGTATCTTTAGATCCTGATGAGAGCGAGTATCAGAACCTAATGGCCCAGCTTGTCCTGACTCAACAAGAAGTGTTCGATAAACCGGCCAGACATTGACACTTGAAGGCGTTTTACGTGAAGGGATACATCAATGGCAAGCCTCTAACCAAGATGCTGGTTGATGGAGGAGCTGCCATCAATATCATGCCTTATACCACCTTTAGGAAGCTCGGAATGACCAATGAGGAGTTGCTGAAGACCGACTTGGTACTCAGAGACTTTGCTGGCAACCCTTCCGACACTTAGGGGGCAGTACACGTCGAGTTGATGATTGGATCAAAGACTCTGATCACTACCTTCTTTGTCATAGATGGCAAGGGGGCATATAGTCTACTTTTGGGAAGAGATTGGATCCATGCTAACTGCTGCATACCCTCAACCATGCATCAGGCTCTCATTCAGTGGGTTGGAGATGATGTTGAGATTGTTCATGCCGATGATTCGGTAAGTGTTGCTGCCATAGAACCTGTCTACTGGGAGTATGATGGCTTCGATTGTTTCTCTGGAAAGATTTGGGGAGAAGGCCCTTTGAATGTCTCCGGTAAGGGCCAATAGCCGATCCAAGCAGTTGGCTCTGAGAGCAATTTTTAATGGGGAACACAATCGATGACAGTGAAGGGAAGCTGGGACGTGGCTTCATGTCGGCCGATAAGCTAGAGGAGATAAATGTTGGTGATAGTGTTAAACCAAGGCCGATGTTTATCAGTGCAAATTTAGACCAAGAGCATAGGTTGAAGCTGATAGACCTACTAAAAGAATTCAAAGATTGTTTCGCTTGGGATTATACAAAGATGCTAGGACTGGATCGTTCTATCATTGAGCATAAATTGCCGATTAAGCCTGGATACCGTCCTTTCAAACAACCTCCCTGGAAGATTTACAAAGAGGAGGTACTAGCCGATGTAAAGAAGGAAGTTGAAAGATTATTGGAGGCAAATTTCATTCGGCCATGCAGATATGCAGATTGGGTTTCAAACATAGTCCCGGTATACAAGAAAAATGGAAAGATGAGGGTCTGAATTGATTTTAGAAATCTCAACAACGCTACTCCTATGGATGGTTACCCGATCCAGTTGCCGATCTGCTCGTCGACGCGTCGGCTAGTTATGAAGTCATCAACTTTATGGATGGTAATGCTAGTTATAACCAAATCTTCATAGCAATAGAGGATATTTCAAAGACAGCCTTCAGATGCCCTGGTCATATTGGTTTATTTGAATGGATTGTCATGACTTTCGGTTTGAAGAATGCCGGTGCAACCTATCAAAGAGCTATGAACTATATCTTTCACGAGCTGATCGGCAAGATTGTGGAAATCTATATTGATGATGTGGTGGTCAAGTCTAGAAACCATGAGGGGCATTTGGTCGATTTGAGGAAGACCTTGGAGTGCACTAGGAAGCATGGTTTGAGGATGAACCCAAATAAATGTGCCTTTGGAGTCTCGGTTGGTGAGTTTTTAGGCTTTCTAGTCCATAAAGGAGGGATCGAAGTCGGCAATAAGAGCATGGAAGCAATGGACAAGGTGGTACCTCCAACCAATCTCACAGAGTTGCAATCATTGCTGGCCAAGATTAATTTTGTGAGAAGATTCATATCTAACTTGTCAGAAAGGGTGTTGCCCTTCTCTCCACTATTGAAGCTTAAAAAAGATCAAGAGTTTGTGTGGGGTGACGTACAACAAAAGGCTTTTGATGAGATCAAAGAGTAGATGAAGGCAGCACCCGTGTTGGTACCTCCGCAGCTTGACAAGCCTTTTAAGTTGTACGTGGCGGCCGACAACCTGACAATAGGGTCGGCCCTCATGCAAGAGTTTGAAGGGAAAGAAAGAGTAATAACTTACCTTAGCCGAAAGCTGCTGGATCCAGAGACAAGGTATTCAGCTATAGAAAAGCTTTGCTTATGTGTGTTTTACTCATGTACCAAGCTTTGGCATTACCTATTGAATGCCGAATGTGTAGTGGTTTTTGAGTTCGATGTGATAAAACATATGTTATTAATGCCAATTTTAAATGGAAGAATTGACAAATGGATTTTAGCTCTATCAGAATTTGATTGAAGGTACGAATCAACAAAATCAGTAAAAGGTCAGGTTATTGCCGATTTTGTTACCCAACACCGTGATCCTTCTGCTAGGATGGTAACCATTGCACCTTGGACTTTGTTTTTTGATGGTTCGTCTTTGAGCAAAGGTGGTGGTGCTGGTGTTCTCTTGATTTCTCCTAAAGGGTTGACTTTTGAGTATGCCATCCCTATTAAATTCATTGTTACTAACAATCAAGTAGAGTATGAAGCAATGCTTAAGGGACTCCGACTGCTTGTCAAAATGAAGGCTGTTGCTGTTGAGGTTTTCGGGGATTCCGAGCTGGTAATTAACCAACTGATCGGCCAATCTGAGTGCAAAAGTGATATGTTAAAGGGATATTATGAAGAGTGCCGAGAGCTTCTGAAGTGTTTCAGGGTGGCCACCTTGCATCATATCCCTAGGGGGCATAATGAAGAAGCGAATAGACTGGCTCAAACTGCTTCAGGATACCGAGAGGGTCAAGAAATTAACACTTTGGATGAAGGTCGAGTAATCGATGACTGGAGAAAAGAAATTGCCGATTATTTGAAAAATCCATCACAAAAGGTTTCCCGAAAGCTCAGATATAAGGCTATCAAGTTCATGCTCCTTGATGACCAATTGTACTACAAGTCCATAGATGGAGTGCTCCTCAAATGTTTGAATCAAGAGGAGTCTAGAAAGCTGATGTATGAAGTGCATGAAGGAGTATGTGGTGCACATCAGTCGGCTTACCGGATGAAATGGATAATAAGGAGGACTGATTATTTTTGGCCAACCATGCTTGAGGATTGTTTTGAATATTACAAAGGATGTCAAGACTGTCAGAGATTTGGTAATATTCAGAGAGCCCCAGCGTCGGCCTTAAACCCAATTGTCAAGCCTTGGCGGTTCAGGGGATGGGGCATAGATTTGATCGGTCAAATTCATCCTCCTTCTAGCAAAGGACATAAGTTTGTGCTCTTGGCTATAGATTATTTTACAAAGTGGGTTGAAGCTATTCCCCTAAAAAAGGTTACATCAGAAAACATGGTCAATTTTGCTAAGGAGCATATAATTCACAGATTCGGGATCCCTCAAACCATAAAAACACATCAAGGGACTCAGTTTTCTTCGGCCGAGTTTTGTGATTTTGCTGAGGAGATGGGAATCAAATTGTACAACTCTTCTCCTTATTATGCACAAGCCAATGGCCAAGCTGAAGCATCAAATAAGATCATGATCAAAATTATTTACAAGAAGATTGATGAAAAGCTGAAGAAGTGGCATTTGGTTCTGAACAAAGCTTTGTGGGCTTACCGAACGGCTTGTCATGGATCTACTCAAGCGTCTCCCTATGATTTGGTTTATGCGCATCATGTTGTGCTGCCATGGAAATTACAATCAGGATCAAGACGGGTTACATGGCAAAACGATTTGAGGAAAGAAGATCACAAGAGTCTGATGATGGACGAATTGGAAGATTTGCATTTAGTTCATCTCAAAGCATTGGAAATATTGAAAAAATAAAGCACGTGTTGCCAGGTATTATAACAAGAAGGTTAAGGAAAAATAATTTGCAGAAGGAGATTTGGTTTGGAAAACTATATTGCCAATCGGGACAAAGGACAGAGCGTTCGACAAGTGGTCTCCAAATTGGGAAGGACCTTTTCGAGTGGTAAGGAGCGCGCCTGGTAATGCATATATCTTGAGGACTCTAGTGGGAGAAGAATTCGCTAGAGCTATTAATGGAAGATTTCTTAAGAGATTTCATCCCAGTGTGGAAGTTGGTGCATAAACGGACTTAAAGAAAATTATGCACATATAGCCGATATGGAGATATCACCTTTAGCCGAAAAAATTATGTGAAGAGCTCAGAAAATAGCCGACACGACATGTGTCGCCTTTAGAGTAAAAATCAAACACATCATGCAAGCATTCTCCAGATTGGCCATTCTTAGAAAAATTCAAACAAGGAGAAAACCAGTAGGGGTCCTGAATATTCCACAGAGCAAGGTTTTTTACATAAGGCTCCTAAATACAAACTACTCATCAAACAGCCTGTTGAGGACCGACTAGGCGTCTGTGACTTCAGCAAGGGTGGTCGCATGATCTTCATAGCTCTCTAGAAGATCGTCTATGTCTTCGACATTTTCTGGAGGCACTTGACCACGGAAGCCGGTTGGCTAGACAGAGAAGTCCTCACCGCGTTGGGTAGTCATTGCCGACAACCCCAGAGTTACGCTGTGTGCACGCCATGGATGACGACTTGATTGATGCGACCATCCGCATTGTCAAGGCGTGCCTCGGTGGTCTCTCCTTGAGCGTTGACCTTGTCGGCGATCCTGTTCGCCGCGGCTTTCAGGCGCTCATTCTCTGCAGAAAGCGCTGAACGAAGATGCAAATCGGATGAGCAAACATGATTAAAAGAGAAGGTCAAACAATATTTCTTTTGGCTAATCCGTAATGGCGTCGCAGAGCTACTTCCGCTAGTCCTCTTACTCGAGTTGATCAATGCCATATTGTTTGGAGATGTTCTCCAACTCTGTGCGGGTCTCATCTCTTTCGCCCTTGAAGGTGACCGCCTCCGTAGAGGTGTAGGGGACGTCCGCGGCATTTGAACCCGAACCCAAGTCCCAGGGGTTGGAGTGGTAGGATCCTGAAGACTCGAAAGAGATGGATACCGGAGTGCCTGGTGAACCCGCAGTCGCCGGAGGAAGAGGGATGCTATGGCTAGTGGAGATGGACCTGATTCTGATAAATGAGGAACAGAGATCAGGGCTAGAAGGATGAACAAAGAACAAAATACAAGGGGGCAAGAAACTGATTCTTACCCGCGCTATCGATTGCACCATGCTCGGCTCCCTTCGGGTGCTCCTTCGGCAGGACGCTTGCCGCGGTTGTCGCCTCCCACCATTGTTACTATGTGAGTTAGGGTTTCCCTCTAGATTGGTTTCAACAGAAAGAGTGAAGACGAAGGCGAGAATGTTTGTCTGAAACCATTGATAGGGGCAGAAGAAGGAAGGTTTATTTATAGGCTGAGTAAGAATACCAAGAGGCGAGTTAGGGTTGTTCTCATTCGATGGGCTGTTGGTGGAATGTGCTAGGCTCGGGTATATCAAAGGTCGCTCGGCTATATCCCTAAACTGACAACAATCGGCTATCTGAAAGCTAGGGAGGAATCGGCTATGCTATGATCGGGAAGAACAACAGAGCCGATTATACTATCATACAAGCAGGAATATATAAGAGGCAAGACAGTAATGACAATCAATTGTTAAGAGGCAAAATGTGCTGCTCTTAATCTGTTACAAGCTATATCTCTACCGATGCAGAAGCTGATTGATGGCATCCAGAGCCTCAGCCTTGATTCGGTTGACATCATCCAATACTTTTTGGTCTTCATCTTCAGAACTTTGGATGCTGGATAGCTTTGCTTTGAGTTGTTGATTTTCTTTCAAGATGATTGACATTTGTGATGAAGTTGCTTCTATAGAGTTTGGCAAAGCTGTCATCTTGGCGTCATGAGATTGAATTTTGACATTAAGTTCAGATAATTGGGCTTATAATCTGATTCTCTCATCCTTCATGACTTTCAACTCGGATTCAAGAGTCACCAGTGAATCTTTAGCAGCGTGAAGATTGGAGTATAAAGCTTTAGCTTCTTGTTTCTTCAGAGACTTGCTATCCTACAAAAATGTCCTAGAGGCTATATTTTTGTTTGCTCGCTTCACCATGGCAAAATAGTCATCAAGTTTGGCCGCAGACTCCAAAGAGGCCTTGAGAGCCGATGGAAGATCTTGATTGATGAGCTGAAGGATATCCTTTATCTGATCTGAGTCTTGGACCAAAATGTTGATATCCTTGTTCAGCAAATGAGCTATATCCTGCAGCCGGGCTTGGTTTTCCTCTGATAAAACCTGCTCAGAGGTAGCTTCTTCCCCTTTTTCACTCATGAAATCTTCGACAGTGAAGGAAAAGCTAGTGGTTGGTTTGGCAGTATTCTTGAGAAAGGAAGGAGTGTTCCAAAGTTAGCCAATTGGGTAAAATGTGCTGAAAGAGTAATTTAAGATGATAGGTTACCTGCTGTGTTGATTGATCCTCAGGATGAATCGTGTCTTGGTCTGGTTGAGAGCCTGATTGGATGCCCAAGGATGGTGAACCTGGAATTGGACCAGAGGAATGTTCTCCTGCTAGATCCTCTAGAATTTTGTCTATTTCCAGCAATACAGGTGGTAGAGTATGAGAACAGAGGATAAATGCTTCATGGAAAGGAAGAAGGTAATTAGCCGAATAGTACCAATGTGTTTGGAAGTTTTGTGGGCATTTGTACTTTCGGTTTCATGGGTCTCTATATTTGCAACTTAATGGGTATCTTCATCCTCAGTAGGGGCTTGAAGAGGAATATCTGCTGTTGGAGAGTTGCTTGACCCAGGGATTTCAACATGTGGCTACAACAAGAGGTGATTAGTATAAAGGTAATCAAAATTAATGATGAGTGGGGTTTATCACTGAATAAGGATTCATACCTTAGGGGATCTCTGAACTTTCTTGGACCTTACCTTTCTGGCCACATGAATGTCCTCAAGTATCTTCCTTTTGCCTTTTTCTCCTAAAGGGTCAGTAGCTAAAACTGCAGGAGTCTTCATGAAGATTTTTAAAGTGGGAGCATTGTAGCCCAATGCAGGTTTAGGCCTAGCTTTATAATACTCCACTACTTTATTAGGAGGAGTAGGCTCGAAATCCTATACATGGCCAGATTTCAGAATGAGAGATAAATTAAGAAACAAGAAATGACTAGTGCAGTGAGATTACCTCACTATCAGGAGCAAATTAAGGATACAAATCTTGGCATAAAGAGTGGACTAGTATGTTGAAAATGTGGTTGTGCCACTCTTGCCACCAAGTAGAGAAAAGGGGATGGGCAGCATCCACTAAACCAAATGAGGAAGGTTCATATGTTGACAAATCTTTCCCAAGCTCAAAGACTTTTCTGGATTCTGTTTCATTGGTGAACAATTCCCTGTATCTTATGATTGTCTTTGGGGCAGCTGTCCACATCCTAATAGCCTTGCTGCCATGTTAGGATTGTAGAATTCATATGTGGGATTCACCATTCTCCCATGATGAAATTCAGTTGGCAGGATACATGGCTTGATGAAAGAATTGAAAATTTCGGTGCATACCTTATCAGAACAGCCAGACTCATAGCTGAATTTGTAAGGGAAGGTCAAATTATCATTTTCTCTATAGGGGAGCCAGAGCACATTGTTGAAGCCTTTGAAGACAGCTTGAAGAGGTGACCAATATCCATGTCAATGCTGATGGATGATGATGCTTCTCCATAGGTTTGACAGCTCTTGGTTTTTGCTGGATCACCCTCAGCGTAGTTAACCGAAGGGAAGCTTAAGTTGTGAAGAGGTACAGACACTACTTGATGCATATAGAGTTGCAACCACATCTGAATGAACCACCAAGGGCCACTCACACAGGAGATATCCTTGCCATGGTACATTTGAATAGTAATTTGATGCATCATATGGTAAACAGATCCTAAAAGATATTTACCAAGAGGGATTAGTGTGCCTGCAGCCAAATCCTCAGCCATTATCATGTGATTCAGGGTTAGCTCGTTGGATTTTCCACAGAAGATGAACCTCGATAGCCACATGTTCATGAAGGCTCTGCTTTCCTTTTCAGACACAACACCAGCTACTTCCATGTAAGTTTGAATGTACCCAACCCATCCACCTCCGGATTTGACAGCTCTCTGGTTGCTTTTGCCCTTATACTAGCAAAGGTGTACTAGCTTGGACACATTCAAGCCAGTAATCATGAATACGTCGGCCAAAGTAGGAGTCATCATACCATGGCCGAAGACAAAAGCATTGATAGCGTGAGACTAGAAATGAGAGGCTGCTATCAGGAGGGGTTCGTTTCTAGGCATTTCCGATAGAGATAACTCTAGACAGTGGGTGATATCTTGGCTATCCCAGTTGCTGCTATCCTTTGCCAACATCCTCCGGTACCAGTTTTGCCATCCGGCTATTGGGGGAAACGGCCAAGTCTTGAAAGTGTTTGTCCATCGGTTTGGCGGGGTAACTCTAGATTTGAAAGGAATCCTCAAGGTTTCCTTCTCAATAACCTCAGTTGGGTCAGGATTGCCCATGGGACCAAGGAGGTAGGAATCAGGGTTTGCAACCTAAGGAATCAAAATCTCATTCTTGTATTCCTTCGTAAAATAGGGGAATCGAGAAAACGAATGAGTTAGGAAGGAAGCAGGAAAATCGATCGGGGATTGCCGAATGCACGAGGAAATGAGTTGGAATTTTACCTCTGGAATCTCGTCCTGAGTCGCCATTGAGGGTTCGATGCAGATTTGAGAATGCCGAAGTATGGACTTCTTGGATGACGGTTGCGGCGTTGAACAGTATAAACCTAAGGGGAAAAGGAAGCTTGCGGTCAATTTCAGAATAATTGGCTTTTATCCCAAAACTGAGGGGGCATGTGTTAACACCGGATTTTTGCACGATGACAAGTGGGCCAGTGCACGGAGAGTCGGTAGAGATAGATGCTCAGAGCATTCGGCAAAATCCATGCGGTCGGTTAATTCCCAGATTCGGCGATCGATCACGCAATCGGTTAATCAGAAGAAGGGCGGTTTTTATCGGAGCGACAAAGGCAGCAAGTGAGAGCTGAATTGGTAAGGATGGCTGCGATAATTAACACAATGAAGACTCTAGGGGAAACCAAAGTCAAAATATTGTATTTTTTCCTTTAATATTTTGTAGTCGTGTCCTCTTAGGACTCATGTCATAGCCAAGGTATAAATATAAACCCTTAGCTAATGTAAAAAGGGTTCACAACCAAATCAATACAACCGGCTCCGTGCCAACTTCGAGTCCTTTTGTCATGTCGTCGAGTTCTTTGAGAGGAATCATCGATCCACCAACCTCCGTAAGTCTTGGCAACCTTGTTATCATGTCTAGTATCATGCGGTGGATTTAGATGTTGATGCAAGTAGTCTTGTTTATTGTCAATGATCGTGCGGCGGATCCTTGATTGATGATCAAGAAATCTTTACTTATGTTTTGTTTACAAGTAAATACCGTGCGGCGGGTGTTTGCTCGATATGCTTAGCATAAGCAAGATAGTTATCGTCTCTCGTAGATTTGGCAAGATCTATTGGAATCATTAAGTTATCGTGTTGCATGTTTTAGATAATCTTTATATATTTGCAAACACTCTTTTGCCCAATTTAGATTGATGAGGTTTGGCTTCCCTTTTTCATCATAGATCTTTTCATGTTTTAACAATTCAACATTTTCATGTTGTTTCCACAGTTAGATCTTATGTTTCATAATAGCTGAATCAAGTTTAATCTAGATTGTTACGTGTTGTGGGTTCATGCATGCTATTTCACGTTTGAGTCTTGATAAAGCTAAGTGTCGTGTGGCACGCGCAAGCTTAGATTGGTTTGATCGTGTTTTTTCTTACATGTTTCCTTCATCATGGATCCCAACTCGGTCGGATTGCCGAGCTTGGTCATGCTTTAACTTTTGGATATTTGGTTCATTCATACGTACTTTGTTTCCCATGCATGCATATTCGGCAATCAAAGTACCACGTGCTCTTTGCTTTAGCCGAATGATCTGTATATACTATGTTGGCAAATAGCTTTTATAGCTGTATGTCATCGTAAGTGGCTTCAGGGCCGTACATATGGAATTGTCTGGTCTTATCCGGCATGTTCTAGTTTATATCTAATGATTTCATCCCTTGTTAGTTTTAGGTCAAACTGACTGGCACATTTTCGGTTCTCGAAGCACCCGGGCACCCGATTGAAGTCATGCTTTCTGGCTTGCTGTGTGTGAGACACAGTACATCACGTTTTGTGTCAACAACCGCATTAGAACCGACTTTGGATGGACGGTATTGATTTCCAGCATGTGTGAGTGAGTATGGCGGTTGCTGGGATCTGAACCGACCTAGGGGGCGGTCGGCCGACCCGCCCTATGGCCAGTGGGCCATCCTATGGTCTTCTAGATGTGGTCCCACTGGTCAAGGACAAGGTGGGGGCCAGTTGGGCCCAGGTAGGGGTCGGCTGACCCCCCCTTGGCGTTTTTGGCCCACTTCTGTGTTCCAGGTACTGGTACCACTTGTCATGGATGTTGGATGTTGGTTCTGAGGTAGTTGTCGCATTTATCTCCTTGGTGTGGGCCCATGGATCCTTGTGCTATGCATATGAGCTGTTGGGAGAAAGCACAGAGTGATCCAAGGGTTAGAATTCACTCTAAGGTGCCTCTCCTAGATCATGGCTGAGAGGGGAGAGCTGGTGGGCCCATAGGGTGGTCGGCCTACCCCTTATGTGGGTCCCACTAGCTCTCCTTTGCTCTGTTTCTTCAATCCTGTAATCAAACACTCCATGGACATGTGGAACTTGTTATTTGATAAAGTATGCTCATGATGTGTTTGTTTATCCTTGATTCTGAGGTTGATGCATCATTTTCGTTATGTAAAAATGCATCATTATTGGTGCCAACAATGTATAAGCACCACGCTTACACACAACTTACTACTTTGATTATGATCTATAACAAAAGCACCCTATAACATGCAATGATCGCATACGGGAAAGGCCACAAGGATCACAGACTATTGATGTAAAGGCTAGTAATAAGCAAAAGCATATAACAATACTATAGTAATGCTCAAAGTAAATACTAAGTAAAGTAGAGGAAAATTAATATATTGAATAAGATAAAGTCTTACAAAGAAGGAAAGATACAAGAGCTATACCAGACTTTCCATAAAACGACTCCAGAAATCCTTAGCGCAGCTCGACTCAACTCTAACTCCCACTCTAGATGAACTACTAGAACAATCTAAGGAATAGGGCTTGTAGGCTTCTTCGCCATCTGTAGAGAGGGGGTATGAGCCTCTATTTATAGTGGGAGGTGGAGTAGGGGCTACTCCATCGCCACATCATCAATCCAGGAGGCCTCAAATCTCCACCCTTGGATTCAACACCCTCTAAACCGACTTCGAGTGGATGGTTGTGATCTTTAGCATGTGTTAAACAGGTATGGCGGTTACTAGGGCCTGAACCGACCTAGGGGGAGGTGGGCTGACCCCCCCTATGGCATGTCGGCCATCCTTCACCTTTTAGAACCACCCCCACTAGTCAGGGACCAAGTGAGGGGCTGGTGAGGCCAGTGAGAGGTCGACCGCCCCCCTCCCAGGGTCTCTGGCACACCTCGGGCTTCTAGGTATTGGTCCCACTTGTCATTGATGTTGGTTGTTGGTTCTGAGGTAATTGTCACATTGATCTCCTTGATGTGGGCCCATGGATCCATGTGCTTTGCATGTGAGCCGTTGGGAGAAAGCACAAAGTGATCCAAGGGTTGGGATTCACTCTGAGGTGTTTCTCCTAGATCATGGCTGAGGGGGGAGAGCCAGTGGGCCATAGGGAGGTCGGCTATCCCCCTATGTGGGTCCCACTAGCTCTCCTTCGCTCCATTTCTTTCATCCTACAATCACTTACTTCATGGACATGTGGAACTTGTTATTTGATAAAGTATGCTCATGATGTGATTGTTTTATCCTTGATTCTGAGGTTGTTGACATCATTTTAGTTATGTAAAAGTGTATCATTGTTGGTGCCAACAACATCTTTACCTCAATCTCACCGCATGATCGGCTATTTACGTACCTTACATTTGATATATTGAGACAACCGTTTATGCATCATTGCTATATCTAATTCTGTTCGGAGTTGACTCTTGAAAGGTCCTAGATGGCTAGAGCAGGGTGAATAGCCTAATAAAAATTCTACAAATCACTAGAGCAAAAGGTTAGATAACACTTAAGCGAAGCTTTTTGCTCTAGCTCTACTTGGGGTGGAAAGCCACCTATCCAATATTATTCTAGTTAACTAAGTGCCTAACGATCAATAGCAAGAACCTAAAGCACTTAGCACAAGCTAGCAAGAACACCTACTAAAGAAGCTAACTAGCAAGCTAACTAGACAAGATAAGAATGAATATAAATGCAAGAGAGGAGGTGATTGATATACCGATGCCTTGTGATATATGAATGTAAATGTAGATAACCAATCACAATGAATACCAAAGAGTAGCCGGGAGACAAGATGACAATCGATTTTTCTCCCGAAGTTCACTTGGTTGCCACCAAGCTAGTCCCCGTTGTGTCGACTACTCAAGTGGTGATTCGGTGACTAATAGGTGCTAACAAGCCTATCCCACTAACTCGGGCGCCACAAGAATCCACCCAAATGAGAGTAACTCAATGACATGAGAAATCCACAAGAGTTACCCTTTGGCGCTCCGTCGAGGTGGGTACATGCGAACACATGGTGGATAAGTACCCATGTATGTTCAGCTTTGATGATGAGTGATTGACCAAAACGTGAGTGTTTTAGTTTCAGCGGCTTATCCTAACCTCTGCGAAAGCAGAAAACATGTGCTTGTCTATCGGCTTGTGGTGTGCAGGTGCTATGCCTAGTGACAGTGGTCAATGGCGTGGAGAAGGTCGAGTAGAGGCTTGTCGTGCCGATGGACAGAGAGCGGTGAAGGGCGGAAGCGAGGCTCGGACTGAGGGACCATGGGCGCCGGCGGACTAGCTGTGGTGGCTAGTACTTGGCACCGGCGAGTGCGAGAAGACATGGAGGTAGACCGAGTCGGCTGAGTCAAGACGGTGGATGCGCGAGTCGAGCGGAGGCTCAGGGGACTCGGACTCCGACCGGGCGAAGACAAGGTGGCTCGCGTCAAGTGGTTTGGGCCTCAAAACCATCCGCGTCGGTTTCCGAGTTTGGGCCGCAAAACTCGGAGTTCGGTAGTTGAGCCCAAAGCTATCGGTGGCGGGTTTCCTAGGTTTGGACCTCAAAACCTAGGCGGAGCTTCCAAGGAAGCGGGGATGGCACGTGGCGGAATCCTGGAGGTCGCGTCGAGGCGACGGCAACTCCCGGCAGGAAGCGGGGCCGTCCATTCAAATGAGTGGCTGAGTGTTACCGACTTGGATTACAATGTCTTAGGGCTAGGTAATTCGGTCTTGTATCTAGGGGATCTTTGGGAAATAGCCAAAGCCACGTTAAATAGAGGATGAAGGGGTATCCTCATCCTCATCTCTTGCATTACTCTCTCTCCCACCTATTCCTAGGTTTTCCCTTCCCTAGCTCCTTCTTGCTTGAGATCCACCGTGTCACCGGTGTAAGAACTTGTGATAGTTGCGAGGAATCAGAGGCCGTAACCTCCGTAAGCCATGGTGGCTTCGATTTCGTGATTGTGTCCCCGGTGTGCTTGTGTTCTTCACGTTTTGCTTTTTCTCTCTCTTTTTCCCGAGATGATTTCTCTTTGTTGAGAGTAGCTTTGCAAAATCGACTTGAACCAAGTTGTTCGTATTCATGAGGAGCTTTTTTGCACCAAAGGAATTCTCCTCAAACCTCACGAGTGCGTAGATCAGGCGTTTTCTTTGTGGCGTTCTTCGTTTTGCTATCTTCTCCCCCAGATCCGAGTGTTCTCGTTTATCTTCTCAAAATTGAGGGATGATTTCTTTGGGATAGCTCCCCAACTGCACTAGGATCATGCCTGCAAAGTTTGTTTGCAGTTGGTGATCATTTGGTTGAGTTTTGGGAAGATTTGGCGGAGAGAAGTTCGTTTTTGCGAAGAACAGCTTTCTGATCGTGAGCTCCGGACTAACCTCCGGACCACTTTGACTAGGCTCCGGACCATAGGTCACTGGTCCGGTGGTCAAGTCACAGGAGGACGTCTGACTGCTCAGAGCGTCGGACCAGAGCCATTGGTTTGACGGTGAGCACCGGACGAGTGGTCCGAAGCCAGGGTGTTTGCTGTGGTTTTTGCTCTGTGTGCACCGGACCACTTCCTATAGTTCGACGGTGAGCGGCGGACTAGTTGTCTGGAGCCTAGGCACTTACTGCCTTCTGTGGTTTGATGTTTTCTCCCGTTTGCCCATATGGGTCGATACTTGAGCGGTGTCGTGTATGAACAAAACCGGTGTGTCAAGTCCTTTGACTTCGCCCGATTGGTAAGCAGTGGCATCACTTTGCTTACAACCACTAGCATATAACTTAAATGTGCCTAAAACTAAAAATCGGCTGCAAAACTCTGAAATTTGGAAAATTCATTCAGTTGGGTCATTGGCTTGTTGTATGAACTTTGCTAGGGATAGTTCTACTTGCTCTACATGAGATTGCTTTGAGATAGATCCTATCTTGTTTGCCATGTTTAGTTGTCTCTAGGAGGTGATACCCTTTCTCTACTCTCACATGATATGCTCTCTAAAATAGCTTCTAAAGTGATCTTAAGCTCAACTTGAGTCTTTGTTGGGCACTTAGAGCTTTTCCTATTCTCACAGGATCAAACCACTTAGAGCATCTATTCATTGTCTTAGCTCTAAGTATGAAGCTTTTGCACTCATTTTCCACTTCATGGCATTTGTAGCCAGATCTTGAGTTGTTGATGTTTGATGGGCTACATGTGTCAACAAGGGGGAGAGATGTGCATTTCATTCCATTTTCAGCCATCTACTTCCAAGAGGGAGAAAGAGTGCATCTCTTTGGTTTCATTGGTTTAGAGCTTCTTTGGTCATGGGGGAGTTTTGTGTGCTTCTTTTGTCCTAAGGAGCTCATTTGATATCTTGAGTGTGCTTTTGCCCAGGGAGAGCTTCTGCTAGATGTGTTGAGCCTTTGCCTCTTCTGGAGTGTCTAGCTTGCTTTGTTGGCTTTGACAAGTTTTGATTGCTTCTTGCGCATTAAGGGACGTAAGTGGTTTCAATTGGTATCTTTTGAGCTCCCTTAGTGTTTTTATTTAAAGTCTGAGCTTTGAGAGCTGTGATTGGCATCTTGGATTTGCTAGCGGTGTTGAGCCCGTTTTTCTGCCTCTTCTCTTCTTGAGCGCTAGCTTTGTTTTGCTTGGTTGCGTCGAGCTGTTGCCCATGTGCTTTTGTTTGGCATCAGTAAGTGGCTTTATCAAGAGGTGTTTTTGAGCATGCTTTTAATTGGTATCGTGTTTGCTTCTCTCAAGTGACCCCGTTTTGGCTTTGGTAGCTTTTCGGTCATTTGGAGAGCTTTACCTTGTGGCTCAATTCTGAAATGCACTTGTGTTGACAATGCACTCATCAAGGGGGAGATTGCGAACACTTGGTGGATAAGTACCCATGTATGTTCAGCTTTGATGATGAGTGATTGACCAACCCATGAGTGTTTCAGTTTGAGCGGCTTATCCTAACCTCTGCGAAAGCAGAAAACATGTGCTTTTCTATTAGCTTGTGTTGTGCAGGTGCTATGCCTAGTGACAGTGGTCAATGGCGTGGAGAAGGTCTAGTAGAGGCTTGCCAAGCCGATGGACTGAGAGCGGTGAAGGGCAGAAGCGAGGCTCGGACTAAGCGACCATGGGCGCCGGCGGACTAGCTGTGGTGGCTAGTACTTGGCACCGGCGAGTGGGAGAAGACATGGAGGTAGACCGAGTCGGCTGAGTCAAGACGGTGGATGCGCAAGTCGAACGGAGGCTCAGGGGACTCGGACTCGGACCGAGCGAAGACAAGGTGGCTCGCATCGAGTGGTTTGGGCCTCAAAACCATCCGCGTCGGTTTCTGAGTTTGGGCCGCAAAACTCGGAGTTCGGTAGTTGAGCCCAAAGCTACCGGTGGCGGGTTTCCTGGGTTTGGACCTCAAAACCTAGGCGGAGCTTCCAAGGAAGCGGGGATGGCACGTGGCGGAATCCTGGAGGTCGCGTCGAGGCGACGGCAACTCCCGGCAGGAAGCGGGGCCGTCCATTCAAATGAGTGGCTGAGAGTTACCGACTTGGATTACAATGTCTTAGGGCTAGGTAATTCGGTCTTGTATCTAGGGGGTCTTTGGGAAATAGCCAAAGCCACGTTAAATAGAGGATGAAGGGGTATCCTCATCCTCATCTCTTGCATTACTCTCTCTCCCACCTATTCCTAGGTTTTCCCTTCCCTAGCTCCTTCTTGCTTGAGATCCACCGTGTCACCGGTGTAAGAACTTGTGATTGTTGCGAGGAATCAGAGGCCGTAACCTCCGTAAGCCATGGTGGCTTCGATTTCGTGATTGTGTCCCCGGTGTGCTTGTGTTCTTCACGTTTTGCTTTTTCTCTCTCTTTTTCCCGAGATGATTTCTCTTTGTTGAGAGTAGCTTTGCAAAATCGACTTGAACCAAGTTGTTCGTATTCATGAGGAGCTTTTTTGCACCAAAGGAATTCTCCTCAAACCTCACGAGTGCGTAGATCGGGCGTTTTATTTGTGGCGTTCTTCGTTTTGCTATCTTCTCCCCCAAATCCGAGTGTTCTCGTTTATCTTCTCAAAATTGAGCGATGATTTCTTTGGGATAGCTCCCCAACTGCACTAGGATCATGCCTGCAAAGTTTGTTTGCAGTTGGTGATCATTTGGTTGAGTTTTGGGAAGATTTGGCGGAGAGAAGTTCTTTTTTGCGAAGAACAGCTTTCTGATCGTGAGCTCCGGACTAACCTCCGGACCACTTTGACTAGGCTCCGGACCATAGGTCACTGGTCCGGTGGTCAAGTCACAGGAGGACGTCTGACTGCTCAGAGCGTCGGACCAGAGCCATTGGTTTGACGGTGAGCACCGGACGAGTGGTCCGAAGCCAGGGTGCTTGCTGTGGTTTTTGCTCTGTGTGCACCGGACCACTTCCTATAGTTCGACGGTGAGCGGCGGACTAGTTGTTTGGAGCCTAGGCACTTACTGCCTTCTGTGGTTTGATGTTTTCTCCCGTTTGCCCATATGGGTCGATACTTGAGCGGTGTCGTGTATGAACAAAACCAGTGTGTCAAGTCCTTTGACTTCGCCCGGTTGGTAAGCAGTGGCATCACTTTGCTTACAACCACTAGCATATAACTTAAATGTGCCTAAAACTAAAAATCGGCTGCAAAACTCTGAAATTTGGAAAATTCATTCAGTTGGGTCATTGGCTTGTTGTATGAACTTTGCTAGGGATAGTTCTACTTGCTCTACATGAGATTGCTTTGAGATAGATCCTATCTTGTTTGCCATGTTTAGTTGTCTCTAGGAGGTGATACCCTTTCTCTACTCTCACATGATTTGCTCTCTAAAATAGCATCTAAAGTGATCTTAAGCTCAACTTGAGTCTTTGTTGTGCACGTAGAGCTTTTCCTATTCTCACAGGATCAAACCACTTAGAGCATCTATTCATTGTCTTAGCTCTAAGTATGAAGCTTTTGCACTCATTTTGCACTTCATGGCATTTGTAGCCAGATCTTGAGTTGTTGATGTTTGATGGGCTACATGTGTCAACAAGGGGGAGAGATGTGCATTTCATTCCATTTTCAGCCATCTACTTCCAAGAGGGAGAAAGAGTGCATCTCTTTGGTTTCATTGGTTTAGAGCTTCTTTGGTCATGGGGGAGTTTTGTGTGCTTCTTTTGTCCTAAGGAGCTCATTTGGTATCTTGAGTGTGCTTTTGCCCAGGGAGAGCTTCTGCTAGATGTGTTGAGCCTTTGCCTCTTCTGGAGGGTCTAGCTTGCATTGTTGGCTCCGACAAGTTTCGATTGCTTCTTGCGCATTAAGGGACGTAAGTGGTTTCAATTGGTATCTTTTGAGCTCCCTTAGTGTTTTTATTTAAAGTCTCAGCTTTGACAGCTGTGATTGGCATCTTGGATTTGCTAGCGGTGTTGAGCCTGTTTTTCTGCCTCTTCTTGAGGGCTAGCTGTGGTTTTTGCTCTGTGTGCACCGGACCACTTCCAATAGTCCGACGGTGAGCGTCGGACTAGTTGTCCGGAGCCTAGGCACTTACTGCCTCCCGTGGTTTGATGTTTTCTCCCATTTTGCATAGGTTCTTGCCTCTTTTCCCTAGGGGTTGAGAACCTGTGTTTTGGGGTTTTCGGTGTTTTTCCTACACTGCTGGTGAGCTCTCTTTTCTCCGTTTTCGTCTTAATTCCCGCTCGCGTTGCTCGGGGGAGGTTGAGCACCCAACAACTGGGTTTGGTTTTTGGGAAGAGTGGCCCGAACATTTCGAGAGAAATTTGAGGCTCCCATTCACCCGCTCCCCCTCTGGTCGCCGTTCTCGGTCCTTCAGTACAAGCCCTCTCACAATCGTCGAAGCCGGTCGCGAACAATCACCAAATGCGTCGAAGCTTCTCCACAATCGCCAAGCCGTCTAGGTGTTGGCAAACACCAAGAATAACAAGAAACTCTGCGGCGATGACGATGACCAAGTGCCACTAAGATGCAATGCAATGATCAAAGCACTTGGATCACCCAAACTCTCACAAGTATGCAACATGAGTGAAGAGAATGAGTTGGGGGCTATCTCAAGCAAGCACAAGTGTATCAAATGAATGAGAGGTGCAAGAGAGTACTTCTTGAGCCGGCCAAAACATATTTATAGCCTTCCACCAAAGACTAGCCGTTTTACCCCTGTTGACACCGTTTTTTGTACGGGTCAATATTAAACCAAGTGCACTGATCGACAAGGGGGTAATCGCTGTTCCTCATCGGCATCAAGATGCTGCCGGTCAAATTACCGATGGAGGTAGAGGAAATTACCGATGGTGAATTTGATTGAAGAAACATCAAGGGAGAAAGAGAATATATTTGTCGATAAGGAGATATTGCCGATGGATATAGGTTGATGTGGCTAACGTAAGCAAAAAGTTGCCGATGGCAATAGAAGGAGGTTGCGGATTTGAAGGAATATGCCGATGGAAGGTTTCATCGTGATGAAGACAGATAAGGAATTTGGTGATTTTTATGCCAGTGTTATTATTGTAGTTTGAGTCTGACTTTTGCACGAGTCATTTATTTCCTTAAAAATAGGAGTTTTGTTTAGGTATGAGTCGTGTCTGTTTACATCTCCTTTTACCGGCGTATAAATATGTATCTAGGGGCAGTGTAAAAAAGAGATCAATCAATCAAAACAAATCTATTACTTTCATCTACTTTTACAGCATCTACTTTTATCGCATTAGTTCTAGTTTATCTACGAGTTCTCACGATCTCGACGGGCTGCATCTACAAGATCTCCGTCTACCTTGCGAGTTCTGCTTTTTGAGCAATCTGAGCCTTGACGTCCGGGCGCATCGCCGTTGTCTCGTTCATCGTTGTTCTAGTTATCCTCCTTGTCGATTAACTGGTCAAATCGACATGCACACATTGGATATCGAATTCGGGTATAAGCCCGAGGTGTTTGCAGATCCGACGTTTTTTTGTGTCAACACCTCTTTTGGCACACCCGGTGGGACTCTAGATACATCTTTGATCACAATCATGGGTGATTCTACTGATGTCAATACGAAGAACGTCATTGAGGTCTCTGAAGAAGATCTGAAAGATGATCAAAAGCAGATCATGGAGAAGGCTATGGAGGAGTACAAGCAGTTGTATCTGAAGTACTTCAGCCTAAGCAGGAGTGGCGAAGCTATCCAGAAGCACGATCCGCCGTTGCCACTGCAGATCACTTTCTACGGCAATCCTGGTAAATTACAAGAGATGGTTAATTCTGCATTAAATGAAGCATTAATTAGCCACTCTACTGTGCTGCCCAATACTGTGTACAATGCTGTTATGCAATCTTTCAAAGAAGGGCAGACACCTCATTATGTTGGTCCAGCGTATCATCAACCTAGATCGGCATCTACTGCGACTCCATCGACGGTCCCCGCGACATCTTCCCAACATGCGAAGCCGTCTGCCGATGAAGTTACTCCAAGATCAAGCCCTGTAAGCGTTGTTGGGCTGAGTACAGATCCAATAGCATCGGAGATGTCATGACCCGTGATCCCGAATCAACCAATTCCTGCTAGCTAGTGGGGATATGGTATGCCTCCAAATTCATCTGCTGACGCTAAGTTGATCCAGGGTGATAATGCAGTGGGGAAGGCCCCCGTAGAATTGGCAATATCAGCACAAACGATGATCCCGGTGATACATTATGCTACGTCTTCTCCAAACGTACAGTTGCCGCAAGGGAATCTTCATATGGTGATACCCAAGGTGCCTTACGGGCAACCATCAACATGTGCTTTGCCGATGCAACAGGATAGGGCAGTTATAAACTATCCCATGATGATGGAGAATCCTCAGACTAGGGTGTCAATGCACCAAGGAGGTCAATTTGTTGATTTTTCTAGAATACAAGAGCAACAGGCTCCGGGTGGCTATCAATTATCGGTGAATCATATGCCGATGACCTGTAATCCTAGGTGGACTGGTCAGACATCAATGCAGCAGCAGGTGGTACAACATGGACATCAAATAGCAGGGGCACAGCAATACCATTACCCGGTGAATGCTCAAAATGAGACATCGGTGTATCGACCGATGGTACCTCAATGTACCCCAGTTGGTGTCCAAGGATATACATCGGTGAATCAGCCGATGCATAATATTCAGCAAGGTGGTGCTGCGCCTACGCCAATCGGACCAACTTACCTACCACAGAGGCAAGAGGAGGCGTATCAACCAGTCCAACCAATGACTATCCAGCCAGTGCATCGACATGATCAAGATGCATACTAGGCCGATAAGATTGCCGAAGTGATGAAAGAACAGTTCGGTATTAAGCCTAAGGTCAATACATACTCTTATCGGATGCCATACCCTCAGGCATATGATCTGATTCCTCTTCCTAATCGGTACAAGGTGCCGGATTTCACAAAGTTTTCTGGCCAAGATGATACATCGACAATGGAGCACATCAACCGCTTCATTATCCAATGTGGAGAGGCAGCTAGCAGAGATGAGCTAAGGGTGAGATTGTTCTCGTCATCATTATCTGGATTGGCATTTACCTGGTTCATTTCACTACCTGCAAATTTTGTAATCACCTGGGCCGATCTAGAGAAGCAGTTCCACAAATACATCTTTTCTGGCGTACATGAGAAGAGGATTACCGATTTGGTCAAATTAAAGCAGCGAAATGATGAATCGGTAGAAAGCTTCGTCCAAAGGCTTCGGGATGTAAAGAATAAGTGCTATAGCTTGGTGCTTGATGATCGGCAATTGGCAGATTTAGCCTTCCAGGGATTACTGCCGCACATCAAGGACAAGTACGCATCTCCAGAGTTCGAAAGCTTGAGCCATCTTGTGCAGAGAGTTGCCGATCAGGAAGTTAAAGCTTTCGAGCCTAGGAAAACTTGGGGTAAGAAGGTGTCCTTTGCTGAGCAAGAAGACTCAGAATCAGATGAAGCGACGGATATCGGCGTTGCTGAATGGGTAAAAGACAAGAATCCGATATCCTGTCCGTTTGGTCAGAAGGAGGCTGAAAGGTTCACTTTTGATACAACTAAGGCCGATAGGATATTTGATATGTTGCTTCAACAAGGGCGGATTAAGCTAGCGCCTAATCAAGTGATTCCATCGGCTAAAGAGCTTAGGAGGATGAGGTATTGTAAGTGGCATGATGCAACCTCACACACTACCAATGATTGCAAAGTCTTTAGGCAGCAGTTGCAGTCAGAAATCAGGTCTGGACGAATTAAATTTGAAAATTCTAAAACCCAGAAGCCGATGAAGATCGACCAGCATCTGTTTCCAAATAATATGGTGGAAGCTAGTGGAAAGGTTAAAGTGTTAACGTCGGAAGCTGCCAAGAAGAATGCATCGGTAGATCTTAGACATCAAATAGTTGTGCATGGTGTGAAGGGAAAAAGGCTCGCCGATGATGGGAAAGGAAAGAGAATTGCTGACGAAGGTAACAGCGCCGGGAGGTCCCGTGGACATGAACCATATGGCATTGTAATCACGCACAGACGACCGCAATAGGAATATCGGCGCTCGCAGGATGAGCAATATCGGCAGCAGGAAGAAGAAAGGAGCCGGGAGTGGCGTCGGCATAAAGATCATTGGAATTGTCCTTTCTTCGTTCATTGTTGGGAAGAAGGCATCAAGCTACCCACTGCCGATAATTGCCCCGAATGCAACAGGTACTATCCTTCTGATCGGTCGGGAAAGAGATCATGTTCTCATGATCGAAAAGCAAACTATGACAGGACGATCAGAAAGGAGTCGGTGCATGATCGGCTTGGGGGCAAACTCAGCGTACATGACAGGCTCGGCAAGCGTGTTTGTCAAAACAAGCTTGAAGAGATGGCTGATGCAAGGGTGGCCGATGAAGAGATATTCTCTAGAGACCCAAATATAAGGAGTGGTGCAAGCCGACACGGTGAAAAACAGTACCAGCCCGTTTGGAAGACTAAACTTCCTCAATGGTGTCCCAAAGGCCTGACGAAAACTCAACGGAGGAGGGTCCAACAGGAACGCCAGAGCGATCTATGTTACAATGAAAATGCTTCAAGAGAGGAATCTCTAGTTTGGCAGTGGAGGCCGAAACATAAAAGTGGGAATCTATCGGCAGAAATTAATATGGTTGTTATGTTGCCGATGGAATTTATGGCACTTGCTGATGCTGAGGAGGAAGCTGTTGAGATGGCGCAGTTAGTTCTAGACCCGATGGCAGTCTTCTTTGAAAAGCCTACCGATGATGAAAGGCAGCATTTGAGAGCTTTGTTTGTCAAAGGCAAAGTTGATGGGCAACCAGTATCAAAGATGTTGGTTGATGGTGGAGCGTCAATCAATATAATGCCATATGTCATGTTCAGAAAGCTTGGAAAAGGTGACCAGGACTTAGTCAAAACAGACATGAAGCTAAAAGATTTTGAAGGCAATGTGTCACCAACTATGGGGGCAGTATGTGTCGAGTTGACCATCGGCAGCAAAACTTTACCGACAACGTTTTTCGTGATCAGTGGCAAGGGCACCTATAACTTACTCTTAGGGAGGGATTGGATCAATGCTAATTGTTGTGTTCCTTCCATGATGCACCAGAGCCTAGTACAATGGGTTGGAGAGAGGATCGAAGTTGTCCGAAGTGAAGCCCCGTCAATGGTTGCATCGACAGAATCGGAAACCTATGAGCAAACCAAGTGCATATCGAGCGAAGCTTGGGATACAGAGTTCCTCAAGGTGGCCGATTATCGAATTACACCGATCCAAGCAGTCGGTTCTGAAGAAGAGGTTTAATGGATCAGTTCGCCGATGATGGAAAACCTGGGCAGGGGTTCACATCAACCGATGATTTACTAGAAATAGACATCGGCGACGGTAGCAAGACTAGGCCAACTTTTATTAGTGCTAGGTTAGATTCCTGATGTAAACAATAGTTGAGTGATTTGTTAAAAGAATATAAAAATTGTTTTGCTTGGGATTATACAGAGATGCCTGGTCTAGACCGATCAATAGTTGAACATCGGTTACCTATTCAGTCGGGGTTTCAACCACATCAGCAACCAGCCCGCCAGTTAGCTCATGTCAGTTTGTTTGAATGGGTCGTAATGACTTCTGGGTTGAGGAACACCGGTGCTACTTATCAAAGAGCGATGAATTTTATTTTTCATAAGTACAACGGCACGTTAGTCGAAATCTATATTGACGATGTGGTGGTTAAGTCTGGAGATTTTGAGAAGCATCTTGCCGATCTGCGAAAGATTCTAGAGTGCACAAGGGAGCATGGGCTACAGATGGATCCGAATAAGTGTGCGTTTGGCGTATTGGCAGGTCAATTCCTAGATTCATGGTACATCAAAGGGGTATAGAGATCGGTACAAAATCCATTGACGCAATTAACAAGGTGATTGCTCCTACAAACAAGACTGAGTTGCAGTCTTTGATCGGCAAGATTAATTTTATTAGAAGATTTATATCTAATTTGTCTAGGAAGATTAGATCTTTTAGCCCATTGCTGAAGCTAAAGGCCGGTCATGAGTTTGTGTGGAGAGAGGAGTAGCAATCGGCCTTGGAAGAAATTAAGAGATATTTGGTGAATCCCCAGTTTTGATCCCACCTCAACACGGGAAACCTTTCAGGTTGTATTTATCTGCCGATGATGGCGTTATCGGATCAGCCTTGATTCAAGAGTTTGAAGGGAAGGAACGTGTGATTTATTATTTGAGTAGAAGACTGGTGGATGCTGAAACCAGATATTCAGCCGTTGAAAAATTATGTTTGTGTCTGTACTTCTCTTGCACCAAATTAAGGCATTATTTGTTATCAGCCGAGTGTACTATCATATGCAAAGATGATGTAGTTAAGTACATGTTGTCGATACCTATATTGAGTGGGAGGATCGGCAAATGGATTTTGGCACTGTCAGAATTTGATCTAAGGTATGAATCAACTAAGGCAGTTAAAGGGCAAGTAATGGCTGATTTTGTTACCCAACATTGTGGCACGGTGAATTCCGTAGAACTTGCTCCTTGGACCTTGTTCTTTGACGGACCCACGTGTAAGGAAGGAGCAGGGATCGACGTTGTCTTGATTTCACCTCGAGGATAGAAGTATGAAATTTCCTTGCCGATTGTTGCTACTTCGACAAACAATCAGGATGAGTACCAGGCTTTGCTGAAGGGGTTGGAATTGCTTAGATCAGTGCATGCCGATGCTGTTGAAATCTTTGGTGATTCTATGTTGGTGATTAATCAGTTGGCTGGGATATATGAATGCCAAAGTGAAGTTTTGATTGCACATTATTAAAAGTGTTTGCAATTATTAAAAGAGTTTAGAGAATATCGCCTCAGACATGTTCCCCGCTTGCATAACAAAGAAGATAATCGGCTAGCGCAACACGCTTCGGGGTATCAGCCGATTCAAGAGGTAATAACATCGGAAATGATTGCCGATGACTAGAGGAAAGAGATTGTCGATTACTTGAGAAATCCGTCTAGAAAAGTTGAAAGACGGTTGAGGTTTCAGGCTACCAAGTATGTGCTCCTTGATGATGAAGTGTATTATCATACAATTCATGGAGTTTTGCTCAGATGCTTTAATGGAGAAGAATCGAAGAGGTTGATGGGTGAAATTCATGAAGGAGTATGTGGCGCGCATCAATCGGCATTCAAGATGAAATGGATGATTAGGCGAAATGGGTATTATTAGACGACTATTCTTGAAGATTGTTTTAAGTACTTCAAAGGGTGTCAGGATTGTCATAGGTTTGGTAATGTTCAGAGAGCACCCGCGTCAGCAATGAATCCCATCATCAAACCTTGGCCGTTTAGAGGATGCACCATCGATCTCATCGGCCAAATTTATCCGCCGTCGAGTAAAGGGCATAAATTTATACTTGTTGTCACCAATTATTTACATCAGGGGAGTTTGATGAATTTGCTGTCTGTATGGGGTTTCAGGTGTTAAACTCTTCTCTGTATTATTCTCAAGCCAATGGTCAAGCCGAGACAACTAATAAGGGAGTGATCAAGCTTATCAAGCGCAAGATTGAAGAGAACCCTAGAAGGTGCCATGTAGTGTTGAATGAAGCTTTGTGGTCGTATCAAATGGCCTGTCATGGTGCTACCAAAGTTTCGCCATACCAGTTGGTCTATGGACATGCTGTTGTCCTGCCCTGGGAGCTTAAAACTGGTTCTAGGCGATTGTTTTCCCAGGACCAACTAACAGCCGATGAGTATGATATCCTCATGAAAGATGAGTTAGAAGATCTAGCGGGTCATCGGCTAAGGGCTCTAATTAGTATCGAAGAGAATAAGAAGAGGGTTGCTAGGTGGTATAACAAGAAAGTTAAAACAAAAGAATTTGCCGATGGCGATCTGTTGTGGAAATTGATTTTACTGATTGGGACTAAGAGTTCGAAGTTTGGAAAGTGGTCTCCTAATTGGGAAGGTCCTTTTCAGATAAATCAGTCCGTTCTTGGCAACGCTTATATTTTGGAAATCCTCGAAGGAGTTGCATTTTCCAGAGCAATCAATGGTAAATATTTAAAGAAATATTATCCTAGTATCTGGATAGATGCATAGAGTGATACAAATATAAATACCGATGACGAAGTTATTGTACAAAATATCGGTAGAAAGAGTGTTAGCCTTATATTACAAGGGGATCAGTCATCAGGTTCGCATGCAATAAATTACAGCAGGGATTGAATAGATGAAATCGCACGAAGGCGAACTTAATCAGCTTCCTCTATCTCCCTGGCATCGTCATCGACAGTGGCCTCGATTGGTTTGATTTTCCTCCGCAGCAGGAGAGCTTCGTGGGCATCGGCATCCCTCTCTTGTTGCAAGGCTTTGGTAATGGCAGGGAGTTGGATTTTCTTCTAGTTGGCCAAATTTAAAGCTTCATCTACTTTCTTCAACTCGGCTAGCAATTTTTCTTTTTGTGCCGATAGACGAACGATCTCTTGTTCAAGTTTGGTGCTAGAAGCTTCTAGACGACTGATGTCCTTATGCTTTTCGTCTGCGGTTTGCTTGAACTTGAGTATTTCTTCTTCAAGTTTTGCTTGAGCAGATCTATCGGTGATGCGGCGTGAAGCCTTTTGGTATTGTAGTTGCCGACTCTCGAGGAATGCCGCTTGGAAAAGTAATTCTTCAATATCGGCAGGCAATTGGTCTTGAATTTCCCTAAAAGCTACTCTTACTGCACTAGAGTCTTGGACCAATTGGGATGTGTTTTGTTGCAGTAGAAGTAGTAGTGCTTCAAGTTTGGATTTTACTTTTGCCAATATGGTTGTTGAAGCTTGGACGGAACTTTCTTCCTCTTCATCATCATCTGGAATATTGATGGCAAAGGAAAATAGACTGTTGGGAGAGTCTTGCGCCTAAAAAGAAAAGAATTAAAGTTTATCAGTTGAAAGCTTATGTCTTGTAAATTTGTGATAGGAAATTAGATTTACCTTCTTTAGAGCAGTTTCTCGCCTCGGGTTTGATAAAGTAGTTGGCATAGCTGCGTCTTAAAGATCGGCAATAGTTGCTAATGAACTTGCCTCTGTGGGAGGAATAGTTGGTACTGGTGCTGATACAGATGCTGGTGTTGTTTCTGCTGCTGTGGCCAACTCTTGCGGCGATGGTACAGTCCCCTGGTTGGGTGTCTCGATCGAGGTTTGATCAAAGACGGATGCTGATGCTGGCTCTGGTATTGGCATATTGGCAGGAGACCGAGGAGAAGCTGTCGGTGATATAACTGGGGTTAATGACTTTGGGCGTTTTTGTCGAGGAGCGGCACTTGATGAGCCTTGACGCTTCGATCTTTGCACTTGGGGGGCATCGGTAGACTGAGTTGGAGAGGCTTGTATATTTGGAATAGCTGCCGATGAACCCGTTGGCTACAAAAAAGGACATTTGATGCAAGTTAGAAATTAAGTGAGCATTGCCGATGAAAGCTTTTGTAATTGGCATAAATGAAGTAAAGATTGTTACCACAAAAGCTTGCGCTAAGACGGCGGCAGCGACCAATGGAATAGCGGTAACCCCAGTCATTGGCTTGGGCATGAGGGTTACTTTTGGGTTTTCTCTTCGATGCATGAGGGAGGCCAACGAAGGAGCCCTATTGCCGATTACTGATATAAGACTGATTGGTCGGAGGTCGAAAGTTTTGCCACTTATGCTCTTCTTGGGAATTAAATCATCAACTTGTAGATGAGAAATCAGTTGCCGATACATTTGAAAGAGCATAATAGAAAAATAATTGATTGACGTCAATTGAATGCCGATAGTGGTGCGATGATGTAGCGAACAATTTATTTTTCCACTCTTTCCACCAAGATTTGTATGACTCGGTGATGAAAGATGTTGGCGCCCAAGAGGATAAATCAAGGTTAGTTGCGTCGGACTGAGGAGAGAGATTGATGATCTTGTTCCAGTCCATAGCGCTGGAGTTGACTTGTCTTGGTTTTATTACATCGGCGTAGCTAAGTTTGATCGACAGTTGACAAATGCTAACTATCTTGCTGCTGCCG
This sequence comes from Microstegium vimineum, assembly GCA_022036555.1. Lineage (NCBI taxonomy): Eukaryota > Viridiplantae > Streptophyta > Magnoliopsida > Poales > Poaceae > Microstegium > Microstegium vimineum. The sequence goes on along the minus strand of CM039138.1, from coordinate 14,784,350 downwards.
ATGGATAGTAGAATTCATAGGATGGATGAGTGTTCTTGCCAGTTCCAAAGATGTTGACTGGAATGGCCTGGGGAATAAGGGTGGCCTTCATGATTCTTTCATTCTATGGTATATTTCCATCGGTGAGATTGAAAGAGAGCGGAAATTGGTTATCTTCATCAATATAGGGCCACCAGACCCGTTCCGCAGCCGGAATTCCACAGTAAAGTCTCTGAAAAAACATTCCGAATTGGTCCTCATTGGCATCGGTTCCCGGTAATACTATTATAGCTTCCCCGAAATTGAGTGGGGAACAGGTTGCCGATTCATCGTCGGCAAGTACATTGTCTTCAGTCAAGTCTCTTGGAAATTGCTGGCTAAATAGATCAAACTGAAGACACTTATGCATGGGAACGTATGCTATGGAAACCATGTTCTCGTGGAAACTATGAAAACTCGCACGTGGATCGCTGGATCTAAATCCGATGTATATGGCTAATGGTTGGAGAGATTAGCAATTAACCCCTCCCACTGCATCCACATCTAATCACTCGGTGTGGATGAGTGGGAGGGCTTAATTGCTAATCTCTCCCACCATCGGATTTAGATCCAGCGATCCACGTGCGAGTTTCCATAGTTTCCACGGGAACCTGGTTTCCATAACATACGTTACCCTTATGCATATGGGCATTTAGCCACATATTGATAAACCACCAAGGACCCCAAAGGTTGCCGATGGGTTCACCTAACAGTAACTTTCTTGATATCTGGTGCAGGAGATGGTAGACTGAGCCAAGGAGATATCAGCCAAGAGGGAATCCTCCGTTGACTAGAAGCTCTGCCGCGGAAAGATACATATTGGTGGGTCCGACTATCCTACCACAGAAAATGAATTTTTCCAGCCACATGTTCAGGAAAGTAACGTGCTCCCTTTGGCCTACCGATTCGGTCTTTTGGTTTTCTTGGACATATCCGGTCCAACCACCGATGTTGCGAGTATTCACCCGATGTTCGGGCTTCCTCTGAAAAAGAGTGGCAGTATCGGCAGAAGAAACATCGAGGCTAGTGAGATATGCACATTGGCAAGTGTAGGGGTGGCTGGTCCATGTCTGAATAGGAAGGCGTTCATTGTGTCAGACCAGAAGTAAGAAGCAGCGATCAGCATGTTTTCGTTCCTGGCCATATCGGCAAGAGACAATCTGATGCACTGATCTATATTACGTTCTGACCAATAAACTTGTTGTGATCTGACCATTCTAAGGTACCAGTTTTTCCATCCTTTGGTGGGTTTGAGCCAAGATCGGAAGGTATCTGTCCATAATCCTAGATCGAAATATTCGGCTCTGAAGGGGACACGGTTTATTTCTGCATTGATAATTTCGGTTGGATCAGCATTCCCCATTGGACTCAAACAACAAAAGTGTGCTTGATCGGTGGGAATCACTATTCTATTGCACATTTCCTAGATTCAGGGAACAAAGAAAAAAAGAGAAAAGGGATTGTGAAAGAGTGCAAAAAGATGAAACTGCGGTATATAGGGCGAGGAAAGAAGAAAGATTACCGCAGGGACAGTGAAGTTGATCGCCATTGAAGCAGGAGTTCTTGTAGGGGTCGCGCCTCCTGATGAGAGAAGAAGCCGCTGGTGGAATGATTGCTGGACTTCTCTTCGGAGATGATGTTGGAATGAAGATGGAAATGTGAGCTCATGGTGAAAAGGAGAACGTACGGTAATCTTTATAAGCCTAGGTCAAGGGGCATTTTCGAGTTTTCTTTTTGACTGAACAGAGATATGGAAGGATATCGCGATGAATTTGTGCGGTGATCGAGGGATTGTAACTGTTGGCGCTACAGTTGCAAGAGTTGTTGGTAATTTACAATGATGGCGCGCGGTAATCGAAATCATAGCATAGGCATTTTTGGAGGGAAAGATTACAGTAGAGCAAATTTTGGTGCATAAGATATTTTATACTCCGAAATTGGAGGGCATGTGTTGACACTGGTTTTTGTACGGGTCAATATTAAACCAAGTGCACTATCGGCAAGGGGGTAATCGTTGTTCCTCATCGGCATCAAGATCCTGACGGTCAAATTATCGATGGAGGTAGAGGAAATTGTCGATGGTGAATTTGATTGAAGAAACGTCAAGGGAGAAAGAGAATATATTTGCCGATAAGGAGATATTGCCGATGTATATAGGTTGATGTGGCTGACGTCAGTAAAAAGTTGCTGATTACAATAGAAGGAGGTTACGGATTTGGAAGAATCTGCCGATGGAAGGTTTCATCGTGATGAAGACAGATAAGGAAACTGGTGATTTTTATGCCAGTGTTATTATTGTAGTTTGAGTTCAACTTTTGCACGAGTCGTTTATTTCCTTAAAAATAGGAGTTTTGTTTAGGTATGAGTCGTGTCTATTTACAACTCCTTTTACCAGAGTATAAATATGTATCTAGGGACGGTGTAAAAAAGAGATCAATCAATCAAAACAAATCTATTACTTTCATCTACTTTTATCGCATTAGTTCTAGTTTATCTACGAGTTCTCACGATCTCGACGGGCTGCATCTACAAGATCTTCGTCTACCTTGCGAGTTCCGCTTTTTGAGCAATCTGAGCCTTGACGTCCGGGTGCATCGCCATCGTCTCGTTCATCGTTGTTCTAGTTAACATCCTTGTCGATTAACTGGTCAAATTGACTGACACACCTTGGATATCGAATTTAGGTATAAGCCCGAGGTGTTCACAGATTCGACGTTTTTTGTGTCAACAGTCCCTTATACTTGCTTTCCTACGTAGCTCCGGACGCAGGTTGTATAGGGGTCCGGACCAACGCGCGTGCGTCCGGACCCTCTCTCATTTTAATTCGCCGTTGGCACCCCTTTTCTGAGCAGACACGTCACCTCCGGACGCAAGCAACAGTAGCATCCGGACCCTGATTCTTCTGTGTCCGGGTCCAACTCAGAGAGCATCCAGAGAGCACATTTGCTCCGGACACGCATCCGGTTTCCTGCTTCCAGACCATCCTTAGCATCGGGTTGCTACGCAGAGAGCAACCAGAGAGCTCCAAGGATCCGGACCCACGACCGGAGTCCTACGTCCGGACGCACAACAACGTCCGGATCCTCTATCCAGAGAGGCTGAGGCTAGGGTATGCCTCCGATCGCATGACCAATGGTCCGGACTGCCTTTAGCTTGTGTCTAGACCCTGCGTCCAGAGTCCTTCTGAGTGCCAGACCGAGCCGTCTCTTCTTCTCCAAGTTTCCATGTGCTAGCACCTTGTGATCCATACCTTTGTCCACCTGTGTTAGCCTTTGCAATATATTTCTTGGATTTTAGTTCATGTTTGTGTCACTTAGGTTCATTTTAGATATGCAATGCAAATGACCTAGTGGCACATGATAACCACAATCGACACGAGTTTTCCCTTCTTGATATTACGACTTTCTATCCTAAATGTGATCACACACTCTCTATATTGTCTTGATCACTAAACCGAAAATTTCCCTATAAATATACCTTTGCCTTGAGCCATTTCCATTCCATCTTTTCCTTGTCCTTGGAGTACTTGATTCATCATGATCATCTTTTAGGATCCATGTGTCAAGGTGGATTACCCTATCTAGATTTAGCACTTAGCAATAGGGTTAGTCCATAGGTTTCATCAATTACGCAAAACCAAACAAGGTCTTTCAATCTCCCCCTTTTTGGTAATTGATGACAACCTTTTACAAGAGAATATATATGATGAAATTTCACTTTGGTAGTATTAGCTCCCCCTACATATGTGATATATGAGTTTGGTTCATTTTGATCACATATGCATGAATAGGAATTTTGGGAGAGTGAATGCTACCAAATGATGCTAAGGTGTGTAGGATGGACCTTTGAAGCGTGATACCAATCAAAGTGCAATGTATAAACCATCCTTAGCACCATGAATGCCTAGAAACCACTTGAAAACACTTTGAGAGAACTAGATAACACATGAAAATATCAAGACCTAATCATGCTAGTTCTTCAAGCACCATATCATTTAAGTTTCTAGCATTCACCACACAAACATATCATGATTGTAAGAACATATGCAAGCAAGCACTTATGAATGCACAAAGATATGCAACAACTTTATTCATAGGCTTGCTCCCTCTACTTGTGTGCTTTCATTTTCAAAATTTTCAAAAATATTTTACATTCTTTGTATTACTACTTACTTCTCCCCCTTTGTCATCTATTATCATAAAAGATATGCTCAAAGGTTTGATTATTGGAGAGAAGTTTAGTTGTGATTCAATCTAGATTACTTGCCCCAAGCTATTTAACTCGGTTTAAACCATGGACAAGCTTGTTCACACATCCTAGAATGGTTATCTTGCCCATGTTGAGCTAAACATTTGAAGTTCATATTCTAGATCAAAAACTAGGATTGCAAGCCCACAAATATGTCATATGCTACCACTAGATCATATTAAGCATAGAAGCAATAGTGGTAACATAGAAGCATCAAAACATTTGATTTTCATGAATGATCCTAATGAATTGATGTCTATATGCACTAACAAGTCCTAATAGGAATGAATGACATGTCAACCAACTTGTACCTTGCTTTTCTTGAAGGAGAGGCATGTCATATATGGGGGTGCATCAACACATGTTTGAGAAGTCAAGAATGTTCAATTCATTCCTTAGTTTGCAAAACCTCTTCTCATCTAATGGCTTGGTGAATATATCGGCAAGTTGATCATCGGTGCCAACACTTGTGATTTTGATGTCACCTTTGAGTTGATGATCCCTTATGAAATGGTGCTTCACATCAATGTGCTTGGTTCTTGAATGTTGAACCAGATTGTTGGTTAGCTTCACCGCACTTTCATTGTCACATAGCAATGACACTTGCTTGAAGTTGATTCCATAGTCATTCAAAGTTGCCTTCATCCAAAGCAATTGAGCACAACAACTACCCGCACTTATGTATTCAGCTTCGGTGGTAGAGAGTGCAACACTATTTTTCTTCTTTGATGACCAAGATACAAGTGACATGCCTAGCAATTGACATGTGCCCTGATGTGCTCTTTCTATCAATCTTGCATCCCGCATAGTCAGAGTCTGAATATCCAAGTAACTCAAAGTTTGACCCCTTGGGATACCACAATCCAACATCTTGTGTATGCTTCAAGTACCTCAATATTCTCTTTGTAGCCTTCAAGTGACTTTCTCTAGGAGAGGCTTGTAATCTTGCACACATGCATACACTAAACATCACATCCGGCCTAGAAGCGGTCACATAGAGTAGGCTTACAATCATAGACCAATATAACTTTTGATCGACCATGTTGCCACTAGCATCACTATCCAAGTGTCCATTAGTGCCCATTGGAGTGCTAATGCCTTTAGACTCTTCTAAGCCAAACTTCTTCATCATATCCTTGATGTACTTGCCTTGACTCACAAAGGTGCCATTCTTTAATTGCTTGATTTGAAGACCAAGTAGGTAGCTAAGTTTACCAATCATTGACATTTCAAACTCATTTGCCATCATCTTGCCAAATTTTTTACAAAATTCTTGATTGGTTGAACCGAATATGATGTCATCCACATAGATTTGGAGCACAAATAGATCCTTGCCAAGCTTCTTGGTGAAGAGAGTAGTATCAACCTTCCCTGTGATGAACCCTTTAGATAGAAGGAAGTCCCTCAATCTTTCATACCATGCTCTAGGTGCTTGCTTCAAGCCATATAAAGCCTTCCTCAACTTGTACACATGGTTAGGCTTCTTGTCATCTTACAAACCGGGAGGTTGCTCAACATATACTAGCTCATTGATGTATCCATTCAAGAAAGCACTCTTCACATCCATTTGGTATAGCTTGATGTTGTGTGCACATGCATAGGCCAATAGAATTCTAATTGTCTCTAATCTTGCAACCGGTGCATAGGTTTCTCCAAAGTCAAGACCCTCAACTTGAGTGTATCCTTGAGCTACCAATCTTGCTTTGTTACTCACAACTATACCATCTTGGTCTTTTTTGTTTCTAAATACCCATTTTGTGTCAATCACATTATAGTTCTTGGGTCTTTCAACTAGTTCCCAAACTTGGTTTCTAGTGAAATTGTTGAGCTCTTCATGCATAGCATTGACCCAATCAACATCTTGTAGGGCTTCATCAATCTTTGTTGGCTCTATGGATGATACAAAGGAGTAGTGCTCACAAAAGGATGCCAATCTTGATCTTGTTTGAACACCACTTGTAATGTCACCAACTATTTTATCAATAGGGTGATCTCTTGCAATGTTGGTTGGTTGGAGAGTTGGAACTAGATTGCTTGAGCTTGGTTGAGATGAACTAGAAACTTGTTGATCTTGCACTTGAGAGCTACTAGCTTGCTTGATAGGTGAGTTGAGCACTTGATCTTTGTCATCTTCAATGTCAATCACTTGCCTAGGCCGAATATCACCAATATCCATGCTCTTCATAGCATTTGCTAATTGAGATCCACTCACATCTTCGAGATTCTCATTCTCAACTTGGGAGCCATTGGTTTCATCAAATTCAACATCATGAACCTCCTCAAGTATACCACTAGCCGAATTCCACACTCTATAGGCTTTGCTTGTGGTTGAGTAACCAAGTAAGAACCCTTCATCACATTTCTTGTCAAACTCCCAAGTCTTGTGCCTTTCTTCAAGATGTAGCATTTGCACCCAAAGACTCTAAAGTATGCAATGTTGGGCTTTCTTCCATTCAATAGCTCATATGGTGTCTTCTCCATCATTGGGTGACAATACAACCGGTTGCTAGAGTAGCAAGCGGTGTTGATAGCTTCAGCCCAAAAGGAGGGACTCACATTGTATTCACTAATCATATACCTTGCCATATCAATAAATGTTCTATTCTTTCTCTCAACAAGGCCATTTCATTGAGGAGTGTACTTGGCCGAGAATTGTTGCTTGATTCCAATCTCATCACATCGCTCTTCAACTCTTGTATTCTTGAATTCACTTCCATTGCCACTTCTCACTTTCTTGATGGTAGTTTCAAACTCATTGTGACATCTCTTGACAAAAGTCTTGAATGTGGCAAATGTTTCACTCTTGTCATTGAGAAAGAATACCCAAGTATATCTTGTAAGATCATCCACTATGACAAATCCATACTTGTTTCCTCTAATGCTAGTGTAGGTTGTTGGACCAAACAAGTCCATGTGCAACAACCCAAATGCTCTACTAGTGCTCATTATGCTCTTCTTCGGATGGGTGTTTCCAACTTGTTTGTCGGCTTGACAAGAGCTACAAAGTTTGTCCTTCTCAAATACAACATCTGTCAAGCCTCTTACTAAGTCATGTTTGATCAATCTATTCAATTGCTTCATCCCAACATGACCAAGCCTTCTATGCCATAACCAACCCATACTTGATTTAGTAAGCAAGCAAGTTGACAATTTAGCTTCACTAGCATTGAAATCAACAAGGTAGAGGTTATCATATCTAAAGCCTTTGAAGATCAAGTTTGAACCATCTACACTAATGATCTCAACATCATCTACTCCAAATATGCATTTGAATCTAAGATTACACAATTGAGCTACCGATAGCAAATTGAAGTTCAAGCTCTCAACTAGCAAGACATTTGATATGCTCAAGTCATTGGATATTTCAATCTTACCAAGCCCCTTGACCTTACCTTTGCCATTATCACCAAAAGGAATACTATCAATGCCATCATTGGTGTTGGAGTTGATTGATTTGAACATTCTAGAATCCCCGGTCATGTGTTGAGTGCACCCACTATCAAGCACCCAATGCCTTCCTCCGACCTTGTAATTTACCTACAAAACAAATTAGTTCTTCTTAGGTACCCATACTTGTTTGGGTCCTCCAAAGTTAGTGACCTTGGGCCAACAATGGGTGTGCCAACATACTTAGCCATGATACCCTTAGCACTTTTGGTAAGCATGTAACATGAATCAAAGTGCATAGATGTAGATTTAGAAAACTTGATTTGGCTCATCTTAAGTTTGCAATATTGGTCAACATGACCATTGCTCCTCACAAAGCTAGGCTTAGGAGTTACAAAGGCCGCTTTGCCTTTCTTGGGGGTATAGCCCAATCCCTCCTTGTATTGGGAAAATCTTTGGCTACCCAAGCACTTTAGCAAGCAGGCATCTCCACCATATGCCTTACTCAAAGCATGAGTGAGTTCATTAACATCATTTTTAGATTTTTCATTTTCAATCACTAGTGTAGCATCATCCTTTGAGCTATCACTAGTAGATGTGCAAGTGGAGGTGCTACATTGTGTTTCGGTTGGTGCAACAATGATATGAGTGAAAAAATGATTCATCTAGAATATCACAAGTTACCCCAATGCTACATGATGCAACGATCTTATCCTTGTTTTGATCAAGGAGAGAGGAGTGAGCTTTTTCAAGCTTGTGGTGAGTTCTCTCAAGCTTTTCATGGGCTTCCATTAGCCTATCATGAGAGCCATTAAGCTCATCAAAGGATTGTTCAAGAGTCTTAATCTTCTTGTTCAATTCTTTGCACTCCTTCCTCTTTGTCTCGAAGCAATCATAAGTTTGCTTCATCATATCAACTAGTTCCTCCTTGGAGTACTCCTCCTCATCACTATCACTATCATCATGAGATTGTACCTTAGTTGGCTTAGCTATGAAGCACGATGGAGTGTCGAAGATGGATGGCTTGTTGTTGATAGCAATGCTTGCCAATGCCTTCTTCTTGGTCTTCTTCCTTTCATCATCACTAGACTCATCATCGGAAGAATCACTACTATCCCAAGTTACCATGTATGATTCACCCTTCTTCTTCTTGGTGAATGATAGCTTCTTCTCCTTCTTCTCATACTTGCTCTTCTTCTTCTCATCATCATCACTCTGATTGGGACAATCCGCAATCATGTGACCGGTGCTCTTGCACTTGTAGCATCTCTTCTCATATTCTTTGCCCTTGAAGTTATCTCTTATCTTTCTAACACTATAGCCCTTCTTATTCATGAATTTGCCAAACGTGCGCACAAAGAGGGCCATCATCTCATCATCAAGGTCACTTTATTCTTCATCATCAATTGATTCTTACTTCTTTGCTTTGCCCTTGCTCTTGGATGATGAAGCTTTGAAAGCTAAGCTCTTCTTTTCTTTCTTTTCTTCCTTGACCTCTTCTTCTTCACTTTCCTCATTATATTGCTCTTCATTCATGATCTCACCAAGTACTTCATTGGGAATGATCTTGTCCAATCCATCTCTCCTAATTATTTGCCTCAAGGTTTTGTATTTCTTGGGCATACAACCAAGAAACCGGTTTGAGAAGACTTCATCCTTGACCTTCTCACCCAAGCTCTTGAGATCATTGATGATCACTTGGATCCTATGGAACATCTCCGGGATGGACTCATTATCCTTCATCTTGAAGTGAGATAGCTTGTCCTTGAGCATGTACAACTTGGCATTCTTTACCGTTGAAGTCCCTTCATATGTATCTTCAAGTCTCTTCCACACTTCACTTACTTTCTCAAGATATTTGATTTGTTCAAACACCTTGGAATCAATAGCATTGTAGATCACATTGAGTGCCATGGTGTTGCATTGCCGGTTCTCTTGCTCTCTAGGTGTGGGAGCGGCTTCATCAAGAATGATGAAGTCATGTTCGGTCACACTCCATACCTTCTCATGTATTGAGCCTAGATGCATCTTCATCTTCCTCTTCCAATAATCAAATGATGTGCCATCAAACATTGGTGGTTTGCTTCCCACATGGTTGAATGATATTTGAGCCATCACTAACACCGAAGGTTGTTAAGCCTTGATAATAGCGGTGACCACGGCTCCGATACCACTTGAAAGGTCCTAGATGGCTAGAGGGGGGTGTAATAGCCTAATAAAAATTCTACAAATCACTAGAGCAAAAGGTTAGATAACACTTAAGCGAAGCTTTTTGCTCTAGCTCTACTTGGGGTGCAAAGCCACCTATCCAATACAATTCTAGTTAACTAAGTGACTAACGATCAATAGCAAGAACCTAAAGCACTTAGCATAAGCTAGCAAGAACAACTACTAAAGAAGCTAACTAGCAAGCTAACTAGAAAAGATATGAATGAATATAAATGCAAGAGAGGAGGTGATTGATATACCGATGCCTTGTGATATATGAATGTCAATGTAGATAACCAATCACAATGAATACCAAAGAGTAGCCGGGAGACAAGATGACAATCGATTTTTCTCCCGAGGTTCACTTGGTTGCCACCAAGTTAGTCCCCGTTGTGTCAACTACTCAAGTGGTGATTTGGTGGCTAAGAGGCAATAACAAGCCTAGTCCACTAACTCGGGCACCAAAAGAATCCACCCAAATGAGAGTAACTCAATGACACGAGAAATCCACTAGAGTTACCCTTTGGCGCTCCGCCGAGGTGGGTACAAGCCCTCTTACAATCGTCGAAGCCGGCCGCAAACAATCACCAAATGCGCCGAAGATTCTCCACAATCGCCAAGCCATGTAGGTGTTGGCAAACACCAAGAATAACAGGAAACTCCACGGCGATGACGATGACCAAGTGCCACTAAGATGCAATGCAATGATCAAAGCACTTGGATCACTCAAACTCTCACAAGTATGCAACAGGAGTGAAGAGAATGAGTTGGGGGCTATCTCAAGCAACCACAAGTGTATCAAATGAATGAGAGCTGCAAGAGAGTACTTCTTGAGCTGGCCAAAACATATTTATAGGCTTCCACCAAAGACTAGCCGTTTTGCCCCTTATACTTGCTTTCCTGCGTAGCTCCGGACGTCGGTTGTATAGGGGGTCCGGACCAACGCGCGTGCGTCCAGACCCTCTCTCATTTGAATTCGCCCGTTGGCGCCCCTTTTATGAGCAGGCACGTCACCTCTGGACGCAAGCAACAGTAGCGTCCGGACTCTGATTCTTCTGCGTCCGGATCCAACTCAGAGAGCATCCAGAGAGCACATTTGCTCCGGACGCGCGTCCGGTGTCCTACGTTGTAACACCCGGTTTTCCAAAGAATACCGAATACAATGTATATGTGTGCCAAGGATGTCCACACAAAACATATATACAAATATGGAGATTATCAAAGTCAATGCTTTATTATATATCGAAACATAGTTACAACAAGACTTACATATATAACAAAGCATCACGGAAGCTAGTCTATATCTTCGGGTCTCCATACTCCACATGGACAGTTGACTGGGGGTACACTCGCCTAGTACTCCTTTGGAACTCCTTACTTGCACCACCATTTGGTACCCATCCGGGATTTTCATATAAAGGTGATGACAACAAGCGTCAGCTCACCATGCTCAACAAGTATAACTATGGGGTTTATGAGGCTAAAAAAGGATAGACACGGGTTTAAATGTGTTTGCTTTTAGTAAGTCATAATTTTAGCATTTGAGTAGCATCAAGTTTATCATAAGCCCAAATAACCACATGATCAAGTGAACAAGATATAATGCGTATATGACAAATAACAATAATCAATGACAAAATAACAGCTGATGAACTATGACATAAGAACATCACAATGTAAGGATCCAAGCCGCTCATAACCGTGAGCACGGCTATCATGGTAGTTTTACACTCTGCAGAGGTCATACATCTTTACCCACAAGTCGTGAATTGCCCTTTCGCCCGAGGTGATCAGCCTCTTAACCCAATACCAAGGTAGGTCGGCAGGGTTCACTACGATACCTTTCATAGATTTCCACTAACAAGTAGCAACCCTCTACAAGTTTCCTCATTGTGATACAGCAACTCCCCTCCCTGAGGTCACATACAACAACTGTGCACCTCCGCGGCAGGGCAAGTCCCATATCCCCAGAGCCCCTCCCGCGCCCTTTCGAGTAAGCTGCCACAAACTAGTAGACGCCTAATACTGAGTCAAGCCAGAGCCTATTGGCTTATGGTAGCACTGTTTTCTCGGGTTATCCGATTACAGAGATATCCCTATGAGTGAGAACACAGGTGTAATTTCCTGATGTTCCACCTATAGTCCACATTGCTAAAAAGTCATATTTTATCATCATTTCATATATCATTAATGAAGTTTCACAATCATGGATATTCTTTAAGAGCACTAGCTTTGATATACCCAATGTAACCCACAAAGGTGACAAGGTACAAGATATCAAATATCTAGGGAATCCTTAGGGTAACAAGGTAGATGCATGCATATGTATTAAGTATTTAAGGTGAATAGGACAACAAGGAGGATCCCATGCTATACTTGCCTTCCATATGCCTGCTCAAACTTTCCAACTTTCCTTTTGAAACATCCTTGCAAAGCTCCACATCTAACGTCACAAGCATCACAAAAGAATCTAAAAACAGTACACCATACATTACAAAAGCATACTATAAAGGTAACTAACATATTCTACGCGTTGCTACGAACTCGTGAGCACAAAAACCACCAAAAACGGAGCTACGGTTTGCAAGATACAACTAACGGAAGATTAACTTTAAAAAGAGGACTTAAGGGCTTTATTAGTTTTAGCTATGTAAAAGGGTAGATAACGTATTTCATGGAAATACCTAAGTTGGATTAAGTCAAACTTATATTTGTATATGAAAACTAAAGTAAAAGGTTATTCATATTTTATTTATAAAGTGAATTGCATAGTCTTTAATCAAGTTAGGTGTTTACCATGAAATTACAGAGCTATTAATATAGTTTTAAAGGGTTCTAAACTGTAGATTATATTTTTTACGAATCTAACGCAATTTGAATGACTCAAAACAGAGCTAAAACAAAAGAGATATGGGCATTTGGAGTTTGAGTGGCAAAACTGTGAATTATTTGAACTCATTTTGGATTTTAAAATAAATAAAACTGAAAAAGAAAAGGCTCTGGTGTGCGGGTTCCATTATCCGAAAGCTCAGGGGCTAGATCATAAGAAAACAGGACTGAAAAGAAAGATTCTGAATTGGGTCGGACTGCGGGTTGATTTTAGGAAAATAGAGGGGCTATTTCACAAAACGTGCAGGCTTGGCCGGTGCTGACTTAGTCGTTGCCGACGTCAGCACCACGTGGCGAGTGGGGGTAGGTGCGGTGCATTGCACAGTGCGTGCACCCACTGACTCAGCGCGGGACTGACTGGTCCACAGGACCACGGTGCACCTGTGCGTACCGGTTGGGGGGATCTAATCCAGACAGTTGGCCATGGATCGAACGGCGTAGGAGGGGTGCGGGTGAGGAGGTCGCCGGGGCGGCGCTGTGCACGGTGGCACCATGGCCGGCAAAGGGCCGAGCTCGCCGTCGAACGTAGGCAAGGCGTTCCTGACCACCTCGGAAACAACCGAGCGCACCGGAGTGCTCCTCGAGGTCGTGCGAGTGCGTGGGTAGGCTCGGGTGAGGCGATGGACAACCAGAGCGGGTTGTCCACGGCTGCGCCATTGCCGGCAGCTCTGTGTCGTGCGGAACTCATCGGTGCGGGGTGCTAGAAGCGAAATTGAGGGCATGGGGATGTGCGATGTGCCCGTGCAGTGTCGGTGGGGTGCTAGGTTGAGCCAACAGCTCGTTAGTGCAGAGTGGCCGCGGTGGTGCCATGGATTCCGACGGTCACGGTGTGCAACGATTCGACGCATATGGTGCCTAAAGGAGCGAATTGAAGGTATAGGGAGGTAGAGGTATTCATCGCAGGCACGTTGGAGACGTCAGCGAGGTTCGGGGCGTATCCACAAGCTCTGACGACGTCGCGGCGGCGACTAGAAAGAGAGAAGGGCACAGTGAGCGTGGGTACGGCGGTTCACGGGGTGAGAGCGGAGGATGAGGGGTGTTACGGCTTCGGCAGATCGTGGCGGAGCTCCGAGTGCTCACGATGGCGGCGTTGGAGTACCTGGGCGACGAGAACGCGGGCGCGGCAGGGCGTGCTGGTGCGTGAACTGAGACAGAGCAGGGGGACGAAGAAGCTCCCGCTGCTGGCTTTATAGGCAGAGGAGGGCGGTTAACGTGGAGACATGCGCGACCGGGGTGTCAAGGCGGTAGTGAAGGCCTCCTTGATGGCCTAGCTTCAATGGCCATCAGGCCGAGGAGTGAAGGGGGTGAAGCGCAGAGGCGGTGGAGATGGGGTCGGTTGGTTAAGGCCATTAGAGCCATCAATCGGGTGGTTGATGAGGGGCGGGTGAAGAGAGGTAGTTAAGGAGTGGGTTGATGGAGGGGAATTAATTCAGGAGTGAAAGGTGGGCTCGGACGGAGCTCTAATCCTCCATCGATGGAGAACAGAAAGGATGAGGGGGCGCTGGTGGGAGGTAGGGGATGACCTACATGCGGGCCCCGCATGGCAGTGGGTTGGAGAGAGAGCAGGAGGCGCGCTAGGCTCCTCTCGGCACCGACAGGTGGGGCCGCTGCGTAGTGAGAGAGAGAGGGGTGCGGGTGTGGAAGTGCCCCACGTGGGCCTTGGCCTCGGGCCGAGGTGCTAGGCCGAGGGGGTGAGGAGGAGGTGGGTGAGAGTGTGAAGAGCTGGGCTGGGTTGCTTCTGGTATTGGGCCAGAAAGGAGAGAGTGAGAGAGAGAGATCCCCTTTTCCTTTTTCTTTTCTTTTTGTTTTGTAAATTTCATTTGAAAACCAATTTGAAACCCTTTTGAAATCAAAGGGACTTTGAAATAATTTGTAAATCATGTTCTGAGTTTTGAAAATAAAACTTTGAATTTGTTTTAAGAAAATCTTTTAAATCTTCATTTATTTTTTTAAATAGATCAAAATCGCTTTGGACCAAAACCGAGGTTTTCCAAAATATTTATCACTCAATAAATTAAATGCAAAGGCATCAATGCAACACCCCTTTCATATTCAATTGAAAACAATTTTTAAAATTCACATTTGCACATTTTTAATTACTAAAAGCCTAATTAAATCTTATCATTTTTAGGAAAAACATAAATTCTTTTATTTTATCTAGTGTTTTCTATTCACAACCCAAAATAGGAATTTTGGGGTGTGACATGCGTCCGGACCATCCTTAGCGTCCGGTTGCTATGCAGAGAGCAACCAGAGAGCTCCAAGGATCCAGACCCACGACCGGAGTCTTGCGTCCGGACGCACAACAGCGTCCGGATCCTCTGTCCAGAGAGGCCAAGGCTAGGTTATGCCTCCGGTCGCATGACCAATGGTCCAGATTGCATTTAGCTTGCGTCCGGACCCTACGTCCGGAGCCTTCTGAGTGCCAGACCGAGCCGCCTCTTCTTCTCCAAGTTTCCATGTGCTAGCACCTTGAGATCCATACATTTGTGCACCTATGTTCGCCTTTGCAATATATTTCTTGGATTTTAGTTTATGTTTGTGTCACTTAGGTTCATTTTAGATATGTAATGCAAATGACCTAGTGGCACATGATAACCGCAATCCACACGAGTTTTCCCTTCTTGATAGTACGGCTTTCTATCCTAAATGTGATCACACTCTCTATAGTGTCTTGATCACTAAACCGAAAATGGCCCTATAAATATATCTTTGCCTTGAGCCATTTCCATTCCATCTTTTCCTTGTCCATGGAGTACTTGATTCATCATGATCATCCTTTAGGCTCCATGTGTCAAGGTGGATTACCCTATCTAGATTTAGCACTTAGCAATAGGGTTAGTCCATAGGTTTCATCAATTACTCAAAACCAAACAAGGTCTTTCAAGTCTCTAGTTAGTCTCCTATATTCATCGGCTATATGAGAGTCGTACACTCATGGAACTGTCTAGCAAAAACCGGCAGGTTCCATAATTTGATGTTTTATCTCCTTGTTAATTACAGGTCAAATTGACTGGCACGCCTGGAATCGATCATCCAAGTGGCTTAAGCCGCTTAAGGGGTCAAGGAGATCAAGCTCTGCTACTGCACGGTCTCCACAGGCTCTACGCAGTGCTAACGCTAGAAGCCCCATTTTGGCGTCAATAGGGATATAGTAACAACTTGAGCTTGGAATGCTCCCCCTAAGTGGATGAACCTAGCGGATGCTCAAACTTAACCGAAAAGAAACGACAAACAACATATGCATATGCAATGCATTATTTGGAATTTGAATATTGGTTGCTTGCAAGTTTAAACCGCGGTTAAGCTTTCTCACACACTTTGAGGGTGGTTATCTTAACCGTGTTAGCCAAGCCTATTCGCATTACTAAATTAAACATGTTATTTTACAAATGAATGCATGGTTGGTTCAAACAAGCTCATTTTTTAGTGAAGTTAGAGTGATCAAGCACATTTAACTTATTCCTCATCCTACAAAAGGTTGATTCATTGAGTGGTTTAGTGAAGATATCCGCCAATTGCTCTTCGCTTCTAACTGCCACTAGTGTGATATCCTTCTGTGCCACATGGTCTCTAAGAAAGTGATGGCAAATATCTATGTGCTTGGTGCAAGAATGTTGAACCAGATTGTTTGCAAGTTTTATGGTGCTTTCATTATCACACAAGAGTGGAACATCTTTGAAAACAACGCCATAATCAAGGAGAGTTTGTTTCATGTATAAGATTTGTGCACAACAAGCTCCTGCGGCTATGTATTTTGTAACACCCTGGTGTTAAACTTTGCATAAATTCTTGGTGTTTGAATCCAGTCTTGAAAACACTACATTTAATTAATCTTGCTTTTAAAGCCCTAGGTTTAAAATTAGAAACAAATTTTAAAAGCCATTTTGAATCCATGATCTTTTAATAAAGAAAGGTTTCACATATTGATTTTAAATCATAACTCAAAAACTATAAAGAATTGAGCCTAGACTTCTCAAGCAAGAAGTTAGTTTAAATTATTTGGAACAACTTTGGTGTTCGCACCAAAGCTTGGTTTTGAGTTTTTGAACCTGTTTGAAAAAGAAACAAATCAAAACAAAGTTTTGAAAATAGAAAAGAAAAAAAGGAAAAATATTTCCTTGCCTTACTGGGCCGGCGCCAACGAAACGGCCCAGCAGAGCAAGCCAGCCCGGCCTGCCCCGCACGCCCGCGCCGGTTCCCGCCCGCGCCTCACGCGCAGCGCGCGTGCGCCCGACCGCGTGCAGATGACGAACCTCGCGTGGCCGCCGTGCTCTGGCCGAGCCGTGCCTACACCTGAGGCGGACGCGCCCGGTTCCTCCTCCCTCCATTCTGTCCCCTACTGAGGGCCATCCTTCTCTCTTGCTCTCGTCTCGCCCTCGCTCTCGCATGCGCACCAGAGCGCGCCGCCGCCGCGACGCCGAGCGGCATCACCGCCGTTCCGGTCACCTTGGAGCACTGCCACCCTCTCCATCTATACAACAGCTCCGCCTCGCCTCCCCGAGCCCGCAACGACGACCGGTGAACCTCGGTAAGAGCCCGCCGCGCCCCTCCGCGCGAGCACGAGCTCCGCGCCGCCGCCGCCGCCGTGCACTACGTCGTGGACCGCACCCCTCTGGTCGTCGTTGTTCTGCGTTAGCGCAAGCTCCGCACTCGCCGTAGCTCTACGAAGCTTTAGCCCCGCTTAATTGCCGCCGTGTGACCGCGCCGCCGCTCCGCCATGGACGCCGGCGAGCTTCACTCCGGCCAGCATTGCACGCAATTAGGGTTGCGTTGGGTTCGTCTCACGTAGTCGTGTCCGTAGAGCCACGACGCACCGCCGGACACCTCGCCATCGGCGAGAAATCGCCGCCGAAAGCCTCACCTCCGCTCTGTGTCACCGACGCATGGGGTCCCCCTAGCGCGGGCCCCTGCTGTCAGGCGCCGGTTCCCCTTTTGAACCAGGCCGCCTCTGCCGAATGGGCCTATGTGGCCTGTTGGGACGAAAGGCCTAACCCCTTTTGTTTTCCCATTTTCAGAAAATGTAAAATGATTAGTAAAAATCATATCTCATTGAATATTGATCTAAAAATCATGAAATAAATTGTGAGTACTTGTTATAAGTAGATCTACCCTGGAAAAATATAGCATGTGTATTTTGTAGTACTTTTCTGTATAGGATTAAATAAATGTTGAAACTGATTAAAACTGTATAAATCAATTAAGCTAGTGTGTGTTGTTGCTAAAATTGTAATTCTTGTTCCAGTAAATCTTGAATGGTGGTTAAAAGCTAGCAAAATTATATCTTGGGTAGTTTATGTGGAAAAATGAATAACTAACAATTAAAATGTGTTTAGGCTGTTAACTTGTAAGATTTTTAGTGAATAGGTTTATGGATAAA
The DNA here is from genome assembly GCA_022036555.1 of Microstegium vimineum. NCBI lineage: Eukaryota > Viridiplantae > Streptophyta > Magnoliopsida > Poales > Poaceae > Microstegium > Microstegium vimineum. The sequence continues at coordinate 14,766,220 of CM039138.1, read as the reverse complement.
AAGAGCTATAACTTTTTGTGTAGCTTTCCAGTAGGGAATAGTAACCGGGAAAAATACTAATCTGCTTAGTTCATTACTTTCACTGTACTAAGTATTTTTAAGTTATTATTCTCTTTAAACTTGCTAATTTTGTGCAGAGTAGAATACTGCTAATGTTAACCTGGAAAATTTGAGTAGGCTATGTTGCCCCTACTTAAGCTACTGTAATTCTTGTAGATTTTAATGAACTGTTTCTATATGGTGTGTAGTTCGGTTTTGCTTTCTAGTTAACTAAATTGCTAAGAAGTAAGGTTAATTTGTCAATTAATCTTTGGTGTATCTTTGAAGCATTAATCCACCAGCTAGGTTAAGTAATCCTAAGCTGAACCCTGCTGTTCATTGTTGGTCACTTGTGTGATAAGTAAAATGTTGAATGAAGATCATAATAACTAACTACCAGAGAAGAAATTTGCACCTACTCGAGAACACATAAGAAAAGAACATCATGAACATACCACACCTCAGCATATTCATCGTCTTGCATGGATTACTATTATACCTTATCTCATATCATTCGCATATACGCATCATACATGATCGCAGGAGGAAGCACAGTACGACCTTCACCAGGAGCAGGACGAAGCCAAGCAGCAAGGAGCCAATGAAGGGCACGTGAACGAGGAACCAGAAGAGGAACTCCAGGAGTGTCCCGATCACCAGCCTAGCTCGTTCGAGAAAGACAAGCCCCGGTGCATTTTAACCATACATTATGATATTAACTTACTATGTTATACTATGTTATTGCATTAAGTATAAGAGTTGGGTGAACCTAATTGTTGCATACCACCCTCCTTGTTTTTTATATCCTTATATCCTTGTTAACCTGTTAGCATAGCAAAGATAGATGCTTAGCCTTGCTAATTAAATATGACTTCCTCGGTAACACAAGTCACGTATTGCTCTACGTGGCGAAGCCGAGGGTATGAAAGATATCATGAATGGAAAGGCAACCAGGAAGGGTGGTAAATTCTCCGTACGTCTGATACAAGGTGCACTCTCGGCACGTTCCGGAGCACACCTCGCTCGGGGGCTGGGAAGGGGGTAACCCCCTGTCTTTCACTCCAAAAACTTTTTTGCTCAAAAATACGTTTTGCTGATCCGCTAAGCGAAAGACCGATCTCCCCCGCCAAGAGACGAAATCTCATCGGACCGTGCCGAAGGGCCGCGAGGTACTCTGGCTCCCCAGAGCCAGGTACCTCCGCCCGACCGCCCATCCGAACAGATCAAAACTCCTCCCAGAGAAAATCGGGCAAGTAGCCCAAGCCAAAAAGCAAATGAGGAAACCAACAAGCAAACAAACTTAAAACAAGCTCACCAAGGAGCTATCAAAGTCGTCCAAAGCCCTCCCGGGGGCACATCGCAGGATAACTTAAACTGTTTGTTACAAGGGCCCTCGACCCTGACCACGCAGGGTCACTCCTCCGGCGGCGGGAAGACTTTGTCATCAAGATTGGCGGCCAGGATCGCCACTGGCTCCTCCGTGTCAGCCTCGATCTGGTTGAGCAGGTCCTCTGGGGTGTCCGTGGGATAGCCTTCGCTGACGAGCGTAGGAGTCACCGCGTCGTAGAGGCAGGCGGCGATCGCCATCATGCGGTGGACTCTGATGCGCAGGGCCTCCCAGATCCGCGCTTGGCCCCTCTCCCAGAGCAGGCCGACGCGGGTCCTGGCTGCAACCCTGAAGCAACAAAAAGGGGATCTCAACCTCTAAACAAATGACACACAATGCCAAGGAAAACGGGCACACCGGAGAAAACATACCTGTGTTCTCTCCCTCTAGACCGTTGACCATCGCGCAGAGCTGTGAGGCGACCGTTGTCAACTCACCGACCCGGGTGGAGAACTCCAAAATCCTCCGATCGGCGTCAGCATTGCGCTTGCGCGCCCGGTTGGACAGGTCCTCAAAGCGGGCCACGACGTCATCTTGTTCCCGGCGGTTGATGTCACGCTGGCGCCGCATGGTGTTGCGCTCCTCCTCCATAGAGTCCAGCGCCGAGATGGCCCGGCAGCGCATTTCCGCCTCGGCGTTTCGCTCGGTCGTCAGGCACTCAACTTCGGCCTGACGCACCACGCGCTCGTCCTCCAGCATCTTGCGGATATCCTCAGCACCGGTACGGGCTACGTCTCGCTCCCGTTCGACCCGCTCGACGTCGGTCGTGTTCCGGCGCGCTAACGCTCGGGCGTCTTCCTCCCTTGTCTCCGAGGCCCTCAGCTGCTCCTCCAGCTCGACCACTCGGCTGCGAGTAGTCAAGAGGATCTCGGCCACATCTGTATCCCCGACTTCTGCCCATGACCCGGGGTCCCACCACCCAACCTCACGGCGGAGGAACTCGGACTTCTTGGCGCTCGTCGACATCAGAATCTGCGGGGAAAGGGACGTCAGGAAGTTGACCGAAACAGAAGAAACAACGCTTACGTTCGGGTGACCTCTCACATTGCCATGATGAGAGAGGTCGTCGTTGAGCGACGCGACCCATCGCTGGAGCTCCTCCACCGCATGTGTCACGCGGCGGCCATGCTCCCGGCGAGAGCTCGCAACACATTGCCAGTGCCGAAGTTCGCGCTAGTCGTCCAGCACGAACACTGGCTCCCCCGGGTTTTCCCGGTTGACCCACGCGATCGGGTCAGAATCCCCGAAGGAGTGACGGTCAACACCAAGCTGGCGTAGGGCCCCAGGAGCGGCCTCTCCCCCGGCGCCAGCCGGCTCGCCCAACGAAGTCCTGCCGGACTGGGGGAGAACAGCTTTCGACGCCCGCGTAGCTGCCAACTCCTCCTCTGTGAACGAGCTGGTGACTATCACGTCACGAGGCAACTCGCCGCGGGGAGGGGGCCGCCTAGGCGTCCTTCCTCCCCCACGCCAGCCCCCACCGCTGCGTCCCCCAGCGTCGCGCCCGCCTGGACCTCCTCGACATCCATAGCCACGATAACGTCCAGGCCACCCTCCTCCCCAGAATCGTCGATGACTACCACCTCCAGGGGAGAAGATGGCACGAAGACCACGGGGCCGGCGTCAACAGGCGCCTGCGACACTACGCCAATCACAACGGCATCGTTCGGGGCCGGGCCACTCCCGGTCCCGGCGGCGCCCGTCGAACCTGTGGCCAGGGCCGCGACGCCCCGCCCCGGACCAACCAGAGGCGTCTCCCGGCGCAGTTTCTTCCAGCCCGCGTGTTCGGAGCTCCCGGCGGTCCTGCGACGTCCAGCCCGTGTTCATGCCACAAACAATCGTACCTCGTTGATAAAACGGACAAGGACATCACGCGACACAGACTTACCGCAGGGAGAAGACGCGGCCACGCTTTCGTATCGACTCCATTACGCCACAGCTCGAGGACTCCGAACCGCCGCTCCATTCGCCGTCCCCACCTTCCGCGGGCGAGACAGGAAGAGGGGTGGTCGAGGCACCGCCGGTAGCGCCACCCCCGGAGCTACCAGGGGCCAGGTGCGCGCCGCGCACCCTCACCGGCGGCACCTCCACCATCGGCTCGGTCCCGGCTAGCCGACGTAGTGGCCCCACCATTCGAAGCGCGGGAACCACCTCGGACAGAGGACGCCTATCCTCGTCGTCATTATCATCGTTGTCCTCCCCGATGTCTTCCCAGTCCACGTCCGCCGGCTGCGGCGGGACCCAGCTCATGTCCGCCGCACCTTGCCCCGGCAGAGTGGAAAGAGGCGCGGCCATGGCGAGCCATCGAGAGGGGCCCCCACAGAAGAGGGACGGGCGACACGCGAATTGGTACCACCAAACAAAGGAAGCGTGGAGAAAAGACAGCACGGCACGGTCCCGACTTACCAGCTCGACGAAGTTTGGGTCAGGGCGCATCCGCAGACAACGATAGATGCCATCCTCGTTCAGGGCATCTCCAAGCAGCCTCCGGGCGATGTCAACCGCGTCCTCGAGCCCCAGGTCCACCTCCGCCATGGTGGATCCCTCGCACGACGCCCCGGGCACCATGTCATTCAGCGAACACACCCGCGCCATGAGCGGGAGCACTCCACGCTGCAAGAATTGTGCAACAACCCTCGAAAGGCTCAGCTCCTCATCGCGGAGCTGCCTCAAGCTCCGGAGATAAGGCTCTATCCCCGCGAGCTCCTCCGGGGACAGGTCATCATTCCAGCTGGGGGTCTCTTCGGCAAAACGTCGGCCCATGTATTCCGGGAGTGGCGCCTCAGGGTGGTTCCGAATGTAGAACCACTATGAGTGCCATCCCTGGTTGGACGAGCTCGTTCGCGCCGGCATGTAGAGATGGGAGTTGGTGGAACGGAGGCTGATGGTGCACCCTCCACTCGGCGCCACCCATCTCGCCCCTTTAGAATAAAGAAGGAACAATGTCGCCTTGAAGAAGAACCTCCACAAAACATAGTCCGGCTCCGTCGCCAACATCCCCTCCGACATGGCCGCGAAGGCCGCGAGATGGAGGACGGAGTTAGGATTGAGATTGTGGAGCTCGATCCCATAGTGGTGAAGAATCCCCCAGAAGAAGCGAGACGACAGCGTCCCGAACCCGCGCTCGTGGAACGGCAGGAAGGAGACCACATACGCCTCCGGCGGGTCTGGCCTGTCGACACCGGTGGGGACTATCCACTCGGCATCATTGTTGACAGAGAGCTCGGGGTGCAACATCCCCGCATCCACCAGCTCGAGTGATCGTCCGTACTTAGCCTCACATCGGGGCCAGCTCCTCTCCGGATGCGCTCCGGCCATCAAAGACTCTCCTGGAAAGCGGCGCACGGCGCGACGCAAGACGTGGCTAGGACAGACGCACAATGGCAAAAACCCTAGCTTTGAAGGATTCGGTGCAAGCAAGGCAAAGCGGCGAAAGAGGCGAATAGTGCAGGCTCACAGGGGGTGACACGGCGCACAGATATTTATAAGAGGCCGGAAGGCGGAGCGGCGCCTCCACGGCTCCCCACGCGCACGACCCCATGACCCGAGTCGCATTAAACGTGGCCGCTCGGTTACGTCCACTCCACTATACGCTGGAATACCAGGAGCCGCGAGCGATGGCAGGATCCACCCCGGGCCCACCATGCCGCAGACACAAGATCTATTCCGTATGCGTCCCCAGCACACCGCAACAAAACCTCCGGCTCATCCGAGCTTGGCCAACGAACACAAGGGTTGGAGGGGCGCACACGTGGCACGACCAGCGGCGACGGCCCATGGGCCCAGGTAAGCCAAAGGGATAGGGGCTATAGACGCCCCGACGGCCCACTACAGTCCAGAGATACGAAGGCCGACCCAGCGGGGTTCGAAATGGTCGTCTCAGGACAACAGAGCGAGGGGCGAATAGGGAATGGACACGCTAGCGGTCATTAGCCTGGCAATCAGATGCTAAGGCCATTCCAAATTTCGTATTTGAGTCCGTCTTTACAGATGATTGGTTCATAGTATTCCTACCGAAGGAAGGCAGCAGGCCCCCGGGACCCATCGAACGGACCCGGCTACTAGATGAAACCGATTTGGGGTGAGCCACGACATGGGCCACAAGCCGGAACCCCAGCGAACGGGAACCAAGCACCCCACTCAGATTTGCCCGTTATTACCTCGACGAGCATCCATGGTTCGTCCGCCTCGAGGATAGTATGGTTCGGCTCATATTCCCCCTTCTCGCGGAGAGATGCGCGGGGAATGCACGTAAAGACGGCACAGACCCGAGACGTTTCTTTACGCCGAGTAGAGACTCGAGGGCTGCCGTCGCACCCCTCCTACCGGTTCAAGCAACTGGATAACGGAGAGAGAGAAAGGCGCACCATACCTCGCTCGTCAGAGGTCCGCACAAGTAAACGCAAAAAACATTTTTTTGTTTCAGATATATATATATTAATCCTTGCAGGGGTTACACGCTCTCTAAGAGCCACGGGGGGATAAGCTCAATCATCAGACACCAAAAAAACATGAAAACGTTTACAGGGTGGACTGAAGGGAAATCCTAGGCCGAAGGGCCAAAAACTAAGGGTGCCTGAAGGGCACCCGAGCTAAATATCTCGCTGCCGCCCGGCGCACCTATGTATCTAGGTTAGGCAACCCAGCCGCAGGGCTCGGGAGGCCTCTGCCCAAGATACAAGATCGCCTCGAACGACGGCACCACGACCCACGGGCCACCCAGACTAGATGAGTTGCAGCTGTGGGAGAATAGTGGTCGCCTCATCTTCATGGAACACCAGGCCGTCCCCCCCCCCCCCCCGGAGTTGGTTGGGCACTTTAAAGCTAAGTCGCCCAAGCTACTCCGTGAGCAACGCCACCACCGGAAAGCGGCTCTGAGCCCGCCGTACATCGGTAGCTCCGAGCCCGCATGTCTCGCCGACGGCGGCATCACCATCAACTAGCGATCAAGGATGAGCCAACTCCTGGAGTCATGCAATAACTGCAATGACCTTTCCAGTAGACACATCCTTGACTGCCCTCTGGGGGGGCACGCCACCGCTCCCCGGAGGCGGAAAGTAGGATCCAGCCAAAAGGATGGACTCCACACCTTCCGCCCTCCGGGAACGATTCGTGCAGGGGTGGTGACACCCCTCTTCCGCCCGGTGGTCAGGATAAGAGGAAGCTATGCACACCTCGCACAGCTTCCTCTGAGTCCTGCCACTGGGCGAAGAGGAATACATGCACCCCCGATGCAGAACTCCCTCTGAATCCGGTTTTGCTCTCAAGGGGGCGCCCGCCAGGGCGGCTCAAGGGACTCTCCGACGAGACCTTAGAGGAAGAATCTAGGGCATGCCATACTGTGGGGATGTGAATCTTCCAATAGGCGGTTGCCCCTTTTTATAGCCCGCCAGGGCACTCACGCGGCAGCAGGACCGTGAGGCTACAGCACTGCCTCCCAACCACATCGCACTGTACGTCAGTACCCACTTCAAGAGGGTGCGGCAGGGCTATAAGTGGCCAAGCAGACGGTAGGCTCCGGGCGCGCCGTTCGGAGTCTTGACCGCAGAGCGAGCGGTGCTCTGCCACCACTCCTCGAACGGGAAAGACACAACACACCCACTTTTGGGCTACAGGGAGGCGCAATTAGACCCCGAAACCGACAAACGCGTCTTCGACCGGTCAATCGACTGTACAGACCGAAAGACAGCACGGTGCAGTGCCGATTTGACATTTCAAGGCGCGTCAGTATAGGTCCAACAGTGCGACCAGTGCTAGGGCTGGCATGCAACCAGAGCTCTGACTCTGACGTATGGAATAGTTCACTTCCTCCCCGCCTCGTGAGGGAAAGCGAAGGGTCAAGCACTGTACAAGTCTTCCGAATAAGCCCTTAGGAGGAAAAATCTCCCTCTTAAGGCCTCGGGGGCTACACCCGGCGGGTGCGCTCGCACGCACCCACCGGAATCCAAAAACTTAACCAAACCACCATAAAGCGCTCTCGGAAGCCTCCGGTGTAGTCCTTCACTACATCGCAGGCTCGGGGGCTACTGTCGGATACCTAGAAATAGGGTACCCAATTTACCGCACTCCACAAAAACAAAATCACCCTCGGGGGCTCCTTCGACTCGCCCGAGCCAAGGTGGCGTCATCCGTGAAATCGTCTGCCCTCGGGGGCTCTTCCGCCTCGTCCGAGTCAAGGTGGCGTCATCCGTGACGTCAACCCTCGGGTGCTCTTCCGCCTCGCCCGAGCCAAAGTGGTGTCGTCCGTGACATCATCTACCCTCCAGGGATCTTCCGCCTCGCCCGAGCGAAAGTGGCGTCGTCTGTGACATCATCTACCCCCGGGGGCTCTTCCGCCTCGCCCGAGCCAAGGTGGCGTCATCCGTGACGTCATCAACCCTCATGGGCTCTTCTGTCCCGTCTGAGTCCGGGAGACGTCATCCGTGACATCCCCCACCCTTGGAGATCTCACCGCCATCAACAGCCTGGGATGCCCTAGTCCATATAGTTAAAAGGTCCACAGTACCCTCCGTTCTTAGGGATGGGGTTCAAGGCATGAGTCGCCATGCCAACCCCTGTTCTCCCGCGGTACAAGGTCATGTGCTGCCTAACCAACGACTTTTGTGCACTACACCCGCACCATGCCTCTGACAGACACTCCAACAGGGGGTGCCTGGCCCTGTGCGACCTACCCCCGCCCATACCCAGGTAAGGGAACAGTGGACTTCCCGGTCACAAGGCGCGTGGCTACAACACAACAAGGACGAACAGGACCCGGACATGTGTCTACTGGCGCAATCTTCCTCAGGAAGGAAGACAGAATGAAGACAAAGCTCTCCCTCGGCAGCAGCCCAAAGTCGGGCCCACGTTCACTCCCCCTCTCTCTACTGTACTCCTCCAGCTCTCCCTACGTATAAAGGGGGAGAATGGGCCTCCAATCTCGCTCTCTCGACACCCCAACACTCATTCACACACACTCAAACTCGCATACACACGAGCACTCACCAGAACCATGAACCTCATACGCATGAGACCTGCGAATCGCCTTCCCTCTCTCACCAAAGCTTGTAGCTCCCCTCTACGATCTCTCTGCGCTCGGTAACACGACTCCGCATCAAACTAGATGTAGGGCGTTCGTTCCTAAACCAGTATAAATCTCTGTGTTCTGCGAGTGTAACCATCCGAACTCCGACACGCTTAGAAATTTACTCGTTGGCCGTCTAGACCCCGCCATTTTAGACACCAATAGATACACTAAAATTTGAGGGAATAACTGGATGTAGATTAGTCTTGTTTTGAGCATAGTGCTACGCTGTATAAGGCTTTGTAGAAGTAACCAATCAAGTCTATTTTGCATTATATGAGAGCCCCAAGAAGGGCCCGTGCAGCCAACCAATCAGACCCTCTATGCGATGCGGTAGCAATTGACCTTTACGTCTTACGGCAAACAACCCAACACTAATATTATTTGAAGAGAGAGGAGATGATATTTCAACCCATAATTCTTACTCTTTTAAGTGTAGCAACTATCACACTAATACATTTAGTGAAAAAAAACTATTTGCTTTAATTCATGTACTATATTTGAGTTATTAATAATCTACTAGTATAATGCCCGTGCTAACGCTACGGTATTTTCTAGGGAATGCTATAAAAGACAACCAATTTCTTTTTTTTGTAGAGTTTAACTTTTTGCAGGCTGCTCGGTCCCCACACGGTGAACACGGTGACAGTTCAATTTGTTTTAGGATTCGACCTTCTTCCTTTCTCGGTATCCGACGCTGGTACTCGTTTTGTTTGCATGAAGGAGCACGATGGAGCGACGTTGGTACAACACGATGGAGCCGGACCCGTCGTCCTCCGGAGCCCTCGATCGGTGCCGTCGATGCGAAACACTTGGACGCCCCGAGTAGTCGCCATGGCGGCCACGGCCGAAGCCCCGGTGACTGCGGTGACGCGCCGGGGGAGGCTACGACGTCGCCCCGGTCGCTGCGGCGGCGAGATCTCTGCGCTCGTCACCTCGCTGCGTTAGCACGTCGAGGGGAGGCTACGACATCGCCCCGGTCGTTGTAGCGGCGATCTCCCTGCGCTCGTCACGTTGCCCAAGCGCTGCTAGAGGAAGGGACACGGAGATCGGCACGTCGAGGGGAGGCTACGACATCGCCCCAGTCGCTGCAGCGGTGATCTCCGTGTGCTCGTCGCGTTGCCCAGGCACTGAGAGAGGAAGGGACACGGAGATCGTGACGACAGGTGGGGTAAATTCAAAATTGATTTGAATCGTGCTTGGCCTGGGTGGCTGATCGTGGAAATAGAAAAAAGGTGATTTTTTTTCCGGTGGACAATAGGCTCGAACCCACAGCGTCGTGAGGGCCGCATGAGCGTGGGCGCGACAACAACATGTATGCAATCCAATTGAGTGGTCAAGGTAGTATCTGAGATCCTGACAACTAAATTTCACTCTTGCACACATTCAGTTAGCATACTACACTAAAAATGTTCAACCAACCAAAATGAGGACCCTAACAAAAGAGTAGCAATTACTTGAAGCAGACAATAGCAGCTATCAACAAATCATGCCAACAGAAAACAATATCCATCTGACCATCTCATTACTCGCACTTCTGATTTTGTTGCACAAAAAAAAACAAATTCCATTTTTTCGCCGGGCGTAGCCTCACCTAGTCACATGTGCCGCGATAGTGTGCGAGCGCGTGGGGAAGGGAGAGCGATAAGAATGGAACGACTCAATCCTTGATTATAGGGATGAAATGATTCTATTCTAGTGTTTGGTTGGAGCAAGACAGAGAAACAGTGCAAGACACAGAGATTGAGAGCCAGTGCGTTCGGTCGATTTGCGGGAGCGAGCCCGTCCCAAATTTTGGCAAAATATTCCCTCCTAGAACCATTCCATTCCATTGGTTTTGCAACCAAACGCAGGATAGAACGGCTTCATCCCCCTCGGCTCCTCAACCAAACGCATCGGTGATGCACGCGGTATTGAAGCAGTGCTCACAGAGTCTGATCGCTGCCCGGAGGCCCGCGTCGCCGGCCCCCACCACCACGGCATCGTAGGTGTGAGGGCATGTACAACCTATAGATGAGAGTCGTCTGCAAGAGCCTCGAATTTAACATAGAGACATCCAAAAAATAGGTCATACAACCCACAGTCTGCAATCTATTTAATGTTTTGTATGTAGCCCGGATCAGTTATGATACCATTTTGTATATCATTGTACTATGATTTGATAGATAATAGATTATAGCTGCGCTCAATTGGTAATTGACAACAACTCATTGTTTGCCTGAGCCAGAAAGAAACTGAACAAAAGTCACAATGTTAACAATTGGTATGGATTGAAAGAAATAAAGTAGAGTAGATAGAAAACAATTAAAACAGTCATCATATAATCATATAGTCAGACAATGAGAAGTCTATTTGACATTCTGCTTGTGCTCAATTTCATTTTTTTTAAAAAAAAAAAACTTGCTCAATTTCACTTTAACAAGTTATGAGGTGCGTGTTGCGAGGAAAAAAACAAAGGTTTTTTGGATTCATACCATTACAATTTTCGAACTTTGGAGAAGTACCATTACAATTCGTCTATTTTAAAACATACCATTACAATTTTTTGTTTCCCATAAAAATGCCACCGAATACGTATCAAGATATATTGGGCCCGTCTGTAAGCGTATACGAATACATATATTTCAGCCTAGGCCCTCTCCACTGTCACTGACGTGCGGGCCCCACGTGTCAACTTCTTCTTCCTCCTCTAGCTATCTTCCATTGCCGGCGCAGCAGCAGCACGTGGGCGAGCGGCCGACGGTGGGGCGCATGTGGCCGGCGGAGGCTGCAGCCCAAGTGGCGCGCACGAGCCGGAGAGCTCGCAACCTGGGCGGAGCACGCGGCCCGCGCGCGGAGCTCGAGTCCCGAGCAACACGCGGAGCTCTCGGTCGGGGAGCTCGCCGCCAGGGGACTCGCAGTCTGGGTGGTGACATAGCACACGGCCGGCATGAATCTCACGGCCAGGGAGCAAGCCCGCGTGCTGCTGATGCGCTCGCGCGTGTGTCCGCATGCTGCTACTTGCCGAGGGCCCGCTTGCTGCTGCTGCTTGCCCAAGTCTCCGCGCGCTGCTGTTGCGTGTCCGGCCATGGAAGATGGCAAGAGGAGGAAAGAGGAGGAAGAAGAATATGACACGTGGGGTCCGCACGTCAGTGATATGGGAGAGGGTGTAGACTGAAGTATATGTATTCGTATACGTTTATAGGTGGACCTAAGATGTCTTCATATATATTTTGTGGCATTTTTATGAGAAACGAAAAGTTGTAATGGTATGTTTCAAAATAGATGAATTGTAATGGTATTACTACAAAATTCTAAAATTGTAATGGTATGAATCAAATAACCTAAGAGACAAAGTTACGAGGAAAGAAAAGAACGGCATCAAATCGATTGCCCTGTATATCCGGTTCACAGACTGAACAAGAACAGATGCGATTGCCCTGAATATTCAGTTCGCAAAGACTGAATAAAAGCAGATGTGAACAGGAATCAAGAACCCATTGCTCTATCTTACGCCGTGTGGGCACCACGGCAGCCCGCCGTATCACACTGCCCTCGCCATGGTTGCCACTGCTACTCCACCGTCTCTTTGGCCATCTCGAAGCTCTTCTTCGCAGCACTCTCCACGGACCCGACGCTCCCGGCGGCGACATCGTCGTACCTTGGCGAGTTCTCGTCGGAGCATACCGGGGGCGGGGCTCGTCGGAGCACACATTGGAAGCTTCATCCACGGCGCCAGCATCCCGTCCCAAACAATCCATCCGTCCGAACAACAACAAATCACTGAATCCACGATCAACGAATCCGAGTAAAGTATGAAAAATCCCGAAGGATCGAGAGAGAGAGTCCGCGCAGTGAGGCGGATCAGGCATACCGATGCCATGGAGAAGAGCCTGGAGGCGAAGGCCTTGGTCTGGGAGAGGCCCGGCGAGACGCAGCTGCACCACGTCGCGGGGAAGGAAGAAATCAACCAATGCGATCTCGCGAGCGTGGGCGTGGCGTGCGAGCGGCTCTGACCATTTTGAAGGAGGAAAGTAGGTTTGGAGAGTTTTCAATTATAATAGAGAATAAGTAGAGATATCTAAGTTTAGTCAAGAAGGCATGGCCCACATCGCAGTGTCGCGCGAGCCGACTAATTCTGGACCAGGTAATTTTCCGATTAATTAAGGGTCCGTTTGGTACAGCTCAGCTTCACTAGTGAAGTTGTTTTTTTGAAAAATAAGCTAAGCTATTTTAGAAAAAATATTTGGTAAAACAACTTCACCAACAACTTTATGCATAGATATAAGAGAGAAATGAGGGAGAAAGCTGTGATAAGCTATTATTTTCAGCTTCATCCCACTTTACAAAGCGGTTTTTTTTTAGAGGGGAAGAAATTGAGAGGGGAAGAAAAACAGCTTTATGAGTAAAACTGTTTTAAAAAGAGGTGTTTGGAAAAAAAACAGCTCTGTACCAAACATGCCCTAATTGTGTTCCTCCTCAAAAAGTTTTAAAGAAAGGTGTTTGAAAAAAAAAACAGCTCTCTTAATTGTGTTCCTCCTCAAAAAATTGACACGAAATAAATACTAAAATAGGGGCCCAACCGCCCTAGGCTAGCCCGACTCCGTGTTTCCTATCGCTCCCCAATCCTCCTCTTCCACCATCCGGATTCGTTGCCTCGTTCCATCGCTTGCGTCGCCTCGCTCTATTGTCCGCGTCGCCTCTTCCCACTCCGGGCCTGCCGCCTGCGTGGTTCCAGAAGGAGCTGGAGGGTGGAGGGAACCTAATCCGCAGGTCGGCGCCCCAATCCGCGGTCAGCAATGCTGCAGGAGTTCGTCGACAACGTCATCGCCGTCACCAAGGAGTAAACAGCCTTTCCTCGTACCCCGCTGCGATTTCAGTATATGTGATGCGGTTTTCCAGGGATTGGCTCGTCAGGGCGCGGGGAATCGGCGAGTTGAGAGGGTTTGGTGTGTGCGGTATGGGATGGCTGTGGTAGTGTGGTGTGGTTTCAGGTTATGTTGTTTGATTAAGGGATTCAGACCACGAGCTGTTCGTTGATTGCTTGGGATAATGATGGGTTAATATGTGCCACATGAGATGTTGTAGTTGGATTAGGGGTGGATGAGCATGTGTATATGTATGACTAGTTATTTTCGTATAAGCCCAAATTATGAAGCTGATTGCTGAAGATCTGCTAATTGAAGTAGCTTGAGGGGAATGCAGTAAGCATGGCATTATTATCACTTCCAATGTTTCCTTTTTCCATTCATGGCCAGGACATTCTGCAATTGAACTATAAAAACTGGCCACTAGAGTCCATGAAAAAGGTTTTTACTTTGACTTTACGTAAGTAGGGTACACCATGATCAAGGTACAACACATGCAAGGGTACCCTGCCTAGCTCAATCCTAGAAATACAGAAGCTAGTGTTAAATCATCAGCACGAACACTCCCATTTGCTATTGGAGTGCACTCGCCTGTGATGGGCAACAGATAACCAGGAGTTGCACACACCCTCCCTAGAGCTACTGAACATGATTTAGTTCACATATGATGGAACTTGAAATATTTAGATTTTACTAGCAAACGGTAGTAGTATTGCTTGTTTAAGGTAATTTTATATTATTGTTTATTTTACTTCTGCTCATATATCATTGGTAAGGAATTTTAAAAGGTGAGTATTGCGCTAGTATTGTATTAACTGACAATTACTCCCTTGGTTCCAAATTATAAGTTGTTTTTGGCTTTTCTAGATACTCCCTCCGTCCCTGAAAAAGAGTCGCTATGGGAAGCGTGCTGGTCAAACTTTCTTAACTTTGACTAAGTTTGTAGAAAATGTGTGCAACATTTATATCTCTAAATAAGTTTATTATTAAAGTATATTCAAAGATCTATCTAATGATACTAATTACGTACCATAAATATTATTATTTTGTTAAATATAGTTGGTCAAAGTTTACATTTGTTGACTTTTGGGGAAGCGAGAACGACTCTTTTTTTTGGGACAGAGGGAGTACACTGCTTTTGTTATGTACCTAGACATGATGTATATCTAGGTGCATAGCAAAAACTATGTATCTAAAAAAAGCCAAAACATCTTATCATTTGGAATGGAGGGAGTAACAAATAATGAAGATATAGTGCTGATTTGGATCGTGGTTTTTCATTACATGTTGAATTGACCAATTAGAAAAAGACATACTCTATGTTAATATTTTCATACAATGGTTGCAGTATCTATTAATTACGATGCAACGATTGTTAGTCATTTGGTGGTTGTAGCCTTGTAGGAAGATTTAGGGCCTGTTTGGTTGGAGACCTGGGTGAGTTGTCGAGCAAAAACTATTGCCTGAGAGTTTGCCTGTGAAGTTCATGATTTTGCCTCACGAGGCCAGTTTGAAAAAATGTGTTTGGTTGGATGCCTATGCCTGAGAATACTAACCAAAGTAAAATGATTTTGTATTATACCTATATAATAAGACCAGTATTTATATTCAATATTGGGACAAATTATTTGAATTAGTTTTTTCCTAAGCTCATAACATTATTTAAAATAATTATTTTTTTATATTAATTAGAATGAAGCATGTTTTTTGCATTTTTGTCGAGCCGCTGAACCATGTCTTGATTAAGAAAAAAAAGATGATGAAACCATGTGCACATACTTCATTTAGCCCAGGCAAATGTGCTTGCACCCAGGTGTTCGATATCGTCCGCCTGGCTGGGAATGGCAAGGTTCTAGGGTTTCAACCAAATAGTACACAGGCAAGGACCAGGTAAGAACCAAACAAGCCCTTAGTTTAATGAGCAAAAAGTATAGTTTGAAACATTCTGGTAGCCTGAGAATTTAATATGGACCAATGGATTGTAACACACAGCAAAATTTTTAGAATATTCACAAGATTAGACATAGCGATTTCCTATAAACTAGTGTTTGTTTGCTTCTTCATGAGAACAAAAAATTATTTGGACAAACAGTAAATAATTCATGAACTTATTGGCCCCTGCCAAGGAATTCATTTTTGGTTCTGAAACAGGTTAACGATACCTGCTATAATGGAAACAACCCATCTGATATATAGTAAACCACTGGGTATACAATACTTTGTTCTAGTGTGAAACCGTGAATAATTGGCCCTTTATACAATCTACCTGACAGGTTTTTGAATGGTAGCTTATTTGATATTTACATGTGGATCCCTAATTACATTGGCTTTAGAATCTCCTTTTCAAAGCTGTTATTAAAGTGCCAGATGTGATTATCTTTTGCATTTGATGGCTTGTGGACTGTAATATCTGACTTCGACAAACCAAATGCTTATTTGACCTTCTGTGTAGACAACAATTCTTGTAACCTAGAATTTATTTTTGTAGAATTGTGGAGGTACATTCATTTCCATTCATTTAATGTATGTGCTCATTGGAGAATGAGTCTTTTGAAATTCTTGGTTCCATCTGTAGTTCTGTACATTGTTGGTAGTTCATCTTGTTTTAGCACTGCTTCAGAGTTCTACTGTAAACCACTGTAGCACGTGAACAGTGCCGGGTTAGATTACATTAGATTGGTTTAGTTTGTTAGAAAGAGATGAGTTAGATTGATTCAGTTAGGATATTTCCTTAGGAGTCAAGTCAGTCATCTCTATAAAAGAGAGAACCTGGTATTGATTGCAATCAAGCAAGAACCTAAGTAGTCTACTGTCTATGGGCGAGGACGAGCGTCTGCGGGTTCTCGACCTGCACGTCGATGCTGAGGGGCGGCCGCAGGCCTGCCGTGAATGCTTGCACGTGCTGGCGCTCGTCCAGCGGCCCGACGCGAGGCAAAAGGGCCTCTAACCGGTCCTGATACTCGGCCACCGTGGACGTGCGCTTGCAATTCATCAGCTCCTCCATCGGATTCGAGCGGACAGGAGGCCCAGCAGCTCCGAGAACCGCCGCTAGGTCGGCGTGCCCTCGTCCGCCTGAACCTGCATATACCAGAGCTGGGCGCCGCCTTCCAGGTTATACGAAGCCATCCAAACCTGTTCCTCGGCCGCGATTCGCTGCTGGTGGAAGGACTCGCAACGGTTGAGGAAGGCGAGGGGGTCCGACTTGCCGTCAAACTTGGGAAAGTCCATCTTCTGGAATCTGGGCGGCCGCTCGCCGTGATGGTCACGACCCCGCCGCTCCCGCCTCCAGAGCTGGAGCTGGAACCCGGCGGCTGTTGCTGCAGTGTCACGATCTGCCGCTGCATAGCGGCCATGTTGGTGGAGAGTTAGCGGATCATGGCCGCGAGGTCGGCGTTGCTGGGCGCAGGGTTCGGTGGGTCAGACATTGGTGGTCTGGTGGAGGCAGTGGAGGTAGTGGGCGAGTTGGGGTCGAGCTGGTGATGTGCTGCGGCGGAGGAAGACGATTGATGGCCGGAGGATCGACGGACACCTGATACCAGGTTGTCAAGGGCCTCCACTCCTAAGCTGGGTGCTCCTTGACTGTGTAGTTCGTAAGGACCAGGTAAGGGCGGCGCCAGGGTTGTTGCCCGACAGCCTGGAGAAGCGGTGAGATTATAGATTTGAGTAGATGGGGGGTTAGGGTAATACTTCTTGCTTAATTCCTTTCTCTCAATGTCTGATACATATAGGAGCTCTGCTCCTAGGGTGCCGCAAGGCTTACATTCAATTAACTCTACTAATAAAAGCTCTTAAAGTGTCTTGAGCCGCCTAACTCCTCGGTTCTGCTCTTGGCTGCCCTAGCCACTTCGATTCTTGGGACGCTGGCTGTACTGCCGGCCCACATGACAGTAATCGAGTAGCCTGCAAGGTCTTCCGCTACAGCAATTGCCACAACTCGAGGATGAGCTGTCTTGAAGGGGTGGAGTTGTGTAATGGCACGGGCCCACGTGGCCCTGTAGCGCGTGAATAGTGCTGGATTATATTAGATTGGTTTAGTTTGTTAGGAACGAGATAACTTAGATTGATTCGGTTAGGATATTTCCATAGGAGTCAAGTCAGTCATCTCTATAAAAGAGAACCCGATATTGATTGTAATCAAGCAAGAAGAACCTAAGTAGTCTACTGTCTATGGATGAAAGGGTTCTTCCTGCTACCCCAACCAATCCATATCAAACATGCATTTGACATTTGTGCTCCATAGGAGTCTGAAACTTTTGACTTCAGAAATTCTTGATTTTAATCTGTAATTGTTTTTAAGATAAGGAACAGAAAAATGCTAGGTAGTTGATTTTGTCTTAAACCTTCTGTACATATTGCGTCCGCTAGTTGACCTCTGACACTTCTACTGGCAGATCTGTGAAGACATTCACATATGAGTCACTGAACAACATTGCAAGGTTCATAAATGGAATGTCAGCGCTCTTATTGGCACTATTACCTGGAAAAGGCAACATTTTAGAAGGCATAAGTGGCTGGGAACTTAAGCCAGCACTCCGTGGGCCACGTCTTCCTCGTTGGATGGAAAGGTAATGCCACTTTCTTCATATGACTTCCATTATGGGAGAAATTTATGGGTATGATGTATTTGTGGCGCTGAGGAACATTCGATTCAATTCTTAAAACCAAGCAGGCAAATAGCGAGTATGATTTCCTAAGCATAATTTCTTTATAAGCATTTTAATCTACATGACATGTTACTTCATAGCATATTCTATATCGGCTACTTCATCCTATTGAGACCTTTGGTTTCTGCAAAAATATGGATACTCTGTATCAATATTAAGTACATGGTAATTGATGTGGTCCCGTTTGTTTCCATTTGCATACGAACTTATGTGAAATATTTTAGCCTGCTGATTTATTCCGTTGCCCTGCATATTTATGTTTCATTTTATTATCATTATTTAGTTATGGTCTTCTGGATAACCTAACTAGTACATGCTTTGTTTTCTTAGGTAACATACTTTTACTCTGTTCTGACAACTTCGTTCCTTTTTTTTTTGAACTTAGTGGGGTATCTTCGTTTAATGAGTTCATCCATGAACTTTCTGTTGATTCTGATGCTGAATCAGTTGCTGACTCTGTCACTGGGGATGATGACCATGAAGATTTTGTCTGCCCTCCATCTCCATTGTCCCAAAGTTCACGATTATCACATGCAAGCAGCTTTGGTAGACGTGATCGTCGACTGAGGAGACATATCAGATATGCAGTTTCTTGGATTCTATGGCCATTGAGATTCTTTCTTTCTCTAATATTCATTTTGTTGAATGCCATCAAATTTCGGATGGTAAGGTCATCTTCGAAAGGTTCAGAAACTCCTCATCTCTCAAGATCTGGTCTTGCCAGTAAATCATTTCATATAAGGGATCAGCTTCTCCAACGCACGACCGATAGGAGGCGTGGAGTTTTTGAGGTAGTAATTGAGAACTGAATTTCCTTTCATCAGTTTATCTACTTTCTGTGACAAGTTAGGATAGTTTGAACCTTTCTTTTTCAAATTCTCATGTCCATATCTAGAATTCATCCACCTACTTATTTTGCATAGGATCTCCATCTGGCAATTGAGATTTTCATTGAATCGGTCTTTGACATCGTTCACAAAGGAGCACATTATATTCTCTCTCCTTCAGAAGTGTGGCAGAAGCTGTTTTGCTGGATTCATGGAAGTGGTCATGATACTAGTTCTGTTGTTGATGTACCTATAGCTAATGTTGGCAGTGATAATCCTGTTCCAACGGAGAGGAAGACTGTGTATCGGCATTCCTTGAACACAGATTCCCGGACATGTGAAGATGTTATTAGTGAGCTTGGGTGAGAACCTCTGTTCCTTTTATCTTATGATATATTTAGAGTCAAGTTTTGGGTTATCAAATAGCAGTAGTATCATAGGCATTTAGGCTTTTGATTCTACTGCCAGGTATTTTGCTGTGAAGTGCTAGCTGTCATCATATAGTAGATAATAGGTATAACAGCCTTATTATAAAGAACTCAGAAGTTTCTTTAGTCAACCTTATTTGTTATTAAGTACTCCCTCCGTTCCAAATTATGGGCCATTTTGGCTTTTCTATGTACATTGCTTTGCTACGCACCTCGATATTCGCTGTCTTAAAAAGCCAAAAACAACCTATAATTTGAAATGAGGGAGTATTCCTTTATTTTCATCACCTATTGATTTTTTTTCTGGTGGTTCTTTCAGTTATCCTTTTGAGGCTATAAAGGTTGTTACTTCAGATGGATATGTTTTGTTACTGGAGAGGATTCCAAGGTGAAAACATTGACTATTATTTTATTACCTGATATTTATGGATCGAGACTTGACACATTACCTTTTTAGGCGTGATTCACGAAAGGTTGTCTTGTTGCAACATGGAATATTGGACTCATCTATGGGGTGAGTGGAGAACAAATTACTCTATTGGGAACGCTATTGACATCCCACACAAGTTTATTAGATTCGCCTCAGTTTTATGTTTTTCTGATTTTCATTGCTATTCTTTGCTGGCATATTTATGACCCAAACTTACAGTTTTGCCACTTTGCAAGCGTGTGAGATCATCAATTGTTTCAAAAGAGAATGTATACTGTTGGTTTTAGTTGTTTGAGTGCTTGGGCAGTCAGAAAATGTGGGGCTTCTAATAAAATGGCAATATCATCTATACTACTGAGCTTAGGGTTATAGCTGTTTCTTTGTTTGCAGGTAGTGATTAGTGAACAGCCAAAAAGTATGATGTAGTACAGTAGACTTTTTAGTTGAAATCAGCACATTGATTAATGAAGAGAGTTGTGTAATTGTCTACCCGTGTATGGCATTTTTGCCTTTTGTCTAAAACATCCTGCCTGACTAACTTCTGATCTGTGAGCAGACAAGGGTGTTTTTTCTTTGTGTAGCTATTGTTGCGGTTACTCAACAGTGTTATTTTCTCGTTAGAAATACTGATATTTTGACAATTGTTGGTTATGTGTTTAACTAACTGTTTCTTTAATCGCTCCTGTCAGTTTCAAGTTTCAGATCCATGTGTCTTAGGTTAACATGAGTTCTTTAAAGTTAGCCATGGACATAAATAATCATATAAGTGTTCTAAAAACTTCTGTTTGTAAAGTTTTCCATGGATAATTAGATCTTTAATGCTGTAAGTACTGTTTATATTTGAATTCTTAATGCTATTGATATTATAGAGTCCAAGTACTGATGGACTGCTGAAATGATAAAGTAGTTATAGGTAATTTGGGGTCATTGGGGAAACTTTGAGTTAAAAATGGTTAAGCTTGTCTTCAGTCGAAAGCAATTTAAGAGTTTTACCTATGTGCAATTATAAAAGTTTGCAATTGTCTACAAGCCACGGAAAAGTTTGAGGTGCCACTGCTCTAAACTTATTTGCTCTACATGCCATTCCGTCCATTTTGGGTGCAAACGTTGTCAAACTGCTGTTGTGAAAAGTCGAAAATACCCTCAGTTCTGAATATGCAATTAATTTTCTAAGCGTCTTAATGACCTCAAATGAAAAAAAAACTCAAAAAACTAGAAAGTTTTAGGTCTCGTATCTGCATTTATTGTATAAAAAAAAATCTTCATTTAATTCCGTACAAAAAAGATATGATTTGGTATGATTAATATGCATTACAAAAATCATAATTTTTTTGTACAGAATCAAATGAAGATATTTTTTTACATAAATATTGTAGATCTCATCAATGTTTTCTAGTCGTCCAGTCGAACCTAGTCGCCATGGGACCGATCAGACGACTAATCGTGATTAGTCGTCGACTAGGCCGATTAGTCGAGCCTAGTCGACCGTGCTGGTCGTCCAAGTCGTCCTATATATCAGGACATATACCTACTATATATATATATATACCTATATATACATCTGCAGAAGCACAACTTCTTAGGATGAATGATGGAGAACCAGAGAATAGCAGAGGGACATCACAGCAAGCACCAAGTAACTTAGCAGAGATCCAGAGAGGCTGCAGAATGAGGAAAGGGGAGGAGGGGAGAAGATGGAGAGGGGAAGTCACATACCGTCATCAGAGTAGCTCATCACGAAGACCCGTGTGCAGCCGGCTAAGGAGAAGGGCCGGCGGGGAGGAGAGCAGCCGACAGGGGAGAAGGGCCGGCGGGGAGAAAGAGCAGCTGGGTGTGGAAGAGAGCAGTTTCTCTTTGCTGGAGAGTGGAGGCGCCCGTGGCTGGAGAAGTTGAGCCACCGATGGTTGGAGAAACAGCGCGGGAAAGAGAATGCAGGTGGCGGCTGCTGTACGGGAAGAGAAAATGGAACTGGGAAGCAAATAGGATATAAAGGGTAACCCTAGCAGGCCAAAGAAACAGTGAGTCTAATGGGCCAGCAAGTCAGATGCCAGCCCAACATAAAAATGAAGTCACCAACTAGTCGTCCATGCCCTTATCGTCCGATTAGTCGTCGACTAATCGGACGACTAGGTTTCTAGTCGCCCTGATCGAATCGGTGACCCTAATCGGACGTGCTGGACCGATAAGGACGACTAATCGCGACTAATCGCAATTAGTCGGACGACTAGAAAACATTGGATCTCATTGAGATCTACAACTTTCTAGTTTTAAACTTTTTTCATTTGAGGTCATTAAGATGCTTAAAAAAATAAATTGCATATTAATAATTCAGGGTATTTTTGACTTTTCATCCCTGCAGTTTGACACTGTTTGCACCCAAAATGGACGGAATGATGTGTAGAGCAAATAAGTTTAGAGCAGTGACACATGTGACCGCTCGAACTTTTTAATGGCTTGTAGACAATTGTTATAATGGCACACATGTAGAACTCTCTTTATCTTATGTGCATGATATGCTTGGTACTGTTTGGCCCTCATCTGTTGTCTTGTTATATATTTTCTGCAGCTGGGTGTCAAATGGTGTTGTTGGCTCACCAGCATTTGCAGCTTATGATCAAGGTCAGTAACAGAAACTGGATGTCATGGACTTTTAGTGATGTGAATTAACTGCTCATAGTTCCTTTTTTTTAATGTAGGTTATGATGTTTTTCTTGGAAATCTTCGTGGCTTGGTATCAAGGGAGCATATAGATAAAAGTATTTCCTCCTACAAGTAAGTTAAGCTCCTGTGTATGTTTGGATTATCGCCAGTGGGAAATGCATCTAACATGTGAATCAAGCTACTTTGTTCACTGTACTTGCTTATACGTGTTCACCATTCCCTCTTTGGCAGATACTGGAAATATTCTGTTAATGAGCATGGAACTAAAGATATGCCAGCAATTATTGAGGAAATTCACAAGATCAAAACTTCAGAACTTGGCAAAAGTAAGTCTCAATCTGGAGAGGGGACAGGAGATCAAAATGATAAGATAAAAAAAACTTTGGAAGTACAGGCTTCACAGGAAAACAGTATAGAAGATCAACCCTACAAGCTTTGTGCTGTATGCCACAGCCTGGGTGGTGCAGTTATGTTGATGTATGTGGTGACTTCAAGGATCGCACAAAAGCCCCACAGGTTGTCGAGACTGGTTCTGCTATCTCCTGCAGGTTTTCATGAGGAATCCAATGTGGTGTTCAGTATGGTGGAGAAGCTCATATTGTTTGTTGGCCCAGTACTTGCACCAATAATTCCTGGACTTTACATACCAACTCGGTTCTTCAGGATGCTTCTGAATAAATTAGCTAGGGATTTCCACAATTATCCAGCTTTGGGAGGACTTGTCCAAACCCTTATGGGCTATGTCGTTGGCGGTGACAGTTCAAATTGGGTCGGAGTGCTTGGATTGCCCCACTACAACATGGATGACATGCCTGGTGTGTCATTTCATGTTGCGCTTCACCTTGCCCAGATAAAGAGGGCGAAGAAGTTCCAAATGTATGACTACGGCAGCCCTGCAGCAAATATTGAAGCATATGGAACACCGGAACCATTGGACTTGGGAGCTCATTATGGTGTCATTGACATTCCCGTGGACTTAGTCGCTGGGCAGAGGGACAGAGTTATCTCACCGTCCATGGTAAAGAAGCACTACAAACTGATGCGGAAGTCAGGGGTGGAGGTTTCATACAATGAGTTTGAGTATGCTCATTTGGATTTCACGTTCTCACATAGGGAGGAGCTTTTGTCCTATGTTATGTCCCGCCTACTTTTAGTAACCGATCCAGGTAAAGAGCACATCAAACAGACCACCATGCGTCTCAGGAGGCAGAAGAAAGTTCAGTCAGAGATTGAGGAGAACATGGAGTGCAGAGCTAAGGAGGAATCAGATGAACTAGCTGGACATTTGGAATGATGTGGAGCCTGCAGGTTGAGTGTGTTGTAAGTTTGTGAATAGGATGCTCGTGCCGTCTCTGCATTTTACACCGTGTGGAAGATCCGGGGAAATAGGTCTCTGTTTTTAGTATCATGTTAGAGATAAGCATGCATAGACTATGTAGAGCTGTATGTGCTACTCTTGTAAGAGCATCTCCAACAGTTTGGTAAATGACTTGCTATCCTTCAAAATTTGGCAAAATAAGCAAAAATCATTCTCCAACAGTTTGGCAATTTAACTTGCCATTTGTTTCAACTTGCCAAAACTCCGAGCCGCGCGTGTATCTTTACACGCGCGTATACAGTTTGCCATCGCAAGCGCGCGGTGTTCCCCCTCCCTTCTGAGTTCCCGCGCGGGCCTGGAGTTTTCCAGTCTTCTTCTCATGCGCGAAGGTCTCCGTGCGCCGACCCCGCAATCTTCACCCGTCCGCCGCCGGGGATACAAAGGAACCTCGGTTCTTCCCCTCCCAACGTCCGCCGTCCGCTGCGATCTGTTTTGTCGTCTCTGCCGTCGAGGGGAAGGAAGGCACCGCGCATCTCAAGATTGATGTCGGGATCAGGTATTCGGCAGCTCGCTACTATGGCGGCGGTAACACCTAGGCCGCCTGCAGATCGAACCACAGCGGCAGAATTGGCAGTGTCGGGACGTCAGCGGCAACGCGCCACCACCGGAACCACCGCCAGGCAGCAGCTTCTGTTGCTTCTGCTGCTGATGGACGATGGCGGCGACATCGATAGCGTCGGCTGTTGCTTCTGCTGCTGATGGACGATGGCGGCGACATCGATAGCGTCGGCGCCGATGCGGAGAAGCCCGACGCGGCTCGCGAGAGGAAATCCCGTACATGCCAACAACCGATGAGTTGGGCTTTTTTTTTGTTTTGGTAAGTTAGAAATAGGGAATTGTTGGATTGAGTCTTTTTTTGACTTGATATATTATTTTAGCAACTTGCTAAAACATAATATTTGACAAGTCATTTTTACCAAACTGTTGGAGATGCTGTATCTATAATTCAATATAAAATCTGTTATTTCACTTTCCCCGTTCGCACTTGCTTGAGTGAGGCGCAAGCCGTTTTCTTGCTAGGCAAAAGAGGTCTCCTTGAAATTGTCAGTCAAAACCTGACTTTGAAAATCCTCTCGTTGACTTCCCTGGCAGGGCATTCGATGATAGTAGTTTTGAAAACGAGAGCATGGATACGAAGCTGATGTTTTGTACATGGAAAATGTCCTGTGTTCTAGCGACTTTTGAAGAATGCATGCATGCAATCAGTCACAGCCGTTCCAAGCGATGGACAGTATGTTTTCCGGATAGGTTATGTACAGTATTTAATTGTTCCATAGGTTATGTCAATGCGTTCCAACGGAAACAAAGAAAAGACATAACTTAAGTTTGCACACCGTTAACTAAGAAAGACAGATTTTGGTTGGAACCAATTCTTACTATTGCATGTGTTAATGAAGAATGAATATGCATTATGACATAGAAATATAATTCAAGTTTCATGGTTTTCAATGGAATCGAAGCAAGCTTCCTGTTGGAGCTGCAAATTGGATCGGGCCGCTCCTAAAGCTGATCGGTTCCTGTAAAATTAGGTTCTGCAATCGACTGTTCTTTTATTTTCTTCTAGCCCCAATGAGCATCGTGTTAGGTTCATTTTTTCCATGCACTCTGAATTTGCCATTTTGGGTAGCTATATCATTGCTACCCTAATGGAAATATATTTCCTGTTCCATAGTTCTATGTTAATTACTTCCACAATTTTAGCAAGATCTAATTCTATGTTTTACTACCATAATTTTACAAAGATCTTTCAGTCTATTCTATTAATCAGTCAGTACTATATCACGGTTAATCCGTGCCCATAGTACCTTTTGGTGCTTGTGTGCTTGTTCGTCAATGCTGAATATAATCTCTATATCTCCACAACTAAAAACTGACGACGTGCGTCGCTCCGCTTCGCTCTGCCCTGCAGCACGACGCGACGCGCGAGTTTTGACCCACCCGACGATCCAAAACAAACCGGCGCTCCACGCTCTTCCGCACGATCCCTGATCTCCCTCGCCCTCTCGGTGGATAGGGCTCGTCGCGCCGCTGCAGCCCGCGCACAGCATCCTCGCCAAGCTCGCCCAGCGCCACGAGCCCACGATGCCCCCTAGCAGATGCGCAGCAGTCACGATCCCCCGATATCGCAGGCCTCCCCTCGGTCGCCGGAGCTCGTCGCGCCGCCGCGACCCGCGCCCGGCGTCGACGAGTCCGGCCGGCCCGCTGTCGAGCTGGCCCGGTGCCACGACATCACCTAGCAAACGAGCAGCGGACCGCCCCTGCTGAAGTGCTGAGCCCTTTACTGTTACTCCACGCGAAGCGCTGTCACCTGGCCGCCGCCGCTCGAATCCGAGACACCGCCAAGGCCGCTTTCACGTTCACGACCACTGCTGCGGCCGTGACGCTGACCCCGGCATCCTGCTTCCTCCCCGCTGCGAGGATAACCACCAGGTGTGCCTACCCTTCTCTTCTCTTCCCTTCCTGCTGTGCTCGTAACCTGCTTGGCAGAATGCCTGCCCTTGCCTGTTGTTCATGTACCCTCCTGTCTCTGCCTAGCTCCCATGGCACCGGTGGAATATGCACATTTAGCCTTGGAGATGTGCCGCTTAATTGCTTAAACTGCTCTTGAATTGCTAGCAACATTTTTGTTTCGAAAATTGTGTTCATGGACTGTATATCTGTGGCAACATGTACTAGCTAGGATTTTTTCTGACTTATACACCCATCATGTTCAAGTTCAACACTGTGATGCTCCTCCTGCATCTTTGTGTGACTCGCTCTAATGATGCATCTTGGTGTCACACAAAATAGACCTTTTATCTTTCCGATATTTTAGTCGATCTGCTATTTAAAATTTGTGGTATGACATGGCTGCTATATATGTTAGATCTTTTATCAAACCCTATTTACTTTAGGTTTACATAGGTGTTGCTCTCTGGCTAGAAAAATGTTGCATCTATGTCAATACTAAATGGCGCTCTTCAGTCATTCTCTCTTACTCTTTTACTGGATGCATGTTTCATGCTGACTAATATGTTCCTCAACTTTGTGCATGTCAGAAATCGATTGGTGCTTCTGCATGTTCTACAGATGGGCAGTCTTACCTTCCAAGGAAACTTTATCAAAGTTATCTTTAATGGTAAATTTAAATGTGCTCTTGAGGGCACATGCTCTTGCTACATGCACCGTTGGATTCGCATTGAGATGTGTGCGCACACACATCTCAACACAGATTCGCATTGAGATGCGTGTGCGCACACATCTCAATGCGTGTGCGCACACATCTCAATGCGAATCCAACGGTGCATGTAGCAAGAGCATGTGCCCTCAAGGGCAAAAAAAACTGTGTTCTATCTTTAATGCTATAAAGACTACTGTATAGTTACAATTCTGTTCCATTTTTTTCTTAGCTAACTATAGTTACAGTTATACTAATATGCTATTGCGGTCATACAGATAAGTTTGCTTTCCTACTATTGTTAATCTTTTTTGCACAAATGTTCGCATAAGACAGTAAATATCTACAGACTGGTATACCTATATTTTTTTCCCAATGTACAGCTTTGCCGTACCCATACATTTGATTTCGATAGCTTGAGATTCAGTCTGTAACCTTCTTCCGTATATTCCGCAAAATATATATTGAGTCTTTTGGACATTTTTAGTATAAAAATAGTCTTGTGACCCATCTCTTAAAATATGGACTGAACCATGTTCATGTTTCTTGACAGAGGAGGCTATGGACCTTGATGATATGTCTATTACCAAGGATTGTTTTTATGGAGCATTTCTTCAGCAGTAACCCTCGTGTCTCGTGCTCATGTGAAGGGTATCAATTTCAAATCATCTTTGGCGTCAGAAAAGGTCATCACAACATCATTCATCACTGCAAAGGATATATATTCCCAGTGGTGGACAAAATATTTTGGATCCTTCTGGATGTTGGGAGAAGAAGAAGAAGCACTTTTTGCAAATCAAGTTGCTGAATTTGCTGGTCAAAATATTTGAGACATGGTAAGGTTTCTAAAACTATCATTTAAGATAAAGCAAAAACAGTATGCTGGTCACTATCATTTGATAAAGCAAAACGGTAATGCAGGTCAAAACATTGGAGTCATGGTAAGGCTTCTGAAACAGTAATAGATTAGGATTAGTGTAGACCCCAAATGTTGGAAAAATTGGCATGCTTATCGTACCATGTTGCTTTGGGTCCTAGGTTGGTTTATTTGTAAAGATGAATTATTGGACTTAGAACCTTTGAAACACAAATTAAAGATATCTTATTTATGTAATGACCTAATATGACGCTGAAATTTCACATGAGTGTTCTTTGGCCATTAATGTCTTGACAAAGTTATCACCGGTTCTATGCTTCATAATGTCTCCGTCGCTTTGATTTGCGCCATAATTGTTTGTGTTTAAGTTAGTTCCCCGTTGCAACGCACAAGCACTCATCTAGTATATATTTATATTATATTACAACTAAAATATAGGGATTGTTATCGTCCGGGTACGTCCTTCGTCCGCCCCCGCGTCCACCTGGCAACAGTCAGTCCTCCACCCCCGCCCCCCCCTCATCTCGCCCGACGACCCCGCTCTCCGCCCCCACGTCCCGCAGCCCCGGTCCCCGCTAAATCTCCCAAACCCACTACGGATGCGCTCGCCATCTCCCATGACTTCCCTGGCGGTTTTCACTTCGCTTCGCTTGTCTACCCGGCGCTCGCACGCTCCATCACCGAACCAAGGAAATCCATCACCTAACATCATTTTTCAATTTTTCATTTTCAAGCACTAGTGTAGCATCATCCTTTGAGCTATCACTAGTAGATGTGCAAGTGGAGGTGCTACATTGTGTTTCGGTTGGTGCAACAATGATAGGAGTGAAAAAATGATTCATCTAGAATATCACAAGTTACTCCAACATTGCATGATGCAACAACCTTATCCTTACTTTGATCAAGGAGAGAGGAGTGAGCCTTTTAAAGCTTGTAGTGAGTCCTCTCAAGCTTCTCATGGGCTTCCATTAGCCTCTCATGAGAGCCATTGAGCTCATCAAAGGATTGTTCAAGAGCCTTAAGCTTCTTGTTCAATTCTTTGCACTTCTTTCTCTTTTTCTCAAAGCACTCATAAGTTTGCTTCATCATCTCAACTAGTTCCTCCTTGGAGTATTCCTCCTCATCATCACTACTATCATCATCACTATCACTATCATCATGATATTGTACCTTAGTTGGCTTAGCCATGAAGCATGATGAAGTGTCGAAGATGGATGGCTTGTTGTTGATAGCAATGCTTGCCAAAGCCTTCCTCTTGGCCTTCTTCCTCTCATCATCACTAGAGTCATCATCGGAAGAATCACTATCATCCCAAGTCACCACATAGGATTCACCCTTCTTCTTCTTGGTGAAGGATAGCTTCTTCTCCTTCTTGTCATGCTTACTCTTCTTCTCATCATCATCACTAAGATTGGGACAATCCGCAATCATGTGACCGGTGCTCTTGCACTTGTAGCATCTCTTCTCATATTCTTTGCCCTTGAAGTTGTCTCTTCTCTTCCTAGCACCATAGCCCTTCTTCTTCATGAACTTGCCAAACTTACGCACAAAGAGGGCCATCATCTCATCATCATCATCATCACTAGCTTCTTCATCATCACTTGACTCTTGCTTCTTTGCTTTGCCCTTGCTCTTGGATGAAGAAGCTTTGAATGCTAAGCTTTTCTTTTCTTTCTTTTCTTCCTTGACCTCTTCTTCTTCACTTTCCTCATTGTATTGCTCTTCGGTCATGATCTCACCAAGTACTTCATTGGGAGTGATCTTGTCCAAACCATCTCTCCTAATTATTTGCCTCAAAGTTTTGTATTTCTGGGGCAAACAACCAAGAAAGCGGTTTGAGAAGTCTTCATCTTTGACCTTCTCACCCAAGCTCTTAAGATCATTGATGATCACTTGGAGCCTATGGAACATCTCCGGGATGGACTCATCATCCTTCATCTTGAAGTGAGATAGCTTGTCCTTGAGCATGTATAGCTTGACATTCTTCACCGTTGAAGTGCCCTCATAAGTATCTTCTAATCTCTTCCATACTTCACTTGCTTTCTCAAGATCTTTGATTTGTTTAAACACCTTGGAATCAATGCCATTGTAGATGACATTTAGTTCCATGGTGTTGCATTGCCGGTTCTCTTGCTCTCTAGGTGTGGGGGCGGCTTCATCAAGAATGACAAAGTCATGTTCGGTCACACTCCACACCTTCTCATGTATTGAGCCTAGATGCATCTTCATCTTCCTCTTCAGTAATCAAATGAGGTGCCATCAAACATTGGCGGTTTGCTCCTCACATGGTTGAATGATATTTGAGCCATCACTAACACCGAAGGTTGTTAAGCCTTGATAATAGCGGTGACCACGGCTCCGATACCACTTGAAAGGTCCTAGATGGCTAGAGGGGGGGGGGTGAATAGCCTAATAAAAATTCTACAAATCCCTAGAGCAAAAGGTTAGATAATACTTAAGCGAAGCTTTTTGCTCTAGCTCTACTAGGGGTGCAAAGCCACCTATCCAATGCAAATCTAGTTAACTAAGTGCTTGTCAATCAATAACAAGAACCTAAAGCACTTAGCACAAGCTAGCAAGAACAACTACTAAAGAGGATAACTAGCAAGCTAACTAGACAAGATATGGAAGAAGTAAATAGAAGAGAGGAGGTGATTGTTATACCGATGCCTTGTGATGTATGGATGTCAATGTAGAGAACCAATCACAAGAATACCAATGAATAGCCGGGAGACAAGATGACAATCGATTTTTCTCTCGAGGTTCACTTGGTTGCCACCAAGCTAGTCCCTGTTGTGTCGACTACTTAAGTGGTGATTCGGTGGCTAATAGGCAATGACAAGCCTAGCCCACTAACTCGGGCGCCACAAGAATCCACCCAAATGAGAGTAACTCAATGACACGAGCAATCCACTAGAGTTACCCTTTGGCGCTCCGCCGAGGTGGGTACAAGCCCTCTCACAATCACCGAAGTCGGCCTCAAACAATCACCAATTGCGCCAAAGCT
The DNA here is from genome assembly GCA_022036555.1 of Microstegium vimineum. Classification (NCBI taxonomy): domain Eukaryota; kingdom Viridiplantae; phylum Streptophyta; class Magnoliopsida; order Poales; family Poaceae; genus Microstegium; species Microstegium vimineum. Next base: position 14,735,458 of record CM039138.1, on the reverse strand, counting down.
TCTCCACAATCGCCAAGCCGTCTAGGTGTTGGCAAACACCAAGAATAACAAGAAACCACGCGACGATGACGATGACCAAGTGCCACTAAGATGCAATGCAATGATCAATGCACTTGGATCACTCAAACTCTCACAAGTATGCAACAAGAGTGAAGAGAGTGAGTTAGGGTCTATCTCAAGCAAGCATAAATGTCTCAAATGAATAGAAGGTGCAAGAGAGAGCCCTAGGAGGCCAGCCAAACACTTATATAGCTATCTCCACCGAGCTAGCCGTTTGCCTCCATCTTCACAGCTTTCTGCGTGACTCTGGACGCAGATTGAATAGGGGGTCCGGACCATTGCGTGCACGTCTGGACGCCCTGCCGTTTGAATTCTACCGTTGGCGCCTTCGCGTGCGCGTGCCACGTCGCCTCTGGACGCACTCAATAGTGCAAGAGTCCGGATCATTGCCTCACGTCCGGACTCTACACCGAGCCTATCCAGAGAGCCCCTTGGCTCCGGTCGCGCGTCCGGTTTCCAGGGTCCGGACCATGCTTTGCGTCCGGATCCTCTGAACAGAGGAGTCCAGAGAGCGCCGAGCTTCGGACGCATGACCGGAGTCAGCGTCCGGACGCTGATCTGCGTCCGGTCCTCCTGTGCGCCGAGGCCATGCCTTAGGGTTTTCCACCGGTCGCATTTTCCTTAGTCCGGACCGAGCTTCCCTTGTGTCCGGACCTTGCGTCCGGATCACTTTGCTTTGTCCAAACGACTCGCTTCTTCTCCAAGCTTCCAAGTGCTAACACCAAGTGTTCCAACCACTTAAGCCTTGTGTTAGCCTTTTACAATATAGTTCATGGATTTTAGTTCATGTTTGTGTCACTTAGGTTTGTTTTATATGGACATGCAATGCAAACCTAGTGGCACATGATAACCACAATCGATACGAGTTTTCCCTTCTTGATAGTACGGCTATCTATCCTAAATGTGATCACACTCTCTATAGTGTCTTGATCACTAAACCGAAAATGGCCCTATAGATATACCTTTGCCTTGGGTCCATTTTGATTTTCTGTTTCTTATTTTCCTTAGTCACGGAGCACTTGATCCATCATGATCTTTCATCTAGCTCCATGTCTCAAGGTGAACCACCCTATCTTGATCATACACTTAGTTCAAGGGTTAGTCCATAGGTTTTATCAATTACTCAAAACTAAACATGGGCTTTCAAGGTCCTAGATGGCTAGAGGGGGGTGAATAGCCTAATAAAAATTCTACCAATCACTAGAGCAAATGGTTAGATAGCACTTAAGCGAAGCTTTTTGCTCTAGCTCTACATGGAGTGCAAAGCCACCTATCCAATGCAATTCTAGTCAACTAAGTGCTTGTCAATCAATAGCAAGAACCTAAAGCACTTAGCACAAGCTAGCAAGAACAACTACTCAAGAAGCTAACTAGCAAGCTAACTAGACAAGATATTAAATAGTAAATACAAGAGAGGTGGTGATTGCTATACCGATGCCTTGTGATGTATGGATGCCAATAGGATGAACCAATCACAATGAACACCAAAGAGTAGCCGGGAGAGAAGAATACAATCGATTTTTCTCTCGAGGTTCACTTGGTTGCCACCAAGCTAGTCCCCATTGTGTCGACTACTCAAATGGTGTTTCGGTGGTTAATTGGCAATTCACAAGCCAAGCCCACTAACTCGGGCGCCACAAGAAACCACCCAAATGAGAGTAACTCAATGACACGAGCAATCCACTAGAGTTAACCTTTGGCTCTTCGCCGAGGTGGGTACAAGCCCTCTCACAATCACCGAAGTCGGCCGCAAACAATCACCAATTGCGCCGAAGCTTCTCCACAATCGCCAAGCCGTCTAGGTGTTGGCAAACACCAAGAATAACAAGAAACCACGCGGCGATGATGATGACCAAGTGCCACTAAGATGCAATGCAATGATCAAATCACTTGGGTCACTCAAACTCTCACAAATATGTAACAAGATTGAAGAGAGTGAGTTGGGGGCTATCTCAAGCAAGCACAGGTATGTCAAATGAATAGAAGGTGCAAGAGAGTGCTCCTTGAGCCGGCCAAAACATATTTATAGCCTTCCACAAAAGACTAGCCGTTTTCCCCTTCATCCTTGCTTTCCTGCGTAGCTCCGGACGCTGTTTCATAGGGGGGTCCGGACCATCGCGTCTGCGTCCGGACCCTCCATTTCAAAACAAGCCGTTGGCGCCCTTCCTGCTGCTGACGTGCGTTATCCGGACGCAGTGAACAGGAGCGTCCGGTTCCCTTTTCTTCTGCGTCCGGACCCAACCCAGGGAGGGTCCAGAGAGCCTCTTGGCTCTGGACTCGCGTCCGGTCTCCGGCGTCCGGACCATGCCTTGCATCCGGATCATCGAAACAGAGGAGTCCAGAGAGCTCCAACCTCCGGATGCTGCGTCCGGAGTCCGCGTCCGGATAATCATCCACGTCCGAACCATCTGTCCAGAGAGGTCGCTGCTTAGGGTTTGCCTCCAGTCGCATAACCATTGGTCCGGATTGCACATAGCTTGCGTCCGGACCTTGCGTCCGGAGCTCCTCTGAGTTCCAAACTGAGCCGCCTCTTCTTCTCCAATCTTCCGTGTGCTAACACCTTATGATCCAAGCCTTGTTCACCTGTGTTAGCTTTTGTAACATATATTTCTTGGATTTATTTTAGTTTGTGTCACTTAGGTTTATTTTATGTGGATGCAATGCAAACCTAGTGGCACATGATAACCGGAATCGACACGAGTTTTCCCTTCTTGATAGTACGGCTATCTATCCTAAATGTGATCACACTCTCTATAGTGTCTTGATCACTAAACCAAAAATTGCCCTATAGATATACCTTTGCCTTGGGTCCATTTTAATTTTCTCTTTCTTCTTTTCCTTAGTCATGGAGCACTTGATCCATCATGATCTTCCATCCAGCTCCATGTCTCAAGGTGAACCACACTATCTTGATCATACACTTAGTACAAGGGTTAGTCCATAGGTTTCTTCAATTAACCAAAACCAAACAAGGTCTTTCACCCGCGTTGAGGATTTTGATGACGCCACGGGGGTAGCAGACATGTTAGATGGATTTCACAAAGGACAGTATGCTGAAGAACGTGCTGAGGAGGAGATGGAGACAACCACAAAGTCCTTCTATGACATGATGTCTTTAGCACAGAAACCCCTTCATGATCGGACAACAGTGTCTCAACTAGATGCCATTGGACGCTTAATGGGGTTCAAGTCCGATTGTAGCATGAGTCGAGAACACTTCGATCATATGTTGACCGTGATTGACAGCCTCCTTCCGGATGGCCACATTTTGCCAAAGAGCATGTATGAATCACAGAAACTCCTTCGTGCACTCAAGATGCCATATGATCAGATAAATGCTTGTGAAAATGGGTGTCTTATTTAGAAAATAACTTAGTGTTGCAAAGTACTGACCAAAGTGTAAATACTCTAGGTATCTTGAGGTAGACTCTGGTGATGGCCAAAAGAGGCAGCTTACGGTCCCCGTAAAGATCCTACGGTACCTCCCGTTTCTACCAAGGATCCAATGACTATACATGACCAAGGAATCCGCAAAACAGATGACATGGCACAAAAATGGAAAATGATATAATCCTAACAAACTAGTACATCCATCCGATGGTGAAGCATGGAGACACTTTGATGCCATTCATCGTGAGAAAGCCGCTGAGGCTCATAATGTACGTGTTCCTTTGGGAATTGATGGGTTCAATCCTTATGGAATGATGGCGTCCCCATACACATGTTGGCCCGTGTTTGTTATCCCCCTCAATCTCCTCCCTGGCCTATGCTTCCAAAGGCAAAACATGTTCTTGTCACTGATAATTCCTGGACACCCGAGGAACCATATGGGTGTATACATGGAACCTTTGATTGATGAATTGATCAGTACTTGGGAGGAAGGCATATGGACATACGACCGAGCTACAAAGAAAAACTTCAAAATGCATGTTTGGTACCAGTACTCACTGTATGACTTCTTAGCCTATGGGATATTCTATGCTTGGTGTGTTCACGGGAAGTTCCCTTGCCCATTATGCAAGGAACGACTGAGGTTTATTTGGTTGCAGAAGGGTGGAAAATATTCGTCGTTCGACAAACATCGTCAATTCCTCCCTCTTGACCATCCATTCACACAAGACATAAAGAACTTTACAAAAGGTGTCGTAGTGAATGACCCTCCACCGCTGATGAGTACTAGTGCTGAGGATAGGGCTCAGATAGAGGCTCTTGTTTCCAATACAGATGGTCGTTTTATGGGTATGGTGAGTAACACATGTGGACTCATAAGTCGGGGTTGACGAGGCTCCCCTATTTTGATGACCTCCTTCTGCCACATACAATTAATGTAATGCACACTGAAAAGAATGTGGCCGAGGCGCTTTGGGGGACCCTCATGGAAACTGAAAAGTCAAAGGACAACCCTAAGGCCAGAGTAGTCTTGGAAACATTGTGTGATAGGCCACATCATGAGATACAACCTCCTGGTAGCGGCAGACATGGAAAAGGCCTAAGGCTGATTTTGTCTTGGTCAAAAAACACAGTAAGGAAGTACTTCAATGTATACAAATGCTAATGTTCCCTGATGGGTATGCAGCGAATCTGAGGAGGGGAGTGAACTTATCTACTCTGCGAGTCCATGGTATGAAGAGTCATGATTACCACGTATGGATTGAGCGTCTTCTTCTAGTGATGGTTTGAGGTTATGTCCAAGAGCATGTGTGGGTAGCGCTAGCAGAATTGAGCTAGTTCTTCGCCAGCTATGTTCCAAAGAGTTATCTCGGACCGTGATTGAGGACTTGGAAAACGTGGCACCGGTGTTGCTGTGTAAGTTAGAGAAGATGTTTCCACTCGGTTTCTTAAATCCTATGCAACACTTGATATTGCACCTGGCTTATGAGGCAAAAATGTGGGGTCCTGTCCAATTCCATTGGTGCTATCCACTCGAGAGATGTCTAAAGACTCTTGGCACGAAATGTAGAAATAAAAGCAAGATTGAGGCTTCCATTGCTGAGGCATTCATTCTAGAGGAGATGTCCAACTTCACAGAGAAATACTACACCGAGAATCTTCCAAGCATGCATAATCCACCTGTTCGTTACAATGCTAGTGAAAATGAATCAAACCTCAGTCTTTTCCGAGGGCAACTTGGAAGTGCAAGTGCAGCTCCCACGAAGTCCTTGAGACATGAAGAGTGGCGTTGCATCATGCTATATGTGTTGAACAACCTTGACGAGGTGGCGCCGTACATTGGGTAAGTTCTGAACGATCTTGTTTCAATATGCTATCAATTTTGTTTCATTTTGGTACAGGGAATTCCTTCATCACTTTTGGAATCGATCACGGGATCCTACCCCGCAAGAAACAGATACCCTTCTTGTGAAGGGTGTTGGACAAGGGAGGCCTGATTTCATTTCTTGGTTCAAAATCAAGGTAGTTTCTAATTTAGCTTGCACCCACTTTGAATTTTTAGGTTGTGGGTATGTTTGCATAATATAACGATCTATCTTGAATGTAGGCTCAAACCGATGACTCTATTAGTGACGAGTTGAGACAGGTTGCAAATGGCTGTGCCTATAGGATGAAGTCATTTAATAGTTATGATGTGAATGAATATCGCTTTCACACAGCAAGCTACGAGCAGAGTCGACCCAATCGATGAACCATAAATAGCGGTGTTTGTACACCTGGCACTGATGGCCTAGACTATTATGGAAGAATCGAAGGAATATATCAACTTTCATTTGAAAATTCCATCGGTACCAAACCTCTTAGTCCTGTCATATTCAAATGCCATTGGTTTGATCCTAGAGTCACGAGACAAACCCCTCATCTTGGCCTAGTTGAGATTCGACAAGATTTTGTCTATCAAGAAGATGATGTCTACATTGTGGCTCAACAAGCCACATAGGTTTACTATACCTCATACGCATGTCAAACCAAAGAGCATCTTAAGGGTTGGGCTATTGTGCATAAGGTATCTCCACACGGTAAACTACCTGTTCTGAACGATGATGATTACAATTTCAACACAAACACATATGATGGATAATTCTTTCAAGAAGTTGGGCTTCAAGGGAGGTTCGAGATAGACTTAACCGAAGCGGTAGTAATGGATGTAGACAATGAGTTGGTTGATGAAGTGGAGGAAGGACATGAGGTGCAAAATGTGAAGGATTTAGAAATGCTTGAATGATTACATTTTGGCAATGACAACGACGACAACATTATTCCTTCGGATACAACTGATTATTTGGATATGGTTGATAGTGATGATGAGTCTTATGATCCAGCTAATCCGGATAATGCAGATTATTTCTAAAACATGTAATATTTAGTAAATATATGTTGTTTATTTTGTGTCTATTTTTAATTACTTGTTAATTAATCTAATTAATTACTAATTATCTATTGTTTATTATTTCCAATTGCAGGTGAATGAGAAAAGATGGTAGGAGGACGTTAGAGGAATGTGAACTCGCTCTATGTGAGGTCACGTTCCATTGAGGGGGAGTCGTCGGCCGGGACCGACAGGGGTCGCAGGAGGAGACAACCTCCTCGTTCTCCCACGCCGGTGGAGGACGAGGTCACGGAGGAGCCTCAGCAGCAAGATGAGGACGACGACGATGATGGGCACGAGCAGCAGCAGCAAGATGGGGACGACAACGACGACGGGCAGGAGCAATTGTAGCAGGACGGAGACGACAACGACGAGTGTGCCGAGCAGCCTGCCCGTTCCTCTACTAGAAAACTTCCGTACCTGCGAGGTCCCGTGGTCCTCCCTTCTCCCTCGGCGTTTGCACGACGCCCAGTGATTCGTCTTGAAGGTCAAAAGTAAGTAAATTTATGTGTTTTCAATACTTGCTTTTATGATATGTTACAAAATGAAGTTGAAACTAATGTGTTCTCAATCACTTATGCATGAACTAGACGCTTGTGTCGGGTGTTGCTGCTCAAGTGTGCCATATCAATGACATCCTATGTCTTCTATGGAAGACCCACTTCCCTGGCTTGGTTGAGTTTGCCGGGAAGAACAAGCCTACCTACACCTTCTAGCACTACGCCAGCGCCCCTAACAACATAGTTGGAAACAAGCAGGCGCGGGTGAAGCATGACTTTTGGGTATGTGTTCATCGGACCACTTTGCTCAATGCATGACATTCATTGAAATTGTCTTCAAATGATTCTCTAGACATATGTGTCTCTATGAAGCTTTATTTCAAATGCGATGAGGGATATGAGGACACGGAAGATGCAGTGCTTTCAAAAGCATGCAGAAAGCTCCTAGTGGACACCCATTACGAGTCACTCCTCCAAGCCATTGTCAACTATCAAGGTCCGAGCTTGGAGAATCTCTTAAAAAGAACAATGCATGAGACAAGAGGCTTACACATGAGAAGTACACAAAGGTAGATAAACAATACGCTAATTTTTTTTCATGTAATATGCAAATAACTGATGATGTGCATATATGTCCCTGGTGGTGCGCCAATTATTCTGAGTGTTGGCGGGCGATTGTGGACAGGTGGTGCTCCGACGAGTGGGTTGCAACACACGAGGCTGCCCAGTTGCGGCGTTTACAGATGCCAGGGACATCGCGCCATCAAGGCAACCATAACCTCACCTCATTCGATAAAGTTTGGGTACTTCAATTCATTGTTTTAATTTTGACATTCAATTCCATATGATTTCTAATCTTGCTGATGTCTATCTCGCAGCCAGATTCACATGGGGGCATGCCGTGCAACACCTTCCAGGCGTTTGCTTTGTCCAAAATGGGGATGACGACATCCAACATCTCCTATAGCCCGGACGCACCGCCCTCTGCGTGCAGCAGCCCTACCGCCTACGCCCGCATCACCGAGTACACCTCTGCGGCAAGGTTGAAGGACCGGAAACGGCAACCAGAGGGAGGGGGGGTGAATGGGAGCCAAATAAAAATTCCTTTCGAAAGATCTTGACCCTTGTCCCAAGCACAACCCAAAGCATGAACTAAGCTCACGACCCACAAGAGGGTGGATGTTCTAGGAGATGTCCTAGGAACAAAACGGAGCTAACTACGAAACCGGAGAAACAAACCGCAACACAAACAGGGAAAAACAGTAGCCAGAGGAGGCTTCGGACCACTTCAGCCTGAACCTCCGGACCAAAGACCAGTGGTCCGGTGGCTGGTCCGACGCTCTCCCTTTGCCTCACCAAAACGAGCAGAAAGCACCTGACCTCCGGACTTGGGCTCCGAACTGGGCCGACGCCACCACCGGACCAAGGAGAGTAGTCCGGTGCTCTTCCTTCCCACTGTCGAAACTGTGCAGTGAGCACCCTGCCTCCGGACCAGACCTCCGTACTACCCCGTCGGACTAAGGCGAGTGGTCCGACGCGTGGTAGATATTCTCAACAGAGCCACCGGACCACTTGTCAAAGTTCCGGAGCTCAAAAACCGAGTGGTCCAGAGGGTGGTCCGGCGCCCTTCGCTGCTTGACACGTCTGAGGTCAAGACCACCGGACCACATGCTATGGTCCGGAGTGTAGGGTAAGTCGTCCAGAAGGTGGTTCGACGCTTACGAGCAGAAAACTATTCTTCGCAAAAACGGATTTCTCTCCGCCAAATCTTCCCAAAACTCAACCAAATGATCACCAATTGCAACCAAACTTTGTAGGCATGATCCTAGTGCAGTTGGGGAGCTATCCCAAAGAAATCATCTCTCAATTTGGGGAGGATAAACGGAACACTCGGATTTGGGGAGAAGAGGGCAAAACGAAGAACGCCAAAAAGAAATCGTCCGATCTACGCACTTGTGAGGTTTGAGGAGAATTCCTTCAGTGCAAAGATGCTCCTCACGAATACGAACAACTTGGTTCAAACGGATTTTGCAAAGCTACTCCCAACAAAGAAAATCACCTCGAGAAAAAGAGAGAGCAAAAGAAAAACGCGATGAACATAAGCAATCGGGGAGACTCGATCAAGAAACTAACCGTGCCATGGCACTCGGAGAGTCGGGCCTCCGATTCCTACCAAAAGAATCGAGTTCTTACAGAGGTTGGTGAAATCAACCTAGGGATCTCATGAACTAGAGAGATGGTAGAGAGAGAGAGACTTGGGGCAAATGATTAGGGTTCAAGAGATGGGATGAGGGATACCCCTTCAGCCCCTACTTATCGGGCTTTGGCTATTTCCCAAAGACCCCCCTAGATACATGAGTGAACTACCTAGCCTAAGCATTGCAGTCCAAGCTCCGGAAAATATCTTCCTCGATTTGAATGGACGGCCCCGCTTCCTGCCAGGAGTTGCCGTCACCTCGACGCAACCTCCAGGATTCCGCCACGTGCCATCCCCGTTTCCTCGGAAGCTCCGCCTAGATTTTGAGGCCCAAACCCAGGAAACCCGCCACCGATAGCTTTGGGCTCAACTACCAAACCCCGAGTTTTGAGGCCCAAACTCGGAAACCATCCTCGGATGGTTTTGAGGCCCAAACCACAAAACCGCTCGACTCGAGCCACCTTGTCTTCGCCCGGTCGAACTCCGAATTCCATGAGCCTCCGCTCGACCCGCTCGTCCGCCGTATTGACTTGGTCAACTCGGTGTACCTCCATGTCTTCTCGCACTCGCTGGTGCCAAGCACTAGCCACCACAGCTAGTTCGCCGTCACCCATGGTCCCTCGGTCTGAGCCCCGTTGCCGCCCTTCACCGCTCTCAGTACATCGGCACAACAAGCCTCTACTCGACCTTCTCCACGCCATTGACCACTGTCACTAAGCATAGCACCTGCACACCACAAGCCGATAGACATGCACACATTTGCTTTCGCAAAGGGTTAGAATAAACCGCTCAAACTGAAACACTCAAGTGTTGGTCAATCACTCATCATCAAAGCTGAACATACATGGGTACTTATCCACCATGTGTTCGCAAAGGTCTAAGTATGGACAGGACTATGACCCGGGCTCTCAGGACCTAGATCCAGAGATCGTGATGAGGATTGGAGGTGGCAAGAATCATTGGCGGTACTATCTTGGCGACGGCGTCATCGACCCGACGTCTACTCCCTCCCTCTCTCAGATCCGGGTTCGGAGCAACGACTCTAGCATTCCCATACGCCCACGACCAGAAGCCTCGCAACAACATATTCCATCATTCCAGGTGATTCATGTTTTTTCTCACCTTAGTACAACTTCTAAGTTGTTGCATACCTTACCTTTATATTATTTAACCAATTGGTGAAATGTTGTAGGCCCAGCTTGTGGCTATGGATGCCCAGAGGGAGGCCGATCGATAGATGCAGGAGGCTAGGGACGCTGAGCGCGAGGCCCTTCTACTTAGGCAACAACAGGAGCTGCAAAGGATGCAAGAGCGGATGTCATCCATGCTCAAGTACATGCAAGGGCTTGGGAAATACTCGGGTTACGGTCCTCCGCCCTTTCCACCGCCACCACCGCCACCTCTACCTCTACCTCCACCGATCGGGTTCGGCACTCCTGTAAGTAGACTATTTAGCTACTTATATTGGATTCCTTGTCTGACACCTCCAACGTATTTTTATTTGTGCAGCCTATATCGGCAGGTTCGAATAATCCACATCTTCCGTGGGATGCACCCTAGAACGATGCAGGTCAGAATATGCCGCCGTCTCAGAGGGGTGCTTGGAGTGGTTGGGGAGGTGGAAAGTAGTTGTCTTTGTCTCTGTGGTTCATTTGTTGGACTTGATATGAACTTGTGGATGTTTTTATGAACTTGTGCACTTATGTATGAACTTGTGGACTTGCGGGTGATATATATTGTGTTGTTTGTGATATACGTGTTGAATGTGAGATATACATGATGAATGTGAGATATATATGATGAATGTGTGATATAGTGATGGACATGAGGTATATGTGATGGATATGATATATGTGATTTATTGTAGTGGAAAATGAAAAACAAAAAAATGTGGTTTATGGTCGCTTTGCTGAGGGTAGCTCTCGACATAGCTGAAAAAATGACCCCTTTGCCGAGAGCGCCCTCGGCATAGCTAGAAATGATCCCTTTGCACAGCTGGCAAACCGAGGCCAGTTTTGCCCAGTTTCCCAGCTATGCCGAGAGCTTTGGGGAGGGCTCTCGGCAAAGAAATTCAAACAATAAAAATTTTTTCCCTTTGCCGAGAGCCAAGTAAGAGGGCTCTCGGCAAAGAAATTCGAACAATAAAAGAAAATTGTCCCTTTGCCAAGAGTCATGTTGGAAGGCTCTCGGCAAAGAAAGTCGAACGATAAAAAAAATTGTACCTTTGCCGAGAGCCATGTCCGAGGGCTCTCGGCAAAGAAATTAGAATATTAAAAAAAATCCTTTGCCGAGAGCCGTGTCAGTGGGCTCTCGGCAAAGAGTTCATGAGAACGGACGGCGACGGACAGCGCCATCCCGTGATTTTTCTCACCCGACGGCTGGAAAAGCTCATGGAAAAGGCTTTGCCGAGTGCCCGATAAATAGCTCTCGGCAAAGAATCCTTTGCCGATCATATTTTTCCCGACTGACTTTTGCCGAGGCACTCGGCATAGGTTGTAAAACACTCGGCAAAGGCATTGCCGAGAGCCCCTCTCGGCAATGCCTTTGCCGAGTGTTTTACAACCTATGCCGAGTGCTCCAGGCACTCGGCAAATCGGGCGATTCCGGTAATGTTATATTTTTTATTTATTGTAAAATTTAAAGACATGTTGTGTAATGTGCATGACATCACAGTCTTTCAGAGATGCTCATAGAGGTAATATTTACGTACATGTATTCATATGAGTGAATATATGTGTGTGTTGAACGTCTGTGCCTGCACTTGTGTAACTAAAAAAACATCGCTTGTATGACAGTCTTCGTACATCTGTTCTTAGGATTGAAATTAGAAGATTGAGTAGACCTTGATTCTTTGCGTTATTTATAATTGTTTGAAGAGAAAATCCGGTGCCAATAGAAAAAGAGAGGTGGTAGAGGATTACCCTTCCTAACACTCCTTTTCCAATGGAAAGTTTTCCCTACAACACAATTTAACATAGTTGTCGACATTCCTAAGTTAAAGATTGTTGACAACCATGAAAACTACTTACCACGGAAGCTTTCATAGTATGAGGAATTATGCAGTGCCCTATTCTATCAAGGGCTTTCCTCAAAAGCTACCTTAAAAGTTATCATTCTTTCGTCGATTTGCAACAAAAATGTAGGTATTTAGATGACCATGCTAGGTTGTCTTAAATTACTTGAGATTTGTGTTGACGGTGGATAAGTCCTTAAATTACATGCTCAAAACATCGTCAACATGATTCAATACCTTGAGCTATATTTTGCAGGAGGTGACATTTTGGATCAAAACATGACCTAGAAGGCCCCATAAGAGGGTCTGCCGATCCCCTATGGTCCCACCAAGCCCTGCCAAGGTGGCATAATCCAGGAGCACCTCAGAGTCAATTCCAACCTTCAGATCAACTTTGTGCTTTCTCTAAACGGGTTAAGACGAAGTCACATGGATCACTGATGTGTCAACGAATGATCTAGCAGGAGACAAGCAGCAACACTCTCTATGACATGTGGGGACACCTTCTAGAAGGAAGAGATAGGGCTCTGGTGTCATAGTGGGTCGGTCGACCCCCTAGAACCCTCCGGGGTGCCAACTTCACCCACCGACGTTTGCATGCCTCCATGCAGCACAATGAACATGTGCACTATCGCATCTAGCCATCTTATGACGGTTTGATCCAAGGGAAGAGGATGGAGGTCTCTTGAATCAAAGACGTGGCACTAGAGTAGCCCCTACTCCACCTCCACCTATAAATACCCCCTAGGCTCTCACTTTCAAGTCATGATAGAGTAGAGTAAACCACACTTTAGTAGCTTAGCGAAGCTCTATAGTAGCGGTATGCTAGTAAGGAGAGTGAGGGAAGTCTTCTGGAGGAAGCCCAGAGCTGTCGGGAGTCTTCTCTAAGATGTACCTCGGCGAATGCTATCTTTTTGTAACTAATACATTTGAGATCTTTTATAGAATTTAATATTCTATTTCTGGTACACTAGTTATAAGCTCATTTTACCTATGTATTGCTCTACTCTTATGTGGGTGCTCTAGTCCTTACTAGTATATTAGAGTAGTTAGAGTGGCATAGGCGTGGTGTCTAGACTATATCTTTTTGGTGTAGACCGCTTATCACACGGATTTTTTATGGATGCTAGCAGGTGGTGACAACCCTGTCTAGTCTTAGTATTCCACCACGTGTGATAGATATGTTCTTGAAAGGTAAGGCCACCATAACAGTTTAGGGCGCTTCTAGTAGGGTTTCAAGTAAGGCCACCATAATAGTTTAGGGCGCTTCTAGTAGGGTTTCAGGTAAGGCCACCATAACAGTTTAGGGTGCTTTGTTGATAGTAATTAACTACAATATTATATAGGTCAATAAAACTATAAAGAGGGTATAAAATAAATAAATAACATAGAATAGGGTTTAAACTGATAATATTCCATAGTTTTGGTGAATTGTGACTCTGCAGGGATTAAAATAGGAAAACATCAGTAGGAATCAAGATACAACTACAACTGAACGGGATCTAGCGTATCAGACAAGAAAACTTAGGTGGGAAGACTCCAGAAGGTGCAACAATACTCCATGAGGGGGGGGGGGGTGAATGGGAGCCTCAAATTTCTCTCGAAATATTAGGGCCACTCTTCCCAAAAGCCAAACCCAGTTGATGGGTGCTCAAACTCCCCTGAGCAACGCGAGTGGGGATTCAGACGAAATCGGAGAAATGAGAGCTCATCGGTAGTGGAGGGAAACTCGCCGGAAACCCCAAAACATAGGTCCGAAGCCTACTTGGTCAAGACCACCGGACCATAACAGAAGGTCCGGAGCCTTGGTCCGACGCTGCTCAGCCAACCACCGGACTGGTCCAACGCCTGGTCCGACGATTTCTGCTCCTGACTCAAACGCACACAGTAAGCACCCTAGCTCCGGACGAGTCCGATGCTATCGTCGGACCAAGGAGCACTGGTCCGGATCTATCCCTTGCCTCAGCCAAAACTACACAGTACGTACCCCTACTTCGGACTAGCCGGCAGACCACCTCCGTCGGACTATGACGACTGGTCCGACGCTATGCTGTCTCCCTGACAGAGACCATCAGACCAATTGGGTATGGTCCGGAGCCTCAAAGCGAGTAGTTCGGAGCTTGGTCCAACGCCCTTCGCTGCTTGATACGTTTGCTCGTCAAGACCAGCGGACCATATGCTATGGCCCGGAGCTAGGAGAAAGTCGTCCGGAGCCTAGTCCGACGCTTGCAAGCAGAGCTGCTCAAACCCGCGAAAACAGCTTCCACTCCACCAAATGTTCCCAAAACTCAAACAAATGATCACCAACTGCAACCAAACTTTGTAGGCATGATCCTTATACAGTTGGGGAGCTATCCCGAAGAAATCATCGCTCAATTTGGCTTAGAGCAATGGAGGGAGAAGAGATTTGGGGAAAAGCTCAAGAATGCAGAACTCCACAAAGCAATCGCCCGATCTACACTCGTGAGGTTTGAGGAGAATTCCTTCGGTGCAAAGATGCTCCTCACGATTATAAACAACTTGGTTCAAACGGTTTTGCAAGAACTACTTCATAGAGAAAAATCTCAACTCAGGATCAAAGGAGAGCAAAAAGAAAAATGCGAAGAACACAAGCAAACGCGGAGACTCGATCACGAAGCTAACCTTGCCATGGCACTCAGAGAGTCGGGCCTCCGATTCCCACCAAAAGAAACACAAGTTCTTACAGAGGTTGGTGAAATCAACCTAGGTTTCTCAAGAACTAGAGAGAGGGTAGAGAGAGAGAGTGGTGGTGCAAATGATTAGGGTTTAAGAGATAGGATGAGGATACCCCTTCATCCCCTATTTAACAGGGCTTTGGATATTTCCCAAAGACCCCCCCTAGATACATGGGTGAACTACCTAGCCTAAGCATTGGAGTCCAAGCTCAGGAAAATATCTCCTGCATCTTGAATGGACAGCCGCGCTTCCTGCCAGGAGTTGCCGTCGCCTCGACGCAACGTCCAGGATTCTGCCACGTGTCATCCCCGCTTCCTTGGAAGCTCCGCCTAGGTTTTGAGGACCAAACCCAGGAAACCCTCCACCGGTAGCTTTGGGCTCAACTACCGAACCCCGAGTTTTGAGGCCAAAACTTGGAAACCGTCCTCGGATGGTTTTGAGGCCAAAACCACCAAACCGCTCGACTCGAGCCACCTTGTCCTCGCCCGGTCAGACTCCGAGTCCCATGAGCCTCCGCTCGACCTGCTCGTCCACCGTCTTGACTCGGTTGACTCAGTCTACCTCCATGTCTTCTTGCACTTGCCGGTGCCAAGTACTTGCCACTACAGCTAGTCCACCGGCGCCCATGGTCCCTCAGTCTGAGCCCCGCTTCCGCCCTTCACCATTCTTAGTCCATCGGCACGGCAAGCCTCTACTCGACCTTCTCCACGCCATTGACCACTATCACTAGGCATAGCACCTGCACACCACAAGCCGATAGACAGGCACACACTTGCTTTTGCAAGGATTAGAAGTAAGCCACTCAAACTGAACTGCTCAAGTGTTGGGCAATCACTCATCACAAAACTGAACATACATGGGTACTTATCCACCATGTGTTCGCAATCTCCCCCTTGATGAGTGCATTGTCAACACAAGTGCATTTCATATTTGAGCCACAAGGTAAAGCTCTCCAAATGACCAAAAAGCTAAGATAGCCAAAACGGGGTCACTTGAGAGAAGCCAAACGTGTCCAAAACTTGGTTCCCAAAGACATGGGCAACGGCTTGACGCAACCAAGGAAAACAAAGATAGTCCTCAAGAAGAGGTAGAAAAAGGGCTCAACACCGCTAGCAAGTCCAAGATACCAATCACAGCTCTCAAAGCTCAGAATACCAATTGAAATACCAAAGAAAGATCAAAGATACCAATTAAATCAATTAAAGCTCAAGAAGCAATCGAAACCTGTCGAAGCAAACAAAGCAAGCTAGACCCTCCAGAAGAGGCAAAGACTCAACACATCTAGCAAAAGCTCCCCCTGGGCAAAAGCACACTCAAGATACCAACTGAGTGCCTTAGGGCAAAAGAAGCACAAAAACTCCCCCTTGACCAAGGAAGCTCTAAACCAATGAAACCAATGAGATGCACCCTTTCTCCCCCTTGGAGGTAGATGAATGAAAATGGAGTGAAATGCACATCCTCTCCCCCTTGGTGACACATGTAGCTCATCAAAAGCTCACAAACTCAAGTTTTGTGCCACAAAAGCCATGAAATGTAAACTGAGTGCAGAAGCTTCATACTTAGAGCTAAGACAATGAATAGATGCTCTAAGTGATGTGATCCTGTGAGAATAGGAAAAGCTCTACATGCCCAACAAAAACTCAAGTTGAGCTTAAGATCACTTTAGAAGCTATTTTAGAGAGCATTACATGTGAGAGCAGAGAAAGGGTATCACCTCCTAGAGACAACTAGAAATGGCAAACAAGATAGAATCTATCTCAAAGCAATCTCATGTATAACAAGTAGAACTATCCCTAACAAAGTTCATACAATGGAAAGCACATCTAGCAAAAGCTCCCCCTGGGCAAAAGCACACTCAAGATACCAAGAAGAGTGAAACGAGCCAAGAGTGCAAAGAGATACCGATTGAAGGATCAAAGCTCAAAAAGGCCAATTTCTCCCCCTTGACTAATGCAGGTATGAAAATGCACTACTTTCTCCCCCTTGTTGACACACGAAGCTCATCAAAACTCAAAACTCAAGATCCGTCCACAAATGCCATGATATGCAAAATGAGTGCAAAAAGCTTCATACTTAGAGCTAAGAAAATCAATAGATGCTCTAAGTGATGTGATCCTGTGAGAATAGGAAAAGCTCTACGTGCCCAACAAAAACTCAAGTTGAGCTTAAGATCACTTTAGAAGCTATTTTAGAGAGCATTACATGTGAAAGCAGGGAAAGGGTATCACCTCCTAGAGACAACTAGACATGGCAAACAAGATAGGATCTATCTCCAAGAAATCTCATGTATAGCAAGTAAAACTATCCCTTAGCAAAGTTCATACAACAAGCCAATGACCCAACTGAATGAATTTTCCAAATTTTAGAGTTTTGCAGCCAATTTTCAGTTTTAGGCACATTTAAGTTGTATGCGAGTGGTTGTAAGCAAAGTGATGCCACTGCTTACCAACCGGGCGAAGTCAAAGGACTTGACACACCGACTTTGGTCATACACGACACCGCTCAAGTTCCACCCATATGGGAAGCAGTCTTGAACACACAATGAAGTGCTCACAATGCAGACCCAACTCGATCTTTCCAATTCTCAATTCAGAAAGCAATTTCATTTTAGATTAATTTAATCATGGTGCTCACAAGTAGTGAATGAAACAATGAAGAGCCATAGTTACAAGCTATATACAAAACAACCAAGAAGGATCTTCAAAAGCCTACACATGCTAGTGCCATTTCAGAGGTGACATGGGGAATTAAATTTAGTTTTAAAGGTTTTCTAACTTACCTCTATTGCATATCTATAGATCAAAAGGAGTCTAAGTTAGGCAACACCATAGACACATAAAGCACCACAAACAGAGCATAGATTCATTATATCGGCTATAGGTATGAAGCTTAAAATGAACTATGTCACAAATGCAAATGAGATGCACAATGCAATGACACCAATTAACACTAAGAAGACACCAAAGAAAAGAAAGAAAAGACAAATAAGAACCAAAAAGAACTATGATACACAAATGGTTTCCCTCAACTAAAAGGGGAAACACACACCCAACTCGTCTTGAAGGCGAGAAAACGCATCTTGATCCAAAGGTTTTGTGAGAATATCCACAAGCTGGTTGTGGGTCTCGACATGCCGGAGGTCAATGTCGCCCTTCTCGTAGTGATCTCTCAAGAAGTGAAAGCAAACATCAATGTGCTTGGTCTTAGAGTGAAGCACAGGATTTTTGGCCATACTAATTGCACTCGTGCTATCGCAAAGCAGAGGCACCTTAGGAAGCACAAGACCGAAATCCTTCAAAGTTGCAATCATCCAAATCAATTGCGAACAACAGCTAGCTGCGGCAATGTACTCAGCTTCACACATCGAGTCTGCCACGCTAGACTGTTTGCGAGAAGACCAAGGCACAAGAGAAGACCCGAGAAACTAGCAAGTCCCAGAAGTGGACTTCCGATCAAGATGACAACCGACAAAGTCAGCATCAGAATAACCGCAAAGCACAAGAGAGGAAGAGGTGGAAAACCAAAGACCAAACTCGGGAGTGAAGCGTAAGTACCTCATGATATGTTTCACTGCCTGCTTGTGCGAAGTCCGTGGTGACGCCTGAAAGCGAGCACACAAGCAGACGGTGAACTGAATGTCCGGCCGGGCCGCTGTCAGCTACAAGAGCGACCCGATCATGATTCAGTACTTCGTCTGATCTACCGCCTCTCCTTTCTCGTCCGCATCCAAGGCAGTCGTAGTCGACATGGGAGTCGAAAGAGGCTTTGCCTCACCCATGTCAAACTTCTTCAGAATGTCCTTCGTGTACTTGCCTTGGTGCACAAACGTCCCTTCCCGGGTTTGCTTGATTTGCAACCCCGAGAAAGAAAGTCAACTCTCCCATCATGCTCATCTCAAATTCCCTGCTCATAAGATCTACAAACTTGGCAACAAGGGCATGAGAAGAACCACCAAAGATGATATCATCCAGGTATATTTGGACAAGGAGAGTGTCTTTGCCTTGCTTGAGGAGAAACAACGTCTTATCTACTGATCCCATTTTAAAACCCTAAGCAAGCAAGAAGGTTCGCAATCTATCATACCATGCTCCAGGGGCTTGTTTCAAACCATACAAAGCTTTGTGAAGTTTAAAAACATGGTTTGGAAACTTGGGATTTTCGAAACCGAGAGGTTGTTTAACATAAACTTCCTCCTCTATGTAGCCGTTTAAGAAAGCACTTTTAACGTCCACTTGAAAAAGTTTAAAACCCTTTGAAGCCGCAAAAGCTAGAAGGATTCTAATGCCTTCTAAACGAGCTACGGGTGCAAAGGTTTCCTCATAGTCTATTCCCTCCTTTTGACAAAAGCCTTGAGCTACCAACCTAGCCTTGTTGCGCACTACCACCCCATCCTCACTTTGTTTATTTTTGAAAACCCATTTGGTACCTACGAGGTGGCAGCTAGGCGGTGGAGGAACTAAGACCCAAACGCGGTTTCGCTCAAAGTTTTCTAACTCCTCATGCATGAAATTAACCCAATCCGGATCCATCAAAGCGTGTCCAACATCCCGGGGTTCAAAAGAAGCGACAAAAGCCGAATGAGCAAAGTGAGAGAGATAGGACCTAGACCGCGTGACTCGACGGTCGATGTCGCCGATGATGTTCTTCGGCGGGTGCTGCCGCTGGATGTGGCGGGGAGCCTGCCTGGACGAAGTGGCCTCCCCCTCGACAGCAGCTGGAGCTCCGTCAGGTGCAACGGGCACCAACTATGGAAGCTGCTCGAACGGCCCCCATGTAGAGGAAGTAGTTGGATCAGGACCGTGAGCCTAAGTGGACGTCACAGGGTCGACGGAGGCAGCAGGTGGACCAACTGTGGACCTCGAGTAGTCATCAACGACTACAACCACATACCACTTCCCTCCTTGCGACCTGACCTGAGTTGGACCAACTGTGTCCATGTGTAAGAGTTCGCTGGGTTGAGTGGTCATGATCTCAGTCACAAGAGTATGGGAAGCGGCAACCATCTTGCCATGTCTGCAAGGATGGCAAACAAAATCCTTCTCGAACTTCAGCTTTGGCAATCCTTTGATAAGGTCCATTGAGCTAAGCCTTGCAAGCAAATAAAAACTCAAGTGTCCCAATCTCCTATGCCACTTCCAAAGCTCGGAAGAAGAACCGACAAGAAGACAACGAGAAGGTCCGTAAGAGATCGAAAAATCCGCACGAAAAACCTCCCCGAAGGGTAAAATATGGAAAACAAGCTCACCACGAGAGTCCAAAATCCGAGAGAGATTAGGCTTGAAACTCACTTCAAAATCGTCATCAAGGAGTTGCGAAACTGAAAAAAGGTTAAAATGCAAATTCGCAACCAAAGCAACATCCTTGAGGACAAAAGAAGAGTTCACTCGGATCGACCCTTGGGAGACAACCTTACCTTTACTCTTGTCCCTGAATGTGATATACTCGGTGTGGTGCACCGGGTCGAGGCTGGAGAACCATTTGGCACTTCCAGTCATATGGCGTGAGCATCCGGAATCCACAAGCCATGTCTCCTCCAGTCCTCCTTCCTACATGAATAAAAAGACATAGGGTGAGCAAACGGTGCAACACTGGGGTTAGTAAACTGTGAAGGATGCCAGTGTTGTCCCATTTGCCCAAAGAATGGGTTAGGAGAAAAACCAAACATCTCCTGTCCCATGGGAGGATAACGATCACCACGATGGGGAAAACGTGGTCTGCTAGCGAAGGGAGGAGTAAAGCCACCGCCACGAGGCCCGTAGTCATATGGGTCACGACCGGTACCACGTCGGGCACGACCACCGCGTGGTCTCGGCTCGTGAGGCCTAGCACCTTGAGGCATTGTACCTCTAGGACTAGAAGTGCACCTCTGAACTTCTGGTTCACGCACCCCAACTCGTGGGTGGTACATGTCCCGGTTGTTCAACTCATCCTGCCTCCGATCATTTCTCTTCCTCCTAAAGCAAAACTCGGCCAAGTGCCCATCCTGCTCACAATACTCACAATGGTACCTCACCACACTCTTGGTAGGCACTCTCTTGTTGGGTTGGGTGGCTCTAGCTTTCTTAGGAAGGGGATCACTAGAGATGTCTGGCAGTGTGTCAAGTGGGTTGCGAAGATGGTTCGGTTTGGCAATCCACACTTGCTTCTATGGGGTGATTTTGGGTGGCTCTTCAAACACACCATTTGTCACAAGTAGCTTGGTAGGGTCGGTAGGCTTAGGTGGGGAAAACTTGGTAAACTTTGGAGGTGTGGTGGGTTTCTCACTCATGCTCAAACCACTGCACTCACCGATTTTACTGAACATGCTATCGTCCTTCCCACCTATAGCAAAGCCTACTCCCGTGCTGCCAGCCCGCTTGCATTGGCTAAGCAACATTCCCAACTGCGGCTCTCGGGAAGACATCCAGCTCAAGATGGACCAAAGGTTTGTGTTTTCCTCCTCGGTACGCATCTTGTCATGTCTGCATGACGCGATCTCAAGCTCCAAAGCCTCAAAGCGATCTGACTCTCTAGTGCTATCTGAGATGACCTTCTCTAACACAGTGATCCTATCATCCTTCTGTGCCAGCTCAGAATGCAAGCCTAAGCAAGACTTGCATGCACCAAGTAAGCTAGGCATAGCCTTCAGCTCACTGACGTCCTCAAGTAGAGTGCCATACTTGTCCTGGAGAGTGACAAGATCAGACATGTGAATGGCGCAAGCATCACACTCTACCTCCTCGGTAACCACCACCAACGCCTTAGCAAAATGTAGCTCATGAAGCGCGCTAAGGTACTTCGCCTTAAAGTCGTTCCTCTCACAAGCGGCACACTTGACCAAAGCATCCTGACTCATCAAGGTGTCGTTCAAAGACTCATGCTCGAGAGAGAGGGATTCGATGGTGGTTGATACCTCAGGTGTGTCGGAGTCATAGTCGGAGTCATCCTTGCGCTTGCGGACCTTGCCTTCTTCAATTGCCATGGTGCAAAAACCACCATGCTTGGCATTGGCGTAGAAGCATAGGCCGTTGAACTTGTCCTCAACCCTTCCCTTCGACTCATCATCGCTTGTGGAAGCACCTCCGTGCATCGATGTCGCTGAGGGAGGTGACGAAGGCTCGGTGCTTGGCCTTCACCTTGTCGATCACCTTCTTCGAAGACCTTCGGTTGTAGTCGCTCTTGGGCTTGTGTTTGTCCTTGAAGTGGTGCTCGCGCTTGTCCTTGCGCTTGGTGAAGTCACCTGTAGCTTTCTTGGGGAAGTTTGCGATGAAGTGATCCTCATCACCGCAACGATAACACCCCTTGGCTGAGCCACCACGTCTTCGGTTCAAACGGTTGTTGTGAAACCGTGAGAACCTAGTGATGACTAGGGCTAGCTCGTCATCCCTAAGAGCCTCCACTTGCTCCTCTGTCACAGAAATCAAAGACAAAGCGAACAAAGAGTGTGAAGGGTCAGAGGAGGAAGAAGACGTACCTTCGGGGCCAGAAACCAATGCCATAGATGGTTTCCACGGGTTTTCATGCTTGGCCCGGGTCTGGTAGTCAATCTCCGAGGACTTAAGCTTGCTGAACAGCTCGTCCATGGTCAGGGCATCATAGCTCGGTGACTCCTAGATGGCAGCCACCTTCATCTCCCATAACTTCTAATCAAGAGCATGCAAAAGCTTGATAGGCATCTCATGATCATCATAAGGCAAGTTGGCTCGATTAGCACACATCTTCTTGACGATAGATTGGAAGCGAGTGAACATCCCGTCAACAGATTCACCAGCCAACTGAACAAAGTTCTCGTACTCTCTACAGTATGTGTCGAAGAGTCTAGACTTGATCTGAGGGTTGCCCTCATGATATCTCAAGAGTGTTTGCCAGATCTCCCGTGTCGTAGTGAGACTCGAAACTCGCTCAAACTCAGGAAGTGACAGACACGAGAAGAGAATGCTACGGGCTCTCGCGTTTGACGCATGCTGCGTAACTTGGGCATCGGTGATCCGAGCGTCAAGAACCTGTTGACACAAAAAGCGTCAGTATCTGCGAACACCTCGGGCTTTTACCCGAAATTCGATGTCCAAAGGAGTGCCATTCGATTTGACCAGTTAATCGACAAGGACAATAACTAGAGCAAGATCCAATCCAGACAACGGCGATGCGCCCGGATGCTAGGATTGAGGCTTGATCAGGATAACTAGAGCAGAGCTGAACGAGGCAACAGCGATGCGCCCGGATGCCAAGGCTCAGAGGTACTCCGACGCGGAACTTGCAAGGATTTGACGGAGATCGAGGTGATGCAGCCCTCGAAGCTTGAAGAACTCGTTGATAAGCTATAACTAATGCAAAAAGGGTAAATTGCAATAAAAATAGAATAAGAGTAAAATTGGTTTGTTTGATATTGGATTTTTTCTTCTTTTCGTAGCCCTCGGGCACATATTTATACTTCCGCATGGAGAGTTGTACAAAGACACGACACGTACCCTTCCTAAAACAAACCCCTAATTTTAAGGAAACTGACTCGCGCAGGAGCCAGATAACAACATTTATTTTCCTAAACAAACACGCCTATTTTAAAGGAAAATAAACGACTCATGCAAGAGTCGGACTCAAACTACTATAATAATACTGGTATATAAATCACCAGTTTCCTTATGCCTCTTCTCGATAGAAACTTTCCATTGGCAGATCCCTTCAATCCACAACTTCCTTCTTTTGGCCACTAGTCTTCCGCTGATATCACACACTAAGTTATCCTGTACTCATCGGTATCCCATGCCCATCGGCATCGGCATCGGCAATACTTCCCGATCGGCAACCTTGCATTGGCAACTCTTTACCAATCAGCCCCTATCGGCAATCGGTAACCGCTCTTCATCGGCAATCGGCAATGTCTCCTCATCAGCAATCGGCAATAACGACTTTACAGCCCAGACGACCTGACTTCACCAATTAACCTTATCAGCACGAACCATTCAGCCTCCATCGGCAGCACACTTAGTCTTCCCACAACATTTTTCCATCGGCAATACTGGCTCGATTTCCCGATGCCGATGGAGAACGGCCGCTGACCAGTCAAGCCTTAGCTCGTTTGACACGTGCTGAAAAATGGTGTCAACACATGCCCCCAGTTTCGGAGTGTATAATATTTTACGTGCCGAAATTATCTCCACTGTATCCGTTGCTGCAGCCATTACCTTCGAGATAGATGCACAGTTTCCTCGATCTCGCGTGTGGAACCGCAATTTAATAATAAAATCCCTCGATTGTAGCACAAACAGTTGCAAACCACCTCGATCACTGCGCGTATCTACCGCAGGCCTCTCCACATTCCTGCACAGTGTGAAACGGAACCCCAAAATGCCCCTGAGTAAGCTTATAAAAGTTACCGGGATCCACACTGCTTTTTACCCAAGTCCATTTTCACTTTTACACTCCCTGCCTTCGTCTTCAACCTTCGGCGCCTCCGAAGAACACGAGCTCGAGCAACAGTCCTTCTCCGCAATCCAAGGATGAACCGCAAGCACTCCCTCGACTCCAATGGCGATCCAAGTTGACATCCCGAAGGTGAGACCTATTTTCTTCCTAATCTAACCTTCTACTGGTTCTTTTCTCGCACAAATCTGGATTTATCCCCGTTCCTTTTCTGATTTTCCCCCTTGCTGGTTTCAACTTTAGCTGCTTAGGCCCCATGGGCAATCCGGATCCCACCTTCATAATCAACGCAGAAACCAACCGAATCCCTTTAGATCCGAATGCTTCGGTATAGGACTGTGGAAGGATGCTTTCCGGTCATGGCCCAAGCCTACTAAGGGGTGGAAGAACTGGTACCTCAGAGTAGCCAGAGCACAGCAAGTATACTGGTAAGAGCGCAACTTGGACCAGTGCATTAGGCTCTCCATTGCCGATATGGAGAAGAATGAGAATATGCTGATAGCTGCCTCATACTTTTGGTCCGACAGCATGAACGCCTTCCTATTTAAGCATGGACCCGCTACCCCAACCCTTGCCGATGTCCACATGTTGACCGGCTTGGACATCACCTCTGCCGATACCTTCACCCTTTTCAACAGAAAAGCTGAGTACAAGGTGAACACCCGGAACATCGGCGGTTGGACGGGTTACATCAATGAGTACCAGAAAACCGGATCGGTAAACCAACGGGAGCACGCCACTTTCCTGAACATGTGGTTGGAGAAGTTCATCTTTTGCGGCAAAACCGTTGGGCCGACCACCATGCATCTCCCTGCAGCCGAGTTACTTGCCGATGGGACAAGACTTCCCCTGGGCACATACCTTCTTGGAGCAGTATTCCGTCTGCTACATCAAGTATCCCAGAAGCTACTGCTAGGCGAACCCATCGGCAATCTTGGGGGACCCTGGTGGTTTGTTAACATGTGGCTGAATGCACATATGCACAAGGCCCTTCATTTTGATCTGCTCGCCCAACAATTCCCGAGGGATACATCGGAAGACTATCAGTATCAGGATGATTAATCGGCAACTCACCCTCCACTCAACTTTGGAGAGGCTATTATAGTGCTGTCAGGGACCGATGCCGATACAGAGCAGCTTGGCGCCCTTTTCCAGAATTTTTATAATGGACTCTCCTCCACGGAACGGGTCTGGTGGCCATACATTGATGAACACAATCAGTTCCCGCTGCTGTTCAACCTTACCGATGGGGATGTTCCTGGGAACCGAGCAATCATGAAGGCCAGCATCACTCCCTGAGCTATTCCAGTGAATATTTTCGGATCTGGGAAGAATGCCCCTCCATCTTATGAGTTCTACTATCTGTCCGCAGCAGCGAGACAACTGGCATTTGGCCAACTGCCAATTAAACTCTGCTACTCCAAAGTAGTGAAGCCAAGGGAGACAATCTCCAGCGCTCTAGACTAGAACAAGGTCGTCAATCTCCCTCCCGATGCCGATGTATCAGATATTGACTTGTCCTCCTGGTCACCAACCTCCTTCATCACAAATGAGTACAAGTCCTGGTGGCAAGAATGGAGGTGTCAGCTGTTCGCCAAGTCATCGCATTATTATCGGCACATGATTGACGTCGATCACATCGTCCCCGATCACGCAGTAAGTCCTTTATCCCGATGCGTTCCTTGTTACTTTGCTTCTGTCATCGGTAATTTATCCTTTTTTGCACTTGACAGGCCGATGATCCGATCCCCACAACGAGCAATAGTGGCAGGCCCTTTAATCTCCGGATAATGGATCCCATATCGATCATCGGCAACAAAGCTCCCTCACTAGCCGCCTTCACGCCTCAACAGGTACCTACACCGATACCTACAAAAGCCAAGGCTACATCGGCCGCTGCTGCTGCCCTGACGCGGATTCATGTAGTAAACTCATCTTTGCCCGTACCGATTACACACTGTTTTATCGGCAACATTCTATTTTGTATAACTTGTTTTGTATGCTCAGGCACTGTGGTCATCGGCAGCCGCTTCCAGCAGACAAGCACCTCCAAGCTCGGTTGCCGATGCCCCCAGTCTTCGTCAAAGCGGGTCGGATCCCCTGCTGCTGCTCCTTCGCCATCGGCTCAAGCTGCACCACCAACTGCCGGCGCGCCATCGGCAGAAACTCCGTCAGCTCCAGTTGCACCAATCGCGGGCGTATCATCGGCAGAACCTCCATCGGTTCCTGTGCCTGATCAACCGATGGACGACGTCCCAGATCAAGAAGCAACTCCACCTGCTACAACAGCGGAGGCAGCATCGCCATCGGCACCGTCGGCCGGACTCCCCGATGAAGAGACAACTCCACCCGTTGTAGTAGCGGAGGCAACATCGGCATCAGCATCGTCGGCCGAAGTTCCCGATGAGAGAGCAGCGGCGCCACCACAAGAACCGACCACCACATCGGAAGCGACGCTGGCAATAACACCACCAGCACCAGCGGCGTCGCCTGCTTCTCCAGCAGAGGCCCAGTCATCGGCATCTGTTGCCGATGCCCAGGATGAAGCTGGACCATCCAGTATGCCAAGTCCTAGGCAAGAGATCCACTTCAAGACAGTAAGTCAATCACCCTAATCTCATAGTATAATCTTACGATCGGCATATTTTAACCTCTCTGTTTTCAGGCCCAAGACTCCCCGGACAGTCTCTTCTCCTTCAATCTCAACCCCCAAGATGAAGATGAACGCCAAGGCCCCATTCAAGTGGACAGTCTGTTCTCCTTCGCAGTCGACATCCTTGATGATGATGAGGAGGAAGAGAGCTCTGTCCCAGCTTTATTGGCAGAGATCAAGTCCAAGCTTGAAGAATTGCTCTCTTTACTGCTACAAGATACGTCCCAGCTCATTCAGGACTCATCGGCAGCAAGGATCGCTTTCAAGGATATCCAAGGCCATCTCCCTGCCGATATGGCAGAAATCCTTCTCCAGGCAACCTTCCTCGACATCAAACAAATCCAGTACCAGAAGCTTTCCTGTCGCATTGCCGATAGGGCCGCCCAATCCAAAAGCGAGGAAGAGAAGCTCAAGTTCAAAAACATTGCCGATGAAAAGCACAAGGGCATCGGCCAAGTAAAAGTCTCCATCACCAACCTCGATCAAGAAGTCATTCAGCTATTGGCAAAGAAAGAAGAACTATTAGTTGAGTTGCAAAAGGTTGAGGAGGCTTTGACTGCAGCCAACCAGAAGAAAGCCAAACTGTCCGACACCATCAGGGTCCTGCGGCAAGAAAGGGACCAGAATGCCCGACAAGCCATCTTGTGGAAGAAAAAGATCAAGCCGGTCGAGGGTTCTGCCAATGCCGACGCTAAGGAGATGGACGAAATAGAGCAAATTCGCCTGCGTGCGATATCAGCCATCCACTCCTTGCTGTAATTTATTTGTTGTATCGGCAAAAATTTAACTCTGACACTTGATTTTGGCCCTTGTAATATAATGTCAGTACGTTTTACCGATGCTTGTATAATTTTTCTTTCATCGGCATTGAACTGAGCACTATGCATCCACCCATATGCTAGGGTAGTACCTCTTTAAGTATTTGCTGTTGATCTCTCTAGAGAACTCAACTCCTTCGAGAGTTTCCAAAATGTAAGCATTACCAGGAGCAGACTGTTTCACCCGATAAGGACCCTCCCAATTCGGAGACCACTTTCCAAATTTAGAGCTCTCGGTCCCGATCGGTAAAATCAACTTCCATACCAGATCGCCATCGGCAAACTCCTTTGCCTTTACTTTCTTGTCATACCATCTGGCAACCCTCTTCTTATTCTCTTCAAAGCTAATCAATGCCCTCAACCGATGACCTGCCAAATCTTCTAACTCATCTTTCATCAGAGTAGCATAATCATCGGTCGTCAGTTGATCTTGAAAAGATAATCGCCTAGAACCAGCTTTAACTTCCCAAGGCAGGACAACATCGTGTCCATAAACTAACTGATACGGCGAGACCTTGGTTGCACCATGACAAGCCATCCGATATGACCACAAGGCTTCGTTTAACACCATATGCCACCTTCTAGGGTTTTCTTCAATCTTGCGCTTTATAAGCTTAATGACTCCTTTATTAGTCGCTTCAGCTTGACCATTAGCTTGAGCATAATAAGGAGAAGAGTTTAACACCTTGAAACCCATGCTAGCAGCAAACTCATCAAACTCTCCTGATGTGAACATGGTTCCTTGATCGGTAGTAATAGTTTGAGGAATGCCGAATCGGTAAATAATGTGTTCTTTAACGAAATCCACCATGTTTGCCGATGTCACCTTCTTTAAAGGGATTGCCTCGACCCACTTAGTGAAATAATCGGTAGCAACAAGTATGAACTTTTGCCCCTTGCTTGATAGCGGATAAATTTGGCCGATGAGATCAATAGCCCATCCTCTGAATGGCCAAGGCTTAATTATAGGATTCATTGCCGATGCAGGTGCCCTTTGCACATTACCAAACTTCTGACAGTCTTGGCACCCCTTGAAATAATTGAAGCAATCTTCAAGGATTGTCAGCCAATAATATCCATTTCGCCTAATCATCCACTTCATTTTGAATGCCGATTGATGCGCTCCACATACACCTTCATGGATTTCACCCATCAACTCTTTCGATTTCTCTTTGCCGAGACATCTAAGCAAAACTCCATCAATCGTCCGATAATACAACTCATCGTCGAGGAGCACATACTTAGTAGCTTGGAACCTTAGACGCCTTTCAACTTTCCTAGATGGATCCCTCAAGTAATCGACAATCTCCTTTTTCCAGTCATCGGCAACTGTTACCGATGTCGTGACTTGAATCGGTTGATACCCTGAGGCACTCTGTGCTAACCGATTGACCTCTTCATTATGCAACCTTGGAATGTGCTCAAGGCGATACTCTTTGAACTCCCTTAACAACTGCAAACACCGTTCATGGGCAGCAATCAAAACTTCACTTCGACATTCATATGTCCCGATCAATTGGTTAATCACCAACATAGAATCACCGAAGATTTCAACAGCAGCGGCACGCACTTCCCTAAGTAGTTCTAAACCCTTAAGTAAAGCTTGGTATTCAGCCTGATTGTTTGTTGAAGTAGCAACAATCGGCAGCGAAATTTCATTCTTCTGTCTTCGGGATGAAATCAAGAGAATACCGATACCTGCTCCATCCTTGCACGTAGACCCATCAAAGAATAAAGTCCAAGGAGCAATTTCAACAGAGCTCACCACATTACAATGCTGAGTAACAAAATCGGCCATTACCTGACCTTTGATAGCCTTAGCCGATTCATACCTTAGGTCAAACTCTGAAAGTGCCAAAATCCACTTACCGATTCGTCCACTCAAAATCGACATTGACAACATATACTTGACCACATCATCTTTGCAAATAACAGTGCACTCAACCGACAGTAAATAATGCCTTAGTTTTGTGCAAGAGAAGTATAAAGACAAGCATAATCTTTCTATGGCCGAATATCTAGTTTCAGTATCCACCAACCTTCTGCTCAGGTAATATATTACACGTTCCTTCCCTTCAAACTCTTGAATTAAGGCTGATCCGATAACACCGTCATTGGCAGACAAATATAACCTGAAAGGCTTCCCGTGTTGAGGTGGAACCAAGACTGGAGGATTTACCAAGTATTTCTTAATCTCCTCTAAGGCTGACTGCTGCTCTTCTTTCCATGTAAACTCTTGATCGGCTTTCAACTTTAACAGGGGGCTAAAGGATTTAATCTTACCAGATAGATTAGATATAAACCTTCTGATGAAATTAATCTTGCCGATCAAGGACTGCAACTCAGTCTTGTTCGTAGGAGCAACTACCTTGTTAATTGCATCAATAGACTTTCTACCGATTTCAATGCCTCTCTGATGCACCATGAAACCCAGAAACTGCCCTGCCGATACGCCAAATGCACACTTGTTAGGATTCATCTTTAACCCATGCTCCCTTGTGCACTTCAATATTTTCCGCAAATCGACAAGATGCTTCTTGAAGCCTCCAGACTTAACCACCACGTCATCAATGTCTATTTCAACTATTGTGCCAATATACTTATGGAAGATAAAATTCATTGCTCTCTGATAAGTAGCACCGGCATTCTTCAAGCCAAAAGTCATGACTACCCATTCAAATAAGCCAACGTGACCTGGACATCGGAAAGCAGTCTTGGATATATCTTCTTCAGCCATGAATATTTGATTATACCCAGCATTACCATCCATGAAGCTAATAATTTGATGTCTAGCAGCAGCATCGATCAGCAGATCAGCAACGGGCATCGGGTAGCCATCCATCGGCGTAGCCTTGTTAAGATTCCTGAAATCAATGCAAACACGAAGTTTTCCATTCTTTTTATACACAGGAACCACATTAGAAATCCAATCGGCATATCGACATTGCCGAATAAATCCAGCTTCGATTAACTTTGTAATCTCAGCCTTGATGTCGGGTAAACCTTTTGCTAGGACAACCTGCGAACACATGGTGGATAAGTACCCATGTATGTTCAGCCCCTTGCGAAAGCAAGTCTATGCATGTCTATTGGCTTGTGGTATGTAGGTGCTAAGCCTAGTGACAGTGGTCAATGACGTGGAGAAGGTCGAGTAGAGGCTTGCCGTGCTGATGGACTGAGAGCGGTGAAGGGCGGAAGCGGGGCTCGGACTGAGAGACCATGGGCACGGCAGACTAGCTGTGGTGGCTAGTACTTGGCACGGGCGAGTGCGAGAAGACATGGAGGTAGACCGAGTTGACCAAGTCAAGACGGTGGACGCGCGACTCGAGCGGAGGCTCAGGGGACTCGGAGTCCAACCGAGCGAAGACAAGGTGGCTCGCGTCGAGTGGTTTGGGCCTCAAAACCATCCGCGTCGGTTTCCGAGTTTGGTCGCAAAACTCGGGGTTCGGTAGTTGAGCCCAAACCTACCGGTGGTGGGTTTCCTGGGTTGGGGCCTCAAAACCTAGGCGGAGCTTCCGAGGAAGCGGGGATGGCACATGGTGGAATCCTAGAGGTTGCGTCGAGGCGATGGCAACTCCCGGCAGGAAGCGGGGCCGTCCATTCAAATGAGTGGCTGAGAGTTACCGACTTGGATTACAATGTCTTAGGGCTAGGTAATTCGGTCTTGTATCTAGTGGGGTCTTTGGGAAATAGCCAAAGCCTCGTTAAATAGAGGATGAAGGGGTATCCTCATTCTATCTCTTGAACCCTAATCATTTGCCCCAACTCTCTCTCCCTACCCTCTCTCTAGTTCATGAGATCCCTAGGTTTATTTCACCAACCTTTGTAAGAACTCGAATCTTTTGGTGGGAATCGGAGGGCCGACTCTCCGAGTGCCATGGCATGGTTAGTTTCTTGATCGAGTCTCCTCGGTTGCTTGTGTTCTTCATGTTTTGCTTTTTCTCTCTCTTTTTCCCGAATTGATTTCTCTTTGTTGAGAGTAGCTTTGCAAAATTCACTTGAACCAAGTTGTTCGGATTCGTGAGGAGCATCTTTGCACTGAAGGAATTCACCTCAAACCTCACGAGTGCGTAGATCGGGCCATTTCTTTGCGGCGTTATTCGTTTTGCCTTTTCGCCCCCAAATCCGAGTGTTCCCGTTTATCCTCTCCAAATTCAGCGATGATTTCTTCGGGATAGCTCCCCAACTGCACAAGGATCATGCCTACAAAATTTGGTTGAAGTTGGAGTTCATTTGGTTGAGTTTTAGGAAGATTTGGAGAGAGAAAAACGATTTTCGGGTTCACTGTGCAAATTTCGGGAGCGTAGGACGCTCCAGACTTTGGCGTCGGACGGTCCGTCAGAGGCGTCGGACGCTACATAGTGCTGACGATAGCGTCCGTTGCAATCGTCCGTCGCGAGGGCTGTTTCGGGCTGTTTTTTGAGCGTCGGACGCTCCTGTCGGACCAGCGTCCGTCGCCCGTCGGACTCAGTCCGTCGCCCTCTGTCAGCGTCCGTCGCCCTTCCAGCAAGGTTTTCAGGATTTTCTTCGTCGCTGTTTTGGCCGTTTCTCCCTCATCCGGACTCCGAATTGAGTTCCGTTTGTTGTGTTGGTTTCGTAATCATGCAGGGAACTTGATGAAGCACTTGTGAGAGCAGTTATCATAAGTATTTTTTGGTGAGCTCTCTTCTCTTTTCTCTAGGGTTTGAGAGCCACATTATCAGTGTCTCGGTTTGAGTTTTGGTTTCCGGAAGATCCGCTGTACCTCTTGGTCATCACCATAAGTATCCACCCTCTCTAGGGTCATGATCTTGTTGGTGGAGTAAGATTGCTTGTTGGGTTTGTTTTTGGGAAGAGTGGCCCGAATATTTCAAGAGAAATTAGAGGCTCCCATTCACCCCCCTCTAGTCGCCGTTTCCAGTCCTTCAATTGGTATCAGAGCCAGTTAAGGATCAATCCACCTTACACGGTTCTTGATCCGCGAAGGCGACATGGAGCGAGGTGCTGGTAAACCTTCTTACTTCGATGGAACCAACTTTGCGTATTGGAAGGTACGCATGTCCGCTTACTTCCAAGGGCTTGACACGAAGTTTTGGGAGATTTGTGAGAATGAGAACTATGTGGTTCTTGACGCTCGAATCACCGATGCCCAAGTCACGCAACATGCGTCAAACGCAAGAGCCCATAGCATTCTCTTCTCTTGTTTGTCTCTTTCGGAGTTTGAGCGGGTTTTGAGTCTCACTATGGCACGCGAGATCTGGCAAACACTCTTGAGATATCATGAGGGCAACCCTCAAATCAAGTACAGACTCTTCGACACATACCATAGAGAGTCTGAGAACTTTGCTCAGTTGGTCGTCGAATCTGTTGACGGGATGTTCATTCGCTTCCAATCTATTGTCCACAAGATGCGTGCCAATCGAGCCAACTTGCCTTATGATGATCATAAGATGGCTATCAAGCTTTTGCATTCTCTTGATCAGAAGGTATGGGAGATGAAGGTGGCTGCCATCTAGGATTCACCGGGCTATGATGCCCTGACCGTGGATGATGCCCTGATAAGAGCCATCTCGGAGATTGACTACCAGACTCGGGCCAAGCTTGAAAACCCGTTGAAACCATCTATGGCGTTGGTTTCTGTGACAGAGGATCAAGTGGAGGCTCTTGGAGATGATGAGTTGGCTTTGGTCATCACCATGTTCTCACGGTTTCAGAACAACCGTTTGAACCGTGGGCCAAGGGGTGCTACCGTTGCGGTGATGTGGATCACTTCATCGCAAACGGCCCCAAGAAAGCTGCGGGTGACTTCACCAAGCGCAAGGAAAAGCGCGAGCACCACTTCGAGGACAAGCACAAGCCCAAGGGTGGCTATCACCGAAGGTCCTCCAAGAAGGTCATTGACAAGGTGAAGGCCAAGTACCGAGCCTTCCTCGCCTCTCTCAGTGACATCTATTGACGGAGGTGCTTCTTCAAGCGATGATGAGTCGAAGGGAAAGGTTGAGGACAAGCTCAATGGCCTATGCTTCTATGCCGACGCCAAGCACAGTGGCTTTTGTACCATGGCGATTGAAGAAGGCAAGGTCGGCAAGCGCAAGGATGGCCCCGACTACGACTATGACTCCGACACAACCGAGGTATCACCCACCGTCGAGTCCCTCTCTCTCGAGATTGAGTCTCTGAACGACACCTTGACGAATCAAGATGCGTTGCTCAAGCGTGCCGCTTGTGAGAGGAACGACTTTAAGGCAAAGTACCTTAGCGTGCCTCATGAGCTAGATTTTGCTAAGGCATCAGTGGTGGTTACCGAGGAGGTAGAGTGCGATGCTTGCGCCATTCACATGTCTGATCTTGTCACTCTCCAGGACAAGTATGGCACTCTACTTGAGGAGGTCAGTGAGCTGAAGGCTAAGCCTAGCTTACTTGGTGCGTGCAAGTCTTGCTTAGGCTTGCGTTCTGAGCTGGCACAGAAGGATACTAAGATCGCTGTGTTAGAGAAGGTCAGCTCAGATAGCACTAGAGAGTTGGATCGCTTTGAGGCTTTGGAGCTTGAGATTGCGTCGTGCAGACATGACAAGATGCATACCGAGGAAGAAAACACATACCTTCAGTCCATCTTGAGATGGGTGTTGTTGACACCGTTTTTTAGCACGTGTCAAATGAGCTAAGGCTTGACTGGTCAGCGGCCGTTCTCCATCGGCATCGGGAAATCGTGAGTCAGTATTTGCCGATGAGAGTGCTGCGGGAAGACTAAGTGTATTGCCGATGGAGGCTGGATGGTCCTTGCCGATAAGGTTAGTTGGTGAAGTTGAGTAGCTTAAGTCATAAATGCCGATTGCCGATGAGAAGTTGATGTCGATTGCCGACAAGGAGATGTTGCCAATTGCCGATGAAGAGTGGTTGCCGATTGCTGATAGGTTGGTGAAGACAGTTATCAGTACAAGGTTGCCGATCGGGAAATATTGCTGATGCCGATGGGCATGAGGTGCCGATAGAGTGACTTAGCGCTCGATGTCAGCAGAAGGCTGCTGGTGGTCAAAGAAGGAAGTCACGGATTGAAGGGATCTGCCGATGGAAAGTTTCCATCGAAGGGAAGACATAGGGAAACTGGTGATTTTATACCAGTATTATTATAGCAGTTTGAGTTCGACTCTTG